>JAHXMQ010012337.1:273776-343413 GCA_020466415.1 Ammodramus savannarum pratensis | reverse complement strand
GCCACCTGGGACACACACCTACAGAGACCTTCCAGTCTCGCCAACTTAAAATACAGGCAGCTGCTTGAAGTGCCTCAAGGGTTTGGGGATCACAGCCTTAGAGTTCAGCACCTCAGCTCCTCTGTAAGCACCAGAGCAGCGCTACGGGGAAAAATGTATCAGGAAATTTCTCTGGCTTTATTTCCTGTCATTAGTGGCCTCAAAAATGAGAGAACTGCCACTTTAGAGCATAAATGTATTTACACACCCACATGTAACATCTACTTGCCTGTGTAACAGCAAACTTTCAAATTAAAGGTAACTTCCCCAGCATTAGCTCATTTGTGCCGCAGAAGGAAAGCATCCAGATGCAAGACAGCAATTAGGCATGTACTTAGTTGTGGGTTTAACCCTGTCCTCTGTGTTTTCCTGAACTGGGGCCTTTGACCCAGTCCTTCAGAGGCTGCAGCACACACCTACCTCCACGGCCATGATTAGCTCTGAGTGCAGCTACGTAACCTCAAATGGATGTTGAAGTGCCTGCTAGGAGTTGCACAACAGTGGCAGAGGCAAGACTCCACATTACCCCAGTGCTGGAAACTCAAATGGCATTCCCTTCCTGCCTGTTTTGAGGTCTCTAATGTTTTCTGTCAGGATTGGAGATGTCACCTTCAGATGGTGCCATTGTCCCGTAAATAGTTTTAAATATGGTGGCACAAGATTTCTGTATTCTGCTAAAAATAAATTTAAAGTAATTTGTTAAATGTGCCTAACCTCATTCAACTGCTCCTTCAGATTGTCTTTTAGTCTGTGATATTTTAGTTAGCAAACACTGAGGAAATTTGCTTTGGCGGTTCCAAATGGTTTAGGATTTCATTCTTACCTCAGCATGGGAGGATTATTTTAGGATGGAGGGGTGGAGAGGGTAACAGTTAAAAAAAACCAAACCAAAACCAAACAACAAAAACCCAACAAAATCCAAACAATTGCATTGACTCAGGGCATGACTATTTGATAATAATGTTCATATATTGCAATCATATGATGCAACTTCCTGCTGCTCATGTCATGTTTGTCTCCTCGGTCAAGTACAGGCAGGTGACATCTTTTGGTCAAGCTTTAGAAAAAAAAAGTTCAAGCTGGGGGAAGATAATTTGCATATTTACAAAATATTTGGCAATCTTTTTCTTTCATTAACAGGTTTAACCAGACATTATTTAAAGTGTTTCCGGTTCTATGAAGATTAACTTTGTAATGCCTTTTTCTTAAATGCGATTTATTCTTCTCTTCTTCCTGCTGGCCCTGACATGCTGGCCGTTAGCTCAGCCCTGTCGCTCGCTTTCCCTTTTGTTTATGGGCAGTTTCACTTTCTGGTTTTGAAGCTTTTCTGTTTGGGTTTAGAGGAAACATCTGCACTTGCTTAAAAAAATGCCTCCTGGAATGTTCAAAAGGGCTCAGGAAAATGATTTTTAAATGATATGAGAAGTTGTCTTCACAAAATCAGAATTTGAGGACTGAAGTTGTCTTAATATTGAGAATTATTTGAAGGCTCCCAGATAGACCTTCTCTGAGCAAAAGGTTTTCAAAGGCATGTCACACTGCCAGGGACACATTTAGAAAACAGATGATCAAATTTTGTACTTCTGAATGCTGGTCTCCGTTCTCATTTTGAGTGGGAACAGTCTTTGTTTTGCTCGCTTCACAACTTCGAGGTTCTCTTTCTACTAGCAAAAGAGGAGCTTAATTTAGATCGAAAATGTGAATCGGCATAATTAAGCTCTGCCACTCGAAGTGTTCAGTACCATCTCACTCCTGAAATTACTGTTGCAATTACTGTCTGCCTACAACCGTTTTTCAAGTTTTTAGAAAAGAACAGATCATTGTTTTTATGAAATGTTTCTCAGGGTACAGCTCAGAGCACAGGAACCGAGAGCAAAGTCTGTAGCTCTGCAGCAGTCTGTAGCTGCAACACCCACACTGGAGTGACTTCAGGCAGCTCCTTCACCCAAGTTTTATCAATACTTAAAATAACAGGAGTTTTGTCCCTTTTCCTCTTGCCTGCATTCACTAATCTCAGATCTGAGCAAATAATCTGTTGACCTCAGTTAGAAATGTCAGGATCCTCAAGAGGCAAGTCTGGGGTTTTTTTCCTTTCTTCCACCCCCCGCCCTCAGATCAGTAACTTAAAAATGCAGCTGCACCATTCTTGTTTTGTTGTGAATCTCTTTTCTGTGTGTCCCTCTGACCACAGAAACTAGACAGATCTTGGAGGAGTATGTGCCTGTATTTACTGTATATGTATATATATGTGTGTGTGTATGGGGGTGGGAGGGAGGAATGCATTTCAAGAGTGAACGGGAGACATTCTGATTGGTAAAAACTTAAATCGAAGATCACAAGTTCAAAAAAAATTCCATTTATAAGAAATATCTCTTTAACTTTGAAGTGTAGCTCCTTTAAGAGCAGCAAGAAGGGTTGTAAACCTCTCAATCAGTTTCAGCCCTGCTTTAAATCCACCTTCAGTATAAAACTTAAGAACCTCTCCTTGGCCCTGGACATTACCTTCTCTTATTTTACACAGTGCTGACACCCTTGTTTATGTTTTGATCTCTCTGGTGTTCCCAAGTGTCCCTTGTGCTCAGGTTATAAGGGAAAAAGCCAAGAGGGGATTTATGGACCAAAGACGGCTTGCAAACTAAAGACAGCTATCACAGTTAGACTTGAAAAAAATTCTTTAAATATCATAACTTCTGTCTACACATGGAAATTAGTGGGAGGGACAGCTTTGCTGGGAAAATTCAGAAGGGAAGAAAAGAGCAATTATCAAGAGAGAGCATGGGGTTGTTGCACAAAGAAAGTGACGATCTCTGCATGAGCTTCCTCTCTGTCACTCCTGGCCTTGCTCCTGCACACAAGGCACGTACATCCCCACCTCATGTTTAACCCTGTGACAGTGGCAGCTCTTTCCCCAGCTGAGGAGGCCCCAGCTTCTCTATCACTTTTCCAGCACCACCAGCATTTCTCCTTCCTCTTCCCCTCCCCCTGAGTTTTTTTCTTTAAAAGAGAAAAGTGTCAATTTGAACTTCCTGCTTGACAGACCCCACTGAGAAACTGATACGGGCCTGATAAGGTGGTATTTATTTATTTTTCCTGCTGCAAAGCTTCACAAGTCCTGCCTCCCACCCCTGCCCCCCCGTCCAGTTTTCAATACTTCCCCATGCTGATAGTGTCACCAGGAATGTTTGCTCTGAAACACTGCTGTGGTGAAAGGCAGCTGATAAGAAGATACAGATAATATTACTCACAGTGCCATTGTGGAGCTTCTTGAACCTAGTAGGACCTCTGTGCTATGCCCCAAAATCTGGCTGACATTTAGAAAATGAGTTATCAGTCCACGAGTACAGACAAAATTACCAAAGAAAGTAGATGTTTTTTAAAGCCAGAAAACACAATATGTTATAATTTTATTTTTGATACAGCTCTGCATTAAACTAAGAGAAGTAATTGGGAAGCTGTCTGTGTGGTTATGTGTGCATATGCTTGCTGTACAACACTTTTAAGTTTTATCATACATATTTTAATTGAACTTAAATGTGTTCAATTGCATTTCAATGGAGCTTGAAAATATCCGAACTATTCAAAAATCTCAAACTAAATTTGCTTGTTGCTAGTCTAATGCCATTTCAAAAAGGATGCTACTGTAAAGTGGGTTGCTGTAAGTAGGAGCATGTTTTGCAAGCAGCTGTTTTCTTGGATATGTTTAATAAATGGCTTTCTTTGCCTTATAGGGTAATGTTGCCAAATGATAGATTCCATCAGGGTAGTGAATAGTGAAGCAAAGAATCTGTGTTGAAAGCAGTGTGGTCATTGCTGGTTCTCACGTTCCACACTTGGTTCAGATGATCCTCCAAAAATCAGAAATAACTGTTTCTCACCTCAGATAGTGGAGTAAGAGCAGTCAGTCATGGGAGCAGAGACATTTCTAAAGGACTGCAGTGTTCCTGAGTCACGTACCACTGGTGTTGGCTTGTGCCTCCTGATGGAAAGCCTTACACTAACTAACTATGGCTATGAAACCTTCTTATAGTTTCCCCCCCATAATAAAATACCTTACAAGTAATCAAGATTGTGTAACAAAGATAAAGGCAGATTTGTTTTTCTACTGAAGTCATCTTTCAGTGTGCTGTTAAGATTGTATTATGTCCATACAGCAAGGTCTTTAAATACAAATAAATAGAGTTATGTGCTGACCTGAGATGAATGTATGCTAGCTTCTATTTCCGTCTAAATACATATTTCTTTCCCCCCCCCCCCTTTTTTTTTAAAGCACATTTCAACTTAAGCTGGAGCCAACCAGTCTTGCTTTCTTTTGCTTTGCTTCAGCATTTTTTTTATAAAATACAGCTGTAAGCAGAGGAGTTTTACATAGACTGAATGCCACAGAAATCTGCAGTAAATAGTCTGCTTTGTTGTAGATGTTCCTAAGCAGTATATTTAATGAGTAATGATCTGTTTACTGATGGAGAATACCTTCTCTTTGAAGAAGGCTTTCATCCTAGCCAGCCATGGTTTTTTTGGTACTGTAAGTAATTGAACTGGCTGGTGAAGTGACTGCTGCGGTTTGGCAAAACCTGATTTGTCATGCCTTGTTATTTTACTGAGGAACATTTCTGGGAGCTTGTGTTCTGCAAAGTCCTTCAGTTAAACCTGTATTGTGAACAAATGCTCATTACCACATTTATTAGAAATACTGCTTAAAGAGACATTCAACAGCAAAGCTAGGCAAATTTAAGGGGGAAGAAAGTTGAAATCAGTTTGCAGAGTGGAGGCTGGCACTCTGCAAATGCATCATCATCCAGATCTCTATGTACTCGTTGGTATCCCTTAAATTAACAATGCTTTTTATTAACACTTAATACCAGCAGGCATTTCTTCACACAGCCATTAGTTTTGTGGCAAGTTGAATGATTGTTCATCTCCGAGAGTAGCCCTTCCTTCCCACTAAATTTGTAGGGGTTAGATTCTGTTTTGAAAAGACATAAGGCCAGTGACATATCTAAATAGTTGTTATCTTGTCTTTGTATTTCAGCACAAACCCACGTTAATCCAAAGCAGCACAGCGCTGACAAAGATGAGCTTTATCAGAAAAGCGTCCCAAAGAAGGAGCACAGTGTGAAAGAAATCCTGAAAATGGAATCCAATCCTCCTAAAGGAAAAGACTTCTTTCAGACCAACATTTCACCAGTTACTCCAGAAAAAGACTTGGATGATTTACGTAAGAACTACAGCCCGGAGAGGTGTTTCTTCCCTCGAGTTGTCTACCCGATCCGACCTCACATTCCTGAAGACTATCTGAAAGCTTCCTTAGCATATGGCATGGACAGACCCAGCTACATCACTCACTCACCCATCCAGGCATCTACTACACCAAGTCCTTCCGGGAGGAGCAGCCCAGACCAAAGTTTAAAAAGTTCAAGCCCTCACAGTAGTCCGGGGGTCACAGTTTCACCCCTGGCACCTACTTCCCAAGAGCACAGAGAGCCATACTCTTACTTGAACGGATCATATGGCTCAGAAGGATTGGGGTCTTATCCTGGATATGCACCTCCTGGCCACCTCTCACCTGCCTTTCTACCACCCTATAACCCCCATTACCCCAAATTCCTGTTACCTCCATTCAACATGAGCTGTAATAACCTGAGCGCTTTGAACAATATCAATGGCATCAACAATTTTAATCTCTTCCCAAGGATGTACCCTCTTTATGGCAACCTGCTCAGTGGAGGTAGCCTTTCCCACCACATGCTCAACCCCAGCACGCTCCCCAGCTCGTTGCCCAGCGAAGGAGGCCGTCGACTGCTGCAGCCTGATCATCCAAGAGACTTCCTCATACCAGCCCCCAACAGTGCCTTCTCTATCACGGGCGCTGCTGCCAGCATGAAGGACAAGCCATGCAGCCCTACCAGTGGGTCCCCCACCGCTGGGACAGCAGCCAGTTCAGAACACATAATGCAACCTAAACCTACCTCAGTGGTGTTGGCTGCCACCGGCGGTGAAGAAGCCATGAATCTCATTAAGAGTAAGAGGAATGTGACCGGTTACAAAACCCTCCCATACCCGCTGAAAAAGCAGAATGGGAAGATCAAGTACGAATGCAATGTTTGCTCCAAGACCTTTGGCCAGCTCTCCAACCTGAAGGTAGGCAGTGGAGAATAAGACAGGAGCCTTCTTTGAAGGCTCGGGTTTCTCCCTGTAGGTTTTCGAGGAAAAGCAGGGTCAGGCCTCCCTTGCTTTGTTGGGCTGTCTGGGCTCAATACAGCATCCCCCAGCACGAGAACGTGGCTGTGTGCTTTAATACTGACGCCACCTAATTAACTAGATAACATTGTATTTTGGCAATGGGACTCTTCCGCTGACTTTAGGAAACATCTGAAAGCACTTTTGTTGTAGTACTGGAAACTGCAAATTGTTAATTGCTTTGTCTCTCCCTAGGTGCACCTCCGAGTACACAGTGGAGAGAGACCATTTAAATGCCAGACTTGCAATAAGGGCTTCACGCAGCTGGCTCACCTCCAGAAGCACTATCTGGTACATACAGGAGAAAAGCCCCACGAGTGTCAGGTATGTAACACAGAGAGAGAGGTGACTCCTTCACAGGCCAAAGGGATGGCAGGGCTTTGCACACCCCCTGCAGTGTGCAGGGAGGGCTGAGGGACAAACCCTTGGCTGCTCAGGGCTAGAATCTGCACCGCAGCCGGGCCCAGCCCTCGTGCAGCAGCGTCTGTGAGACAGCACCATTGCCTGCAGCCTGCTAGAGCAACACCTGCCTGATACGGTTTTGCCATCAGCCACACTCAAAATGACATTCAGCAATATTTAAATAAAAAAGGTGGGGATTTTTTCCCTTTGTGAGAAAGTGTGAAGATATAGAAAGCTGCTGCTTCATCCTGCCGTCTCCTCCTAGGTGTCTGTGATTTAAACCATAAAATCGCCTCCCACTCATTCGCTGTTTCTCTGCCACCCCCCACATTAGGTTTGTCACAAGCGGTTCAGCAGCACCAGCAATCTCAAAACCCACCTGCGGCTCCACTCTGGAGAGAAGCCTTACCAGTGCAAGCTCTGCCCAGCCAAATTCACCCAGTTTGTGCACCTGAAGCTGCACAAGCGTCTCCACACTCGGGAGCGCCCCCATAAATGCATCCACTGCCACAAGAGCTACATCCACTTCTGCAGCCTCCAGGTCCACCTGAAGGGCAACTGCCCCGCCGCCCCGGGCTCCGGGCGCTCCGTGGAGGACCTGACCCGGATCAACGAGGAGATCGAGAAGTTCGACATCAGTGACAACGCTGACAAGCTGGAAGAAGTGGAGGACAATATCGACCTAACGTCCATCGTGGAGAAGGATATACTGACCATGCTCAGGAGGGAAATGGAAGGAGCTAACCTGAAAGTCTCTCTGCAGAGGAACCTGGGAAACGGGCTTATCTCCTCAGGCTGCAACCTTTACGAGTCGTCAGACATGTCAGTTATGAAGTTGCCTCACGGTCACCCACTACCTCTGTTACCTGTAAAGGTCAAGCAAGAAACAATTGAACCAATGGACCCTTAAGACTTTTTGGCAAAGTGATTTTTTTTATTTATGACTTGGCAAGTCAGGGTGCCTGTAGCAGTTGCTTGTACATAGTTTCAATGCTGCAAAGCAATCTTGGCTTACAGTAGTTTCCCTACGCTCTCCAGCTGAAAGAAGGAACTCCAAAGTTACTGTTTTCTCAGGGCATAAAAAGGGGCAAAGGACTCTGCATTGCCTCGCCAGTTACTAAGAGACAATCATTTATCCATAATTATTTTTTCAATGATAGTACTTCATAATTTATTATGCAATTAATCATTCTAAAAGCAATAATTAGGAAAATGTTTACAATGACTGGAAAAATTCATTGTAATTTTTACTTTAAATGTTTTTATTTTTTGTTTTATGGGCCATTCTTGTAGATATTTTTTTTTCTGCACATCTGTTTTAAGAACCTAAGATTAGGGTTTCAGTAAATGTGTTTTATGTACCAATGTCTTTTAAACAAATGTGGTTTTTCATATTGCCAAAGTTGGACATGTGACATACAGAATCCTAGATCAGTTGGTTTGAAAAAAATTGCTGTGTACTTTCATGAGCAAATCACCCCACTGGGAATTGAAAAGGAGAAAAAAAACCAGCAAACCCAGAGTAGCAGCAAGCAGGGAAGAAACCTTTTCTCCTGCCTCTCTGAGGGGGGGAGAAAGATTCTTGTACCTGCAGCTGTCCCTGGAACAGATGTGGTACAGCAAACACCGAGCTGCCACGGACAATACCACAGGGTTTTAGAACACAGCTCCAGCCCCACGCATTATCATGTAACGTTTAGACCAAAGGAACACATGAGCTTAAAGTGGCTTTTCCAAAATAAAATCTCACTTACATTCTTTTGTTTCCAAAAGCAGTTTAAAAGCAAAGACACAAATATTATTCTGCCTAAAAGGGGGGTTTAGGCAGATTTCTTTCTTCTGATTTTTGTTTTATTTTGGGGGTTTTTTTTGGCCAGAGCCTTCCAGGGATAAAAAAAAGAGATGGTCATGTTCCCTGAGCAAGAAGGGGTTCAGTTTTACTTGTATTTTTCTCTCCCACTTCGCCTGGGTAGAAGTGGGGAACAAAGTCCTTTCCTGGCACATAATTTTTTTTCTTCCTTCCTGTACGACTCAGATTTTTCTCAGTATTTGTGTTTGTACATTTTGTGGTTAATTTAATTAAAGAAGAAAAGGGCATTGCAAAGTTGTTGAACAACAATTACCTCAGTGCTTGTGTCCAGTGGTGCAGACAATGCTGTTTTACCTAAATGCTTTGCTACTTCAGAGAAGAAACCAAAATGTGCACAGGGAAAGATAGAATGCACGTCCTTTTATCTTTTTGTTTTGCTAAGCCCAAAGATGATATGGTGACGTTTGAGGTGTAGCAAAGAATACATGTATATTTATAGATATATTTATACCACTATACGATATATGTATATGTATATATATTTATACCACTTAAGTTGTGAGCCAAACCATGTAATAAAACCTATTTTTCATCTAAGTGTGAAAATCAAATGTTATCCCAGTTTTGCAAATAACCAATGACCTCAAAACCAGAAGGTTGAACCAAGGCATTTATCACTTGCAAATACACATGCACAGCTGAACTTGCAGACACGTGAATGCCATCATCACGCATGCACGTGTGGCATCTCAGTGACTTTGGTGGGAATCACCCTGTGTGCAGGGCAGGGCTCCCTCAGCCCCCTGCTCTCCTGGCAGTCTGCACTGGGGGGAAGGAGGCTGGTGGTCAGGCAACAGCCAGCCAGAAAATGGAACTGAAAGAACTCGAAATGAAGCCAAATATGACCCGTGTGTGATGTGGTCACAAATCACAGTGAGGGCAGCACGGAAGGCAGGTGGGACAAGGCCCTTGTCTCATTGTGCCCTGCCACTAACGAGTTGCACAGTCAACTCACAAGAACATTATTAGCATTATTACACACCTCCCCACCACGTATCCCTTTTTGTCTGGTTATGTTTTTTAAAAAAAATTTTATAAGTCCACCTCAACAATTCAGGATTCGGTGGTCTTTTTTTTCCAGCAAACTTCGTTTTAATGCCTTCTGTTAAAAAAAACAAACAATCCTGAAATACAAGTCTCTAAATGCAGCTTTTGAAGGACTCTAGTTCATTACATTTCCACTCCTGCAAATTGTGAGGCTGACATCTTTTAAATGTAGCAATAGTTCATAAATATAGTACTTAATTGTAGGATAAACCAAAGTATCACTACTCTGTCACTGGACACACACTTTTCCTATTATTGCCTGTAGTGCTTTCTTGTATTTGATACAAAATTTACAAGAATTTATATGCATCAGCTTTAAGAATTGTTACTTCTCTTTACTGTTTCCCCCTTCCCTTAGACGTTTTACATGTGAATGTAGCAACAATCAACAGTGTTTTTGGGGGTTTTTTTGTCTCTCTTAAGAAAGACTCTGACCAAAGTTAACAGGCTTTTTACTTTGCTAGGACAACAAACTATTATATGTTTACGTATTGGTTTACATCATTATTTATGTGCAAATTGTCAAATGTAAATTAAATATAAGTGTTCATTGCTTTACTGATGCTTCCCTTGTCTTCAATGTCTCTGCACCAGCTGGGTGGTTGTGGCCCCAGCGCTGGCACACCGAGGGCCGATGGTGTCTTCAGCAGTGCTGTCCCTGCCCTTGTGGGTTCTGATTTTCCCTCACTGAAAGGTGCAAACAGTGATGCCAGAACTGAATACCCTGGCTTCGTTTTTTACAGAGGTTTCCTCAATTTCAGCCAGTACCTTTTTTTAGAAAAAAAAAGCCAAGAATTTTCAGTGTTTCAATGGAAATGCTTGAATGCTATCTGCCTCAGAGATACATGACCAGGGTTCTCATTTACATTTTTCCAAATGTTTGTCATTTCTGGCCTGAAACCGTAACCACCGGGACCACAATGACACACTCAAAATGTCAGTGTGAGACCACTTAGTCCTGCCTCAGCACGGTGGGAACTGCATTCAAAACAAATGTGGATGTGGTGTAAGTGCTCACACAGGAGATGTGAACACTGCACTAAATCCAGGGGAAGGTCAAGTGTCCGGCCCGCCCTCCCCACCTCAGCCCAAGAGAAACAGCAGGCCAGGATGCCCCAGAAAGCCTAATTCAACATTTGCTACTTCCATCATTTACCGTGAGATCTAAACCAGAGAGGCCATGTGCTGCCCTGCCCTACCTGAATGTTAAAGAAATAACCTTCCTGCACATATTGAGACACTCAGCGCTGTATGATGTTTTAAAAGTATTTCACTGTCCTCTTAAAAAAATTCATTTAAACATCTGTCTCAAGAATTTGAAATACTGCCAACACCGAACTGTGGAGTTAAGAAAACCAGAGCACTGTTGTCATAAACGTGCCAAATGCAGCATGTTATATTCCTATATTCGACAGAGCTATTGCTGTAATAATTTTTTAAAAAAAACATAGGATAACCATTACCGCCATAAATCATACTTCATTACTTGGCAAAGCGTTACGTTGTGCTGGAGAGTTATGTCCTGGGGACACTTGTAAGCTTTAGAAGATGTTTAATAAAACACATTACATAAAAAGACAATGCAGGTTATAGATCACAGCCTCGCGAGGCCGAGCGCGGCAGCTGCGGCCTTGGTTCCTGGGAGCCGCTGAGGGCCGGGCGGCTCCGAGCAGCACTGCAGCGGGATTCAGCCACGGCAACACCACCACCACCAGGTCAGACAGCCACAACAGCCTCAGCAAAGGGCTGGGGTCGGGGGAAAGCTCATCAGTTTGGGACCTGCCACAAACGCGGCCCTGCGAGGCCGCATGCCCCGGCACAGGGCCGCTGGCGGCCTGTGGGCAGGCGGGCCTGACGCCATCTTGCTGTGCCAGTGTGAAAATGCTGAGGGGCTGAACGTGTTGGGCACTGTGGCCTTGCCAGCTGAGCTGCTTCGCCACCGGACAGGGTGAATTACAGCTGAGACAGACTTAAGCACAAATTTAGAGAGGATGCTGCTGCCCCTCTGGCTGGTTTATAAAGCCCAGTGCTTCTTGGCCGGGTACTGGGAGACACCGCTAATTCCCAGTGTGGGCAATTATGGCCTTGAGGTCGAAAATGAAAAATGTGACTCACTGAGGGGGTATGAGCCCTATGGGTTCCAATCAGTGTCTGCCAGTGCACGGCCACGTCTCAACACGTGCTGGGACCGTGTGGGATGCGGCCCAGAACCTTTGCTGTCATTCAGAGGTGTTACATTAGAGTGAGGGAAATAGTTGTGGCTGTAATTAAAGGCAGCCAGGAAACACTTGTCTAATTACTGCATGAGCTGGAGCTGAGTGGATGCGGTGCGGCTGAGGAATGTGCCCATCATGGGGCAGGTATCTGCAAAACACAGGCTGTCACAGTGGCTGAAGAAAAACTCACTGCCAGCATCAAAGCAGCCGCCCTGGCACTGACAGGGAGGTTTCCCTCCTCTGTGCAGGGCAGGGGTAGGCTGGCAGGGAAAAGGCGGCTGCCTGGCCTGGGATGTGGGGAGCACAGGTTGACATTTTGGTAACTTCAGCACAGTCTCGCCCGAACAGCAGAAAAACAAGAGCTTTTGTCAAAGATGTGGCACTTCCCAAAATCACAAGTGTTTAATTTTTCATGAGATGCTGAAACAGACCCATCCTGCAACCAGCATGTCTCTGCCCTTCCCATTGTCCCGATAAGCACATGAAAGAGCTGGCAAAGAGCACATTTGCACACCAGTGAAGGCCACCTTTGTACCAACTGCCCTCAGTGACAGAGTTTCTGACACACTGCATGACTCTGCTGTGATCCATTTTTAAGAGATTGGGGAACATTTCCCAGCAATTCTCTGGGCAGAGATCTCTAAAAAGAGATGCCTGGCCCTTGAGGAAAGGGAGATGGACACACAGAGTTCTCCCTTCCCTGTGAGCTGTCAGCCAGGCACCTTGGTGGTGCTGCAGCCAGGCCCTTCCTTCCTTCCTCCTCCTCCTCCTCCTCAGCTGCACGCAGAGAGATGGTTGGGATGCCAAACCACTTAGGTAGGTGTGACCAAATAGCCCTATTGAAGGGAGCAAAACCAGTATGACTTCCTTATTGTGCAATGATTAATAAAGGCTTTCAGCTCTTTTTCTCCATTAATTGTGAATAAGCGAGTCCTTGATCATTTCCTTATCCATGGACCGAGTGAGATTCCTTACAGCATTCCTGCCCCAAAGTGGCCACACTGTGCTGGGAA
The DNA here is from genome assembly GCA_020466415.1 of Ammodramus savannarum pratensis. Taxonomy (NCBI): domain Eukaryota; kingdom Metazoa; phylum Chordata; class Aves; order Passeriformes; family Passerellidae; genus Ammodramus; species Ammodramus savannarum. Next base: position 330,589 of record JAHXMQ010012337.1, on the reverse strand, counting down.
GAGAAACAATTCCTGCAATATTGAAACCACACACAGCAAAATCAGAGGCTGAAAACCTCTTTCCCAGTTCACCTGTGCTGAGGACAGCTGTCACAATGTGATACCAGTCTTGGGGTTAGGGAGACCCAATGCTCCTGCCTTTACCTGTTAAGTTTTACACACTAAATCCTAACTTAAAAGCAGTGGTCAGCTTTTGGGCAGGAAGAGGAGTGTGGCAGGCAGCATTTTGAAGGTGATTTCTTGGATATTATAGTTCCTAGTCTCCCTTGAGCTTTCCTATGGCAAAATTTTCTGTGTGAGAACTGTCCCTCTGTGAACCCCAGGAAACATTTTTTCCCCACCTTCACCTTCGTAGTCTACCTTGTGTATTGTGAGGACCTTTTGTTTTTACAGAACAGGTTCTGTACATCGTTACAGACCAGATCTGCTCTTCTTGTCAGCCTCAAAGCTCCCTGCAGAAGGGCTTTACTAAGAGGGAGAAGTTTGGTTTCTTCCGGCCACGCTGGAGCCATGTCCCTAGGTGGGGACCCAGTTAACCAGGCTGGGTGGTGTCCCAGAGAGGTCTCACTTTACTGTCAACCAGTCATGAAAAAAACAGAAGTTAAAAAATGCTGTAGAAACTGCAACCAGGTGCTAAGGGGAGCAAGAATACATGAAAAGTGAAAATTTGCCTTTTTAATAAGCCGTTACAAGTAAGTTGGGTGTTTAGGAGGGATCATGTGCTGGTGCTTGTAGTCATTCAGTGAAGGTTTGGTGTTGTGTGCATGTTTTCAATGAGACTAGAGGGTACAGAACAGGGCTCCTTTTCTAACCTATATTACAGCAATTTGTGCATGTCTGTAGCTGTGGGTGTTATGTGCTTTCTACTCTGAGTAGTAAGTTTCAGTTTGATTCTGCTCTCGAAAGCTGCAGGGACAGTTTGCACTTGCCTTATCAATGCAGAATCCAAATTGCTTCACAGTGCACCCAGCCCCCTGACACTGCAAACTGAGAAAATACACTTTAAGCACAGAGAAACGAGAGAGGTGACAACCAAAGGGCTTTTTCTCAGCAGAGCATCCCAATCTGCCAAAACCCTCACAACCCAATCGGTGGGGCAGTAAGCCTCGGTGCCACCCTGAGAGGCCCCAGACAGGACCCAAGCTAGCAGAGCCAGGATCCCAGGGCTGGGGCTCTTTTCCTACATCCCCTTTGCCCTAAAATCCTGCCTCAGCCCCGTTGCCTTGCACTGGTGTCCCATACTGGGGGCACAGCCTGGCAGATACAAACTGGGCAGCTGCAGGATGTGCTTGCCCATCCCCATTCCTCCCTGGGCTGGCCACAAGCCTCTGACCAAAACTGTGCTCGTGATTAGAGATGGCAGCAGTGGAAGGGCAGGGCAGGTACATCCATGGCCCTTTAAAAGCAGCTTTAGTTTTGCTCCAAAGGCTTGTGGTCTCAACAGTAATACCTGTGCCCAGTGTGCAGTCCATTTCCAAATGAGCATTGGTGACTTTCCATGTGTTTGCTATAAACACCCAGCTTTTAGCCTACACACCAATGTCTGTACTGGCTGTCCTGCTGTCCCCACCTGGGCTGTGACTGAGAGGAGCTGTTCAGGAGGAGTTCAGCACAGCTCCAGGGGGACAGCCCAGTTCTCATTGCCCTCCTTGGGAGCCACATGCCACAAATCACTGTCAGACTGTTCATAAAACACCCAAGTATGTCTAAGATGAAGTTATGACCTACATAGCAACTATGTGTAGATTTCCTTCCTCCCTCACATCTGCTTGAGTTTGTAATCCCCTCCAGATACAATATGCAGGAATGACTGCGCTGTTTGCTGCACTGTCCTTGGTCTTGCTTGACCTCAGAAAGCAGCCTAGGAGCTGAGGTGGAGCAGTGGCTGCAGGTGTGAGGGGTTCAAGAGCTGCTGAGCATGGGCAGCATGGCTCAAGCCCTTCTGCTGTGCAGGGCAGAGTTATCCTTTCCCTGCTAGAGAGCATCCCACAGAGAGGCAGGCTGAGGAGCGGAGGGGACAAACCTTAGTGGAGGCACAGTGCTCTCCAGTTTCCTTCAAAATCTTAGCTACTCATCCAAAATGAGAAGGCTGGGAAACAAGGGCCCTCCCTGAGCATTAAACCCATTTCCTGAAGCAGCACACACCCCTGCAAAACACTCTAAGTGCCTTGTTAGACTTGAACACGCCAAATCTCAGTTCTTTGCCACTGGTCTCTTGCCCATTATCTCCCTCTGCATTCATTAGCCGCAAGGAAATGCCTCACCCCATGTGAGTCTGACTTCAAAAATATATCAAGAGATGGACTCAGACACAGACTTCAGTCACAGGGGTTCTCATTTATCTCAGATTTGGATTGTTTAAGTGTGGGAATACCAGTTGATGCCATTCTTACTACATTTTTTAAAAACTGATTTTCAGTGTAATTATTTAGATCAATCTAAATACTAAGGCAGCGATGAGTATCTACACAGGGAAATATATCCAAGGTCAAGCTTATCTAACAATGGAGGTTTAAAGACAAACTTTTTATTTTTAATCTAAAAACTTCAGTACCTCAAGGCCAGAGCTAAGCAATGAAAACAAGGACCCTGGAGCTAAGATGGCTGTGCTCTGGTTTTGGTACCTCCACTAACTAGTAGTGAGGTTTGGAACAAGTCAGTTGACCTTCCCATACAGCACCCAACTCATTTGTAGAATAGGTGCAAGATTTGTTCAGGCTGTGGTGTAGGACTAATATTTGTACCTTGTTTTGAGATCCTCTGATCTGTAACTGCAAGTAGCTTGTTGTTCATAGAGAGAACAAGTTGCTTACAGTACTATCTGCAATATCATAATATTTAGAAATCCTCACTTATGGGCTATGACTGCCCTGAACTCAACACAAACTCTCTCTGCCCGAAGGACCTCACAAACAAAGCACTGTCAAAAACCCAAAAAACCACAGTGGCTAGGTGCACAGCTTAAATTTCCATTTTCTCTCAGCATTTTCCCACGAGGGCATTGCATGTGAGAGCACACAACAGAGAGTCAGATCACACCCGGATCGGTTGCGCTGGCATGCCATTTGGCAATACAAGAATGACATAAATTAAAGTGAAACCTCTTCACCTCAGCCCAAGTGAAAATGTGAAGAGCAAGGGGGTTGAGGAGGAAGGGGAGCTATTGATCCATATCTACTCAACAGTCAGACCAGTGGTGTGGTGGCAACAAAAGACATGCCTTTGCTTTTTCAGTAACTAATAATCTATAGAGAACCATTTCCTTTTCTGCTCTTGAGATAACACATTCGCCATCTCAGCTTCATGCAAATAATTCATGCCTCTGCTTACCTAATTTACCTCTCTGGTGCAGACACAAGGGCAGAAACCTCCCACCAGCACTGACTGACATGCTGCACAGCAAAAAGAGCCATCTCACCCAGAACTTTCTGAAATGCATAAATCATTAGAGGATAACTGCACCAAATGCTCTGCAGGAGACACGTGGCTCCATAAGATTAAATGGGTTAATTTTGCTGGTCTTCAGTCCTGCCTCTGACCACATGTGCTTTGCAGGCTGGAGCTGACATTATCCAAAGAAAGGCATTTGGTATCTCTGCACACAGACCACAGCTGGTCAACAACTCATCCCAGATTTAAACATAATGTACTAACTCTCATCTGTTGCCAGAAATTAATATTACATGCTATTAAAAGCCTGGGCCCCCAGAAGTGTGCTGAACTGAGGGGGCCTTCACTTCACTTGGAAACAAACAGGTACCAGGTTGGACATGTGTCTGCACCGAGTGGAAACCTTGTTCTAATCAAAATGCTGACACCACTTTCACTGGCTCACACACACTCACCTCTCTCCTGCATTACCGCACTGCAAGCAAGGTTCAAATGTCAAGCAGCAAAAAAAAGAGACAGAATTAATTAAGCTTGTCCACACATAGCTTCAGGAGCAGCCCTTGCTTGCAGGATCACACACTGGTTTTCCCACAGGACTCATACCTTGCTCAGTGCACAAGGCAGGAAATGCTCATCCTGCATGGGACAGGGAAGGGATGCCAGGATGCCATCCCTGTCACCCCATCTTCCTTTCTGGCTGCATGGCTCTGGCCTTTGTGCTCCTGCCCCACTCCAGCTGGGGCCTTTTGCTCCTGAGTGCTTCCATTGAAAGATGGCTGAAGGCTTCACCTGGGAGACAGAGGTGCTATCCCTAGGCAGCACTGAAAAAGAAATAAAACACAGGAGTTTAAAGCCAAAAACTCTCTTTGGGTGCCCAGAATTTCAGGGCAGTTTATCCCACATGTTATTTGGCTTATCTTAACCTCAGGGGTCAAGTGGGAATCCTGAGCACCTTCAAACCGAGCACCAACCAGGGATAGCCACACTGCATGAGCTGTGAAAGCTCAGGCTGAGAGACTTGCTCCATGCAACGCACACCTCCTTGGGCAACAGCCAGGGGAAAACATTGTCCCTAGGCAGCACTGCAGTCTCTGGCCACGACAGCTCCTCCATCTGTCCCTCTCCTTTCAGGAGACCATCTCCAAGGTGGGGAATTTAGACTTTAGAGCCTCCTTTGGGTCCCAGTCAAAAGGCCAAGGGCAAAGGTAACACACATCCTGTAAACACCACATAATGATGCATGTCCATGAAGGACTGACTGAACCTTAATTCCAGTTTTTCTCATCCTCTGAGTGCCTGAGATTGCTGCCTCGGTGCTGTTCTCACTCTGAGGCTTTGGAAAGCACATGCACTGGTAAGATTTGCCCATTCTGTGACTGTCCCATGCTGTGGCTGCACAGCACAGCAGGATTGGCCCTTTCCACGCATCCATCCACCAGCTCTGCTGGCTGTGGCACTGCTGCCAGGGGAAGGCTGTCACCCATGACACAGACTGGCACAGGAGGGTGGTGAACCTCCCGCTCTTCCTCTCCATCTCTGTTGCCTTTCTCATTGCCCCCTTCCCTGTGCCCATCCCTGTCCTCTTGCCTTCAAGGTGAGCATCCCTGGGGCTCCTGCACCCTGGCAGTGCTGCAAGTTGGTGGCCACCAGCTTCTTCAGTCTTCCCAGAAGGAGAATTTCTGGTGAAGTGAAGCAGTGAAACCCTGCCTTTCTTTGGAAAACATGGTGCCTGCTAAGTGAGGGGACCCACACAACTAAGGGCAAGGGTGAGATAAAATACTAAGAGAGAGAAAAAGAAAAAAAAAGGAAGAACACATTTTCACAGTCTGCAGATGCAAAGTGAAACTATTTTGATAGATTCAGCTCTCCCACATTGAAAGGTCCAGAGTTTCTCATCTCCGACTTTACTCTGAGGCATGAAATTTCAATGGCCTGACAAACCGTGACATCCACGATGCTTTCTGCCTCCTTGGAAGCCTATTCCCACCCTGCCAAAGCTCCCTTTCAGTATTTTGCTGCGTTGATATTACCAAATAGCTCTTTTTTAGGGTTTTCCTTGTTTTGACACATCTTCCTTTGCTAATACTTTTCCCTGCAGCTGAAAATCCAGTGATATGGAGCTGGTGCTCCTGTCAGGACACTGACATCTCCATGACTGGACACAGGCAGCCAGGGAAGAAAATAACTGGGTCCATGCTAGCAAAATGTCCCTTTTAGTGGCAAGTGATTGCCCCCAGCTTTTTCATGGATGCTGGGAAAATTGCCAAGCTGCTAATGCATGCAAAAGCCATTTGCCTTCAGCCTCTTCACAGAGATTCCTCTGGCTCAGCATAGGCCAGATCTGCCCATTCACAGCCTCATTTCACATGGTCTTCAACTACAACCCAGGCAGTGGACATTTAAATTAAGACTGGCTTCTTCAGAAGCATTTTAAATGAAGAGAATTGTGTTTCAGTATGATTTTACAAAAGCTCAGCCATGTACTTGCCTTCCCACAGTTAGCTCAAAGGGATAACAATTCCATATACTGTCTTTGAAAAGATTCTTGTTTTGCTCAATTCTGTTTTAGCAAAATAACAATCTAGCCACAGGAATGAAGGAATTGGTAAATGTTTCAGTTTGAACTGAACATCTTTCAACAGGAAATGGAAGGAAGGAACTGGAACTTCTCAAGGAAGTTACAGAAAGGTTCAAAGGAGTGGGTGACACTCATTAGCTTGTATCATACAAGGAAACAACCAAGGGTTAAAAATCTATTATCCTGGGATTATGCTATGAATTTTCCTCCAAGCATTATGAAAGGTTTCTGTCTCCCTGTTGACAAGTCATCTACAATGTTGTCTAAATACACAGTGCCTCATCCACTCACTGTCACCATTGTACCCTGGGATTCAGGGGAGATAAGAAGATAAACCAAAAGAGAAGTAGCTGCTGGTTGGTTGTACCACCTGTGAAATATTCATACCTGATGTATTGTTTGCTAGAGTTGATGCTCAGATATTTCGGATAAGCTTCCTTCTTCTCCCTCATGAAAATGTCCCAGCATCATCTTGGTCAGTTTTGGCACTGACCAAGGCATATGTGTGCTCTGTCTTGCTTCAGGGATAACTAATGTACCTCTAGAAGGATTTTTAAAAGCTGGGAATGGGGTAGAACAACACACATAATCTATGCTCTGGAGAATTTTTGTCCTAGTACACACAGAAATTAATTTGTGTTTGTCTCCTCCCTCTGCTCTAAGGACAGAGGTAGCATTAGTAATACAGAGCATGTCACTCTTCAAGCTCTCATGCAGCTTTTAAAACATAGAGAGCAAATGGCAAATTCACCTTTCATCTCCTTTTGAAACTTAAGTTAGGCCTTATTGGTAACAAGTGAAATTAAACTGGTTGTTGCTGTTTAACTTCTCCATGCTGTTTCCTCACATGAATTAGTCATGACCAACTCTACTTGGCAACTGTCCTTACAAAAAACAGAACAGAGAGAAGGGTTAAGCACTCCCATACAATTTACCCAATAAATTTGTCATACCCCTCATATAGAGTTGTCCCTCCAGTTTTGCCTGTTCCCTAACATATCTGGCAGTTTGAACAATGTTGGCAATATTTGAGCAATTAGGCATTCCAAGTGGAAAGGTTAATACACCTTACCCTCAAATGCAGGGTGTGTTTTGTCTTGTGCCTTTAACCATCCTTGATGAGCACCTTGATTGCACAACAGCCATGAAGTAGGAAGGTCTTTCCATTTCAGCACAGCCCAGCTTGTTTTGGTTTAGCAAAAGGCCAATAGCCCAATGCAAGGATGGGATAAACACACCTTGACTTGAGTGTTACCAAGGCAGATGAGAAAGAGGGAACTTCACGGCGGTTATTGCTGTCTGGGTGTTAAATGCTTTGGTCATCCTGGCAGGCTGCAAAACCAGGTAAAAATTAACCCATAAAAGAAAACACTGTGATGATGGAGCTTGGAATAGGACTGTCAAGGAGGTGTGAGACTTAGTTCACAGGTGGTTTATTTCCTACTCTTTTGGTTGAGCAGCATTAGGACCTCAGTTTCTTTTTTGGCAAGTTCTCAGAAGCAGCAGCCAGTTTGTGGTGCAAGCAGCAAGTTCTGGGCAAGAGTGGGCAGAGCTGGAGAGACCCTGCAGCCTTGCACCAGCAAAGGTCCTGGTCAAGCAGGATGAAAGCACCTCCCAAGGCAGGCAGGCAGCCCACAGCACCATGCTCAGCCCAAGGCGAAGCTGGGGAGCAGCTGTGGCTGGAGCCAGCAGCTCTGCAGAGCAGCAGCCGGGTCAGCAGGAGGGCAGCGCTGCCACAGCCCTGCTCTGCACAGCAGGGCACACCCCGAGGGCAGCCTGCCCGCAGGGATGCTGGGCTGTGCCGTCCAGACCCAACTAAAGAAAGGAAAAACAAATCTGAGCAGCGTGCAGAGATGTTCTGCAGGTCACAGCAATGCTGCCCATCCACCCTGAGCCTTCACAGGAGGGCTGGAGCACTGGTGGACAGAGGAGGTCAGGTCTGGGATGTCTCCTTACCCCCTCCCACAAAACTGAATGGCTCTGAATGACCCAGCCTGTGCTGGGGTGGTCCTGCAGGGCCCCACAGACCTCACCAGGGTCTCTGGTGCTGCAGCCCTGGCCTGGTAAAAGCTGCTGAGAATTGGGCTCCCGGCCTCTCTGCTTGTGGCTGGCGGCATTTCCCTTGCTGGGGTGATGTTGATGTTCATAATGGAGCTTTGGCAGAGAAAAAGAGACATGCTGTAACCATTAGCAGACTTTACATTTAGCATTTATCTGAGGAAAGGACAAAGGATAACTCAGCTTGATTAGGGTTTTGTACAAGTTTGGGTCTACGCTCTCCATTGTAGTATCGGTCCCAGTCTTCACCATCATCTTCCTCTGACCCAGAAAAACTTGATCATGAAAATAATGTTAGTTAGAAAATAATGGAACTGATAAGTCATTGCAGGCACATGTGTGTCTCATTATACATCAGTTCGGTTTCACTATATATTTTACACAATGTAACATAAATTTCACTACGCACCACAAGTATTTCAATATGTGATAGTCAGAAAGTGGCAGTTTACACTAAAAGTTTCAGTATGTGGTAGGATATTTCAAATACTATAAATTCTCCTTTAAATTAAATGCATTGTGTAGATTAGTAAGAAATGCAGTTGTTTTAGTTTACTCAATGTGGTTTTCTTTCAGAACAGTATTTTAGTACTGTACTGTTCAATTGCCATGTTTATTTTATTAATACATATTAATGGATAATTAAGTGAAAATTCATTAAATATACACCACACAGGACTCAGGCAGGAGTTCTGTGTCTTAGATCTTTTATCTCAGCTCAATTTATACCATATTAACAAACACACTGCATTTAGAGAGACTGTATTAACGAAAAAAATAAACTTCCTGTTATGAGCCTGGTTTTTAAAGTGAATTTTCTTTGAGCAAGTAAAATTTGAAGGATCTGAAAGCCCCTGTGAGTGTGAATTGTTAAATGGGCAGGCATATCCAGGGTTTGTACTGATTCACCATTAACTGCAGCTAATCACCATTTCAGTCAAAGCAGCAGCAGAGGAGCTGGCACTGCCAGTGCTGTTGGCACTCACAGCTTCCAGCAGTTGACCATAGAGCATCACCTCAGTCAGGCCTTTGCCAGCAAACCCATCCCAGTCACTGAAAAGGGCTGTTCACCACAAACCTCTGTCACAGAGCTACCACATCATCACTTTTTTACACATGATGTATTTCAGGGCAGGAGAGTGCAGATTACCTCTGAGAGATGCTTGCCATGAGCCAAAAGCATATCAGAAATAATCACACAGGTTAGTAAAGCCAGGGCACACCTGGCAGCAAGGACCATCTCCTGAAACCTTGGTCACAGCTTCCACACTGGTGCAGCAAAGCAATTTCCTCAAGTCCTGCATTTACCATCAGAAATGCAGAAAGAAGAAAAAAAATAGGCTAATTTTGGTTAGGAATTCTCCCTCAGATTTCAGAGCACAGAAGCCCCACCAAGAACAGCTCCATGCAGAGTCCAATGTATTCAGAAAACAGCCTCAGCAGAGATTATGGGGCAATGCTGAACTCCAGCCCGAGAGAGAAACATCAGCCAGTTAGCTCTGCTCTGCCTCCTGCCCCTCAAGACACAATCACACGGATCATTGCCAGAACTTTCCTCCTGATAAGCTCAAAATGTTAAAGATGGGCACCCAAGGTCAGTGTTGAGCAGAACCAGAGCTCTCCCCTGCCCTGGTCACACTCACAGGGTGACCCTGCACCGACGTGACTTTGGCCAAGCTGCTTAGAGACTTACACAGGCCTGGATCAATTGAAACTGGGTCTTTTGACACAACTCCTGCCCCATGGCAGAGCCAGCAGACCTCACTGGCTCCCTGCCAAATAGTTCAAGCACCTCTTAACCAAGGAGCAGGTAAAGAGCTTGGGCTGGAACGTGCTGGATTTCAGCCTGGCAAATCTCCTGACCCACAAGAGCAGCTTATCTCTGCTTGCAGGTCAGAGACCTCAGCAAAGCCCTGGTAGCAGCTGCATGCTGGCACAAGCCCCAAAGTTTCTCTCTCCAGATTGCAGCAGTTCCCAGGTTTCCTGCAAGTGTGGCAAAAAGGGCCACCAAAGTGGCCAGTGACACACTCGGGGCTGGCTGAGTCTGCTTCTGCTAATTCATTTGGCAAAACACGTCACCATGAGTGCTTCCTTAGCTCACAGAATGCATCCAGTGCAAGGATAAAGCTTGGCTACCCTACTCTTCCAAAATTTAAAACCAAGACCCACAGTTCTTCTTGTCTGCAGTCTCTGACTACCATAAGAAAAATATTGTGCCCCAGACACCCAAGTCAAAGCTCATGAGGTGTGTCAGATGCTTCCCAGAGACCAGGCTGAAGGAAATACAAATGTTTCTGTCACATGTGAGGCATGTGGGCAGCTCAGGTTTGCTGTGATCACTGCTTTCATCCCAGACAGGGGCTGGGTGCAATGGGAGCTGCCTTCCTGTGCCCAGCCTCAAGACCTGAACCATGAGTTTCCTCATCTGCCTCCTTTGTGGCTGCCTGAGAGCAGCCCTGCTGTCTGAGGGTCTCTGTTTTGGGCAAAACCTGGCTTGTATCTCCCTTCAATAAGATGCTTGGGATGAAATAAAGGTAATGGTTTTAAGTTCAAAATATGGCAGCACAACCAAGCCTAAGCTGTCCCTGTTCCTATTTCAGAAAAGGAGAAGCAACAACAGTGCAAGCTCTGTCATATTCACTTGCTCCCATGTCAGATCTGGGCTAAGATATACATAAAGCAATGTATTTATGCCCTAGATTCCACTGCTGATCCTGCCAGCAAAAGCTAAATTACAGTGATTTTCCTGTAGTCAGGCTGCTAGTCCAACAAGTTTTGGAAGGAAGCAAATGTATTACACAGATCCTCCAAGTCCCTCCTGAGCACTGTCAGGCTATAATTTTAGCTTACTCTTATTACTTATCATGGGTAATTGGTATTGAGCTGTCCTTTAGCCATCATGAAAGTTACATTATCAAAGCTATTGCATTACTTTCACTTGCCCAAAGATTTTGGCATTTCTCAACTGACAAGGCAGAACAGCAACAGAAGCTGACAAATCACATACCAACCCATGATCAAATCCAAACCTTTTCATTTGACCCAATTAAATCTCACTTGTAGGCTAAAGCACACAATTTCAGGGAAGGACACGGCCATTCAGCTTGCAGCATCCTCTGTTGTGATTTCAGAAGCAGCTGGCATAGGCTTGAAGCCTGCAGTTTCATGGGTACCAATAAAATTTAATAAAGGACTTTTCCATCTTCACTGATGAAGAGCAGGACCATACATAGTGTATAATTAAGCTGGTGAGTGTTCATTGTTTTGAATATGACCTACCTTATTTTACTCTTTACTCAGCTCTGACTGAAGCTAATATCTGCTTATCAAAATCCTTCTCTTTTGAGTCAATGCATCTCCATCTATGCAAATCTGAGAGGGGAGGTGCTCACAACAGTTCATATTCCTGGTGGCTGAAATATCCCTGGGGAACAACTCTGCTGCACTCACGTTTCATGGACATCTCTCTCTTTGAAGTCAACTTCTGCAGGTTTTCACACAGAGAAATTTCATCAGTCTCATTTCCTGCACACAGCTGCAGCAGCACAACATTATCATCAGCATGCAACCTTGCAAAGTGACACCTTAAAGAAAAAAAAACTTGATAAAAAAAATGTTGTCTTGGCATGATGGGAAAATTATTCACATCAGCATCTTCCTGCACTCTTTTCTGTTGGTTTTCATCCTATTAACATTTCTTTGCTTTTAAAATAGAACAAATATTGGTACTTCAACAACAGACTGCAACAAGCAGCATTCTGCTAACCTTATGTGAGAAAAAGGACCAGGTAGACCAAACCTTGTCATGAATGTTCTGCCCATCCCTGCCTCTCCCTGGTGCTCTCTTCAGGACAGAGGAAGCAGCTTTGCTTCACTTGTATGATTGCTTGAGAGTTTGGGTGGGAAAAAGGCTTTTCCTCAATGTTCATACTACAGCTTCTATGCTGTGAGACATCAAAAAACTGCAAAATTCAGCATCTGTTGAATTGCATCTGTGTGGACAGGAAGGCATTTCCCTGTTCTGGAATTGGGGTGTGCAGTATTGTTCACAAGGATGGCAAACCTCCCAGCTCTCATTTGCAAAATGCTCCACAGATACAGATGAAAGCCATGAAAGATGCTTGGGGGGTAACTTCGTATCTTAAACAAGATGGCCAAACAAAAAGAAACAGCTTGTCCATGTACAGGGTGCTCTGAGGACTGCTCTGTGCCAGCACAATGCATTTTACCTTCTGGACAACTACAAAAGATTACCAAACCACTTGCTTAATGCTGGATCTCTATCCATGGAAACCTGCTGGTTTCCACGTCCTGAAAGCATAGGATAACACTGAGGATAACACAAATTTCATTCTACCACAGTGACAGGAAACAGCAGCCAAAACCAGGACAGCACGGAAGGGTGCACTGGAATTAGCAGTTGTCCTCTGAAGCTGGCATATCAAATCATGCTTTATTGTTTAACTTTAAAATTTCAACATCCCATTATTTTCACAAAGCTGGCAGATCCAAAGAGCTGGAGAGGAACAGATCAAATCCAAACAACTTCTTCCATGCAGCAGCATCAGAGGGTGCAGCAGTCCCAGGCTGTGTTTAGGGAGCTCAGGAGCTGGGGGAAGCTTCTGCTGCATGGGAGCTGTACCCAAGATTCAGCACTGAGGGCTTTGGAAAGGATGCTGCTCAAAAGGCACAAACCAATCCTGGCATAAAGAGACCCCACAAACCCTGAATCATCACAGCCCAAGCAGAAATCAAGCACTGAAAGCAAGGCTGCTCTAAATTCATTCTCAGAAAGAGCCCTCACAGATCAGATTCACACCTTCCCTGGAAGCTGACACTTGGAATTTACATTTATCCCTCAGCTGCTTCTGTGGAAATAATGAAAACCACCAAAATAAAACTCAGGACTCAGTCCAGATCTTTGTAGCACTGCAGCCTGGCATATCCTAAACCCTGGTGGTGGGAGAGGGAAGCCACGCTGTCTTTCTTGCTCACTTAGCAATGCCCCAGAGCACGCTGAAAGTAATGATTTCCATCTGCCACACACAACCTACAGACCTGGAAATGGTGCTGCTGCTAGAAATCGAATACACCAGTGAGAAAGCAGAAGCAACCTACTGCTTTCCTTGGAGATTGGTCACAGTGCTGTGCAGGTGCCCTGCACTGTTCCTTAAGCTCAATAGGGTGAATGCTCAGTGCAAGTCTCCAGACACAGCAGTGCATCAAGCAACAGCTGGGAGAGAAGTCTAGAAAACACCCAGCCCACTGCAGAAATCACTTTTTGTCCTTTGAGACGTATTAGACTAGGCAATTCCCTCCATTCTTTTGAGAAAAAGCTGGTAATGACCCAATTATCTATTTAAAGAAAGATAACTGCTTTGAGATTACGAAGTTCTTTGAGCAAACAGCCACTGTGTGTAATGAAAAGTAATTTCAGGATGAATGTTTAAAAGACTTCAGCAGGTACAAACATCAATTGAAGCAGAGCAGTTGCCGTAGTTCAGCCCATAAAATCCTGAGGTATTGATATGATCACTGTTTTTGAGCTGATTGAGCACTGTCACCCAGACAGAGATGTCACTGTTGATGTGGCAGCACTGCCTTGCATTGCTGTACACCTGATCCAAGGTGCTGCATCCACGTGTGTGCCCCACTGCAACCCCTCCTGTCCAACAGGAGCACTGTGCTGGGTGGGGAGGAGAAGGGAAAGGGAGATGAGCTGCAGGCATCACTTCAGCAGCCATTTAACTGTTTGATTAAATGAGGACAAGTTCTATTTCTTTATGAGACTTGTGCAAAACATTCCAGGAAAAGCAAAGCAATATTATCTGAAGGCACAACTTAACCTTTGAACTGTGTAACAATTCTCTTCTTAACCATAAATACAGGACTGCATAGGCCCATCTGCCTAGTACAGGTTGGTGAGAGCCATGTGTGGTGTGCCTGGATCAAAACAAGGATAACTGAGATGATTCCCAGTCCTCACACACGGCAGAGACCAGACAGCCAGACTCAGCCCCATGCACAGAAGATGAGCTCAGGTTGAATTACCTGGCAAAGAGCGAGTTGCTGCTTTAGCAGGACATGCAGAATTTTAAATAAAGCATGAAAACACACCTTTTTTAGGAGGAGAGTCTTAGGAACAAATGTAAAAAGCAAAGTTCTCACATTTGCTAGAAACGATATTGTACTTGCTGAAGAATTTGCAGTTCCTAAACTCATCCTGTGATCCCCCATGAATTGCTCAATAACTGGGAAGTGGACTGGCTAGAAGCAAACAGGCTAAGGAGCCACTCTCCCATTGTTAAAATAATTGGGATGTCTAAAGATCCTCAGTTAAGATAACAAACTCTTGTGGTCTGATCTAGCTGAAATATTTTGGATATTGTGCTTCTGTCAGTCCAAGGAATTTTTTCTTTTTTTGGACAAAAGAGGCAAAAGCAACAGATCTGCATGATGAATCCCCAAACAGTCACATCGCAGTCAGATCTAGCAGGACCTCTGTCTCAGAGTGCAATATTCATCCCCCCTTTCTTTTTTCCTGGGAGCTCCATTTGTCAGACACAGTGTTTTCCAGAGGGGAAAGCAGGATCCAGAATCTGAAATACTCGGAATACACCCCCACCAGCTACACACACTAACCTCAGCCATATCAAAGCAGACAAGAAAAACCAAGGGTGCTGCACTGTGTTGGTTCAAATTAAACAAGCCAAGCAAAAGATTTTTAAAATTTTATTTATGAGATGTGAAGAAGTTGCTTTCTACTTGCCAAACCATGGTGCTAAATACCTAAGACACTGTGAAAGGGGCGCCTCTATTATTCAAAAAATATTTGTATGCTTTTGGTGGATTAATTGCATTTAACATTTTGGTTAAACACACAAACAAGCACAGCTTTTTGTTGTTGCTTCAAATGAAGCCACAAAGAGAACAAAAGGCATCCAACTGAACCAAATTAGGTTTATAAACATATTAATTTTAAGAGCACTATGTGTACACTTAAAATGAATTTAAAGCAGTTGACCTTTGCAGTACGATGCCCATTTTCACTGTATCCAAATTATCCATAAATCCAGATGCAAGTTGTCACAGACACTTCTTTGGAGAGCTTGCAAAGTTAAAAGTTAATGTTTCCTATTAATTAATAATTGTTTTCAGCTGTTTTGGCAAGTGATTAAAACAAAGTGTCTGCCTTTAATGTTACAATATAAAAGTTTTCCTCCTCAGCGGCTTGAGCGCCAAGCGGGATTTGCCTCATTCGCAGGAAGGTGTCACACAGGA
Source organism: Ammodramus savannarum pratensis (assembly GCA_020466415.1). Taxonomy (NCBI): domain Eukaryota; kingdom Metazoa; phylum Chordata; class Aves; order Passeriformes; family Passerellidae; genus Ammodramus; species Ammodramus savannarum. The sequence continues at coordinate 315,282 of JAHXMQ010012337.1, read as the reverse complement.
TTGCCTGGGGCATTTGTGAGCAGGGAAGGTGAGCACCATTGTACCTGCCAGGGCAGTGATGCCATCCTCCTCGGCCTGCTTCTGGCAGGACAGGGCATGGGGATGGCCAGGGCCTGCAGGTTGTTCTGTTCCCCCTCAGTCTGGATCAGTGAACTGTGGTGGAGGGAGCAGCTGGGCCTTGTCAGGGGCTCTCTGTGTGTGAATCATTTGCCTCTTTCTTGTCCCCTCTGCCACTGATATTGCTGCTCACACCGTTCATTGTCTCATCTCACTGCTGTTTCCAGTGAGCTGCTCTCACCTCAACCCCTGATCTTTACCTTTGGTGCCTCCCAGTCTCCCCTCCATCCCATGGCAGGGGGAGGAACACTGAATTGTGGAATACCATTCATAAACCACGACACACATCCATTAAAATCACCCACCAAGCAGTTTCAGAGGAACATCAGCTGAGGTAAATACAACAATGCTCCTCGTGTCAATGGTGTACCATGCCATGGAAGAGCTGTTCCATAACAAAACCACACAGGCTGTGTGCATCATTTACCAAACCCTGCGTCTTGCAAATCCAGGATCACACATTCTTGGAAGTTTGCACTGCCAAGCATGGCAGCATCTGTCCCTTCTGAGGCCCAAGCCATCACACAGGTGTTGCTGACAGACTTGTTCCACAATCAGCAGATGGTTCAACACAAGCCCAGTTCTGACCAGCACCTGATCCCCAGCAGGGTTAAACGAGGCTCTGAGAAGGATCTCCTGCCATTAGTGACCTTCTAGACATCGTCTTTTATTCAAGCTTCTACCAATTCATTCCCCCAGTAAAACTGAAACTGAGTTCTCCTGCAAGATGAATTTCCATAGCCATGCAGAGGAAGGAAGCAGATCCATGGCAGAGGCTGATAAGCTCTGCTTGCAAAGTCAAAATATTGACATCAATATAAGCAGCAGTAAGACCCCCAGTTCTCTTCCCTACATGAACCCCAGACAACTCCCTGAGAAACCTGTCACTTAGGCTGCATCAAGAAGCTTGTGAAGTGATGAAAGGTACAGAATTTGTTTTCTCTCTTTCTGCTACATCATGGGAGGCTGCTGCTAGCTCCTCCTAGATCTAGCTTCTTCCTCTAGTTTGAAAAATTTTAAGGTGTTCTTCAGTTGTCAAAGGAGTTTTTCAGAATAAACAGCAGGCTTTATCTCTGCAAGGTAATAAATCCAGAGAAAACCTACAGACTTGCTGAGCAGCAACAACATGGCTTGTGCTCAGTGAAATTATTATTGTCAGAATTGAGAAGAACCAGACTCAGGTTTAGTTCAGCCCTTATCTTGGGCAAGGAGATTTTTCCACAGGAACAACACCCTTAGTACATGATCTGAATGGCAGAGGGACACTTCACTTCAGGCAAACAGTGACACCCAAACCCTCAGCAGAGAGCACAGGCAGGAGTGCTCCCTTTCTCCTGTGATCCTATGTGACACTGCAAAGTAAACCTAAATATTTCACAAGAGGTTTCCAGCCATACCATTTACACTTAATCTTATCTCACTCCACAGTGAAACTTGATAAAAACGTTAGAGTCTGATTTGCTTCAATAATTAGCATCAAGTCAACAAAACGATCCCATGCCTAAGGTTACTTCAAATCCCTGAAGCCCTCGTTGACATAAATAACAAAATCACTGCACATAAATCCTGCAGGTAGAGATAAGCACTCAGTTTCATTCCTGTCAGGCCAAGATGCACATCTACAGCACATCTGAGAAATGCACAGCAATGAATTCATCCCTCCCTGGCCAGTGCCAGTGAAAGCACCCCATTGCTCAGAGACACCAGCAGCCTGTTTACCTGGGACAAGAGGAGGTAAAAAGTTCCCTGTCTTGGGCAGCTCTGCAGAGCTCACGCCCTTGTTTGTGATGTGCCCACACATTAGGGTGTTAAGGATCTTCTCCTTTATTGATGGTATCCACATCCATTTCAGCACAGCACCCCACAACACATTAGGATCAAAGCAGAACACCTAAACACATTTCAGTTCATTTCAAGCATATATCATACTGAAGAAGCATTTTTATCCCCATCCAGATAATAACTTGCAGCAAAGATCCTCTTGTTGATGCTACACACTCAATGCCTTTCATTACTTCAGCATTTTCTAATGCTGAAGAATAAACTCCCTTTAAAATATAAACAATTTTTTTCCTGAATGCTCAAGTGTCCCGATACCATCCAATGGCACTTTGGAAGAGGAGCTGCTGTGGTTGTGAGCACTGTTAATTGTGACACAAGCAAGGGCTGAGCTGGGTGCAGGCAAGGGAGCTGTGCCACAGGCATCGTCCATCCCTCCACACCACCCCACTGAGGTTTGATTTCTGATTACACAGAAACAGCAAAACCAGCCTCAGTGAAGGCTGGGGATACTTCCATTTACATGAGTGCCAATTTTAAAAGAGAGCTTAATTTACACTGTGTATTAACTTGTTGGAAGCTTGTGTGGCTACCCCAGAACAAGAACTGTTAGAGGTGTGGCTCAGAAACTCGAAAGACCTAAACTCCAGAGATCCCCAAAATGACAGCTGAAGATCATTACCATTATGCTGAGTAGCCACAGTTCACCTGGTTTGCTGTCCAGGGCATGCAACAACAACAACAACAACAACAACAACAACGAAAAGGGGTGCATAATGGAAAATTGTGTTATCCAGTTTGGGGAAGAAGAGAAGGAAGAGTGCAAGTAGGTGAGCTGCAGAGAACTGTTCTCCCCTGCATCTCCAACAGACACTGAGCCCAGTGTGATCCATGGAGGCCACAAGGGACACAGCTCCTGCTGCACTTCCCTGAGGAAGCCAATGGCAGCAGAACCCTTGAGTGCATTCAAGCTTCAGTAAGAGAAAGAATAAAATACAAGTAATTCCTATTAATATGCCAATGCATATTAATTAAAAACACACTATATATATTTCAGGGTAATTGTAAGCTGACCCATTAGGATTGCTCCCTCTTACCACTGAAATAACTGAATATACAACCAGAAGTAGGACATGACTAATTTTGCTGAAAATTGGCATCATGATTTCTTACTGAAAGACATTCCATTTGAGTAATAAATTAAGCTTTTTTTGTTGTTTTTTTTTTTTTTTTTTTCCATTGCCATTATGGCTATTCTTCCAGTCATTTTCTCAACAGCCATCAAGTATAAATTTGTATACAATAAACTAAAACTGGAGAGTTTCCATAGGAGAGCAGACCTCCCAAACTGGCAGAGAAACTGCCTGGGTGGCTCAGCAAAACCATGCCTCAGCAGAAGTCCTCATGTATCTTCATATTAAAAGGTGTTGAGATGTACACTGCAGAAATGCTGATGATTACAATGGACACATCCTCTTTCTACTGCCTATACAGACTCATTACAAATATTGATGTCTTGTTCTACAATTAAACCCCATATAATGGAATTTTATTCCGGCTGGAAAATGAAGCAGAAAATGCTTGTGACCAAAACTGGGTTTGGTATTTATTAGCCACGCTGAAAATGTATTCTGCTGTTCTTTATGAAACATTCAGAATAGCATAAAATAAAACTTCAGACATGGAACAGTAATTTTAATGGAAGAAAGGTCCCATAGTGACCCATCCATCCATCCATGGCTCGGTTTTCCAACACACAGTGCATTGAACAGTGACCTGTGGTGTCTGTGCAGGACCTCCCCGTTCTGGCTCCTCACATGAAGGAAGCCCAGGCCAAGGATCTGCTGCAGAGAAGAAAGCTCTGAAACAATTCCTGTAAATAAAGCCTCCCTCAGCAATGTGCCAAACCACCCAAGCTAATACACACTCAGGGACTGCTCACTCCCAGAGGTGCCAGACCCCGTCCTGCAGGTGAGAGCCTTTGCAGTGTATTCATGGAAAGGATGAAAGGAAAGCACGAGGTGGGAGCTGCAAGGCGATGAGTGAATGAGAAACCTGGGCGAGATCAAGAATCTGGCTCTGTCATTTCAGTCCCTACAAAGGATTTTCTCTCAAGCCCCACCTTCACTGTTTTTCAATTCCTCTCGTTTCCCTCCTCTCACTGCTTTCCTCCAGGTGGTCACAGCCAGCAGGACGAGCTCCTGCTCTGCTGGTCAGGGAGGGTCCTGCCATGGGCAGCTCCGTCACACTCAGGGCACCAACCCTGCAATCCTGCAGGGACAGACAGAGCTGTGCAGCCAGGGGCAGGCACAGCCTCATCACCCCTCAGCTGGGGTCCAGCATCAGCTAAACAAAGAACAGCTGCAAATTAAAGGACAATCTGCAAGGGCCAGCACTCCCATGATGAAATGGTCGCTGTGGAAATGGTGCAGAAACCGTAGGACTTCCTGTGCCATGCCACGATTTCAGGGCTCCGGGCTCACCCCCACGGCCTGATCCCCTCCTCCTGTTTGCCTTGTACAGACTCAGACAGTCTTTAAAATAAAGGAAAACCAGCCTATTTTGCCAATTTTGAACTGCAGAAAAAATTCAGTGAGGGTGTGTGTCCACATGACTGATGGAAATCAAACCTCTGAAGTGCAGATTATTTTAATTATAGTCAGAAAAGCACGTAAGGTGCAAGTTTCAGCCAGATAGTTTCCATTCTGAGCTTTAATTTCGTAGCAATAAAAATACTTGAGTGCCTCTGTCTAGCTGAAAGAATAACAAGTTGTCTGGCTTGTTGTGTCAGCTGGGACACCTGGTAACAATACACACAAGGAGAAATTCTATCTGTGCAAAGTAAGGCATCAGCAGCTCTCACTCGTGCACTCTCTCCAGTATCTTTCACTGTAAGCCAGGTTTGGTGAACAGTGCTATCGATTGTTTTTCCCCCACTACAGCCTGATCTTCTTTGAAAAAGAACCAAACTTCCAGAGCTTTCTAAGAAGTGCTTGTGAACTTGCAAAACACACTTGACAAAAGTCTAGCAAGCAATCCTTCCAATTCCAACAGATGCAAGCAAACTACATTGCAAATTGGCTTTACCCTTTCCAACATGCTCCACTCAGTTATGGTGAGAGCTCAGGGTACAATGAGTATTGGTAGCTGGATTTGTTTCCACAATACATTCATTTATTATTGATCTAGATTAGTGAAATGATGCAAGGATTAAAGCTTTGAACACCTTCAGTGCAAAGTGCTATTTTAATATTGGACACATTTTGGCAGTTCTAATTGCAGTCAAGATCCTCCAGCCCTAAGCTGGGTGTTGACTGCCTGTCTTTCTACCCTAAGTGGTCTTTATACATATAAACTCCATATAATGCCAGTTATTTTGTACATATAAAAACCTGACATACACCAAACTCTTCATGTAGCTGTTTGCATAGCAGGTTTGTATTGCTTTCTGTTCTTCAATCTATAGTTCAGAGAAATTGGTGTTTCATTTCACAGTTAAAAAAAAAACAACTTACTTGAATTGCAGAGACATGAAAGCCAAGGGAAGGAGAGAAAACATCTCTCCCATTTTAAACTCATCTTCCACAAGCTAATTTGACAGTGTAATGTGAAAGTACAGAAATCTGAAATCTAGTTCTGAATGTCTTTTTACCTCTCCCTCAAGAGATATTACTCAGGTTTACTGTGACATTTCAAAATGTCACCATGCCTATCTCAAAACCAGACATTTGAACACAGAACAGAGACCTACCTGCTTTAATTCAGAATGATATATAATGTATGTGATGATATTCTAAGAACCTCTTCTAAGAACTTCCTACTTATTAACTAAGTGCTCGTCATACAATGACAAAGATCCTTATTTAGCTGGAAATAAAGACAGAGTCAAGCTTTGTTTTATTTTTTAATAAAGTTTAAATAGTTAAAGTAAGAGGAAAGAATACGTTTTAAAGCCAAGGTATTTCTTTGTTCCATGCTAGGCCTTAAAGTTGGATTTACTGGCAAATATGGGCCATAAGAAGAGCTGTATACTTCAAATGCTGGTGTAGAATATATTAAAACAGCCAGTGACTCACTCCAGATTACCTTAAAACAAAGGAAACACAATCTCTACAGTTTTTGAAAGGTATTGCCTCTTATCCTGATTAATGGAAAAATTATCCCTACAAAAGATTTTTTTTTAAATATGAAGACTCTACAAAATATTTGCTTTATCCATTGGCAGGACTTTGAAAATCTCCAAAATATTTAGATATGTGTGCCTAAGGAAGTTTATAAATGCCAATCCAACACTGTGACAAAAATTCCAAACAGAACTGGAAATTAGAATAACTTAACCAAATCATCCCACCATAAGAATATTATATTTCTATTCTGCATAAACACAGACCAGCATGGTTTGTTTTGTTTCAAAAATTCTTCATGTCCTGCAGAATACAGCATAGATTGGTTTCATTAGTACCTTCACCCTTCCATTTCCTTAATGCTATTTTCCTCATTAACATTTAAAACAGTGTCTAATCTGTCCACAGATTTTTTCTGCCCTCAGGGCTCTTCTCAGCCCCAACCCATGGAGATCCTTCCCCTCTTGCTTCAGAAAGAGGTTTTTGTTCATTTGGCTGATTTTCATTTCATTTTCAGACACAGGTGAGTATCCTGCCACATGGGAACGGATGGGAACAGCCCTGGGAATTACTGGGACATTCACAAGCCAAGACTGTGAGCAGGAGCTTTGACAGCCACTGTTTCTGAAAGAAAAATATCATGCTTTCTTTATATTGGATAATATTTGACAGATTGGATAACATGTCTACTATAAACATAGTTTTGTGCCACAAACAGCCACAGACTGCAGACAAAGCAATAGAGCACAGAGTTTGATGAATTTAGTGCAACAGAAAAAAAAATTGGTAGAGTTTGAGTAGCATCTTGCAATGGTAATGAACATTTAGAAATCAAAATGATCCAATAACCTAAAAATACATCTGCTACACTAAGAAAAAAATCTGTGCAATGAGATTAGAAGCTTCCCAATTGTGGACTGATTGCACAGGGACCACAGATGTAAGAAAGTATTAGCTTGGAAAGCTTCAGCTTTCCAAAATTCAAAATCATTAACAATCAATCTGTTCATCATTCTACGATTTAACTTTTCCTAGTCTATGGGAATAAACAGCAGGATACAATCCTGTTTGCAACATCCATGTAGCTTTTTTGTTTTTAAAAAAAAACCTTGTTAAAGTAAATTAAGAAAATATATTCTTAAAGAAAAAAACTAGATGAGCACAAAGAAATGCCATGACGAATCCTGAGACAAATTATCCTACATCGTTGCTAGTCTATGAAAACTGGTTTGAATAATAAACACACTGGAGTATTCAGTGACAGCATACAAATCAAGAGTATTTGTAATTATTCAGTTGTGCATGTTTTTAACTGACAAAACATGCTCACGGGCTCACTTTAAAATCTCTCACTGCTTGTTATCAAAGTTAAAAGATCATTTGCATACCAATACATATACTGTAAACATGAACTTCTCATTAAGGAAAGATGGATTTACAGTAATTTGATCTTTTACAAAAAGCTATTGGTAACCAAATCTCTCAGTGCCTAACTTTCTAGAAAATTAAACCAATGTTTCCACCCTCCAAGCTGAAACACTACCTCTTTAGGAAACAGCCCTGTTTATTTGTTAATCAGAAATACAATCGAGTGGCATATTTCCATTTGCTCTTGGGCTGACAGTTTCAGCCTCATTCTATTTTACAAGAAAACAGCAGACTCGCAGCAGTCCTGTGAATTCTTTCATATCGCAACTGGTTTAATGACAGCAGTGATGCAGAGAGAGCTCAGCCCAATTCCCTTATCTGTGATGGGATCTCCCTTCCTGTTTGGCTCACAGCAGCGAGGACTCCTTGTTGTGTTCGCTTTTTGTTGGTTGCTTGTTTCTGGCCAGGCTGCCTCTGTCAGGACCGACAGCAGCAAGAGGTGACGTGCCCTTAGAATTCCAGCCTGAGAACGATCCTCATGGAGCACAGCTGAGGTTCAATCAGTGGGTCGGGGAATGATACTAATGTGGAGGAAATTATCTGGATAGCTCATGTGTTCGCTCAGCCACTGAAGGGGCGTTTCCAGCATTGGCTCAATTCCATGAATCATCACTTGACTCTTCTGCTCTCCATCTAATTCAAAGAAAAAGAGAAACCGCTAGTATGCCATTCAAAGTTCACAGCAAGATTTAACATTTACTCATCTTAATTTACGGTAGATTTAATTGGTGTTACCGAGTTCAACATTTGACAGAATGAAAAGTAGGAAATATCAGTGTGGAGAAAGCTGAGATTTGTATCATCTAAAACAGAAACTTTGACTTAAAACTAATTCCAAGACAAAACCGGAATTAAGTAAAACTTAATGAAAGTGCCACTTTTCTTTACCAGTTGCAAGAGGGGCTTTTTTTAATCCTGCAGTGATCCCAGCTTGTTGCCAACCCAGCTAAGGCACATCCATCCCACCCAGCTGTAAGGCATTTGCATTTTACACAGATCAGGCTCAAAATGTTCCCAAACCATACTGCTAAGTTGTATTCTTAATACTGTGATCACCTGAAAGAGCTGCGCTGTGTGTAATATAATGCATGCATTACTCCTGAAGTAATCTTGTATTGCTAAGAATAATTTACATAAACCACTAGCAATATTTCAGAGTTACTCCAAAGGCACCGGCTTTTCTCACTTAGTTTCATCTCTTGGAAAAGCAAAGTTAGCAAATGATTCCCAGTATAACAAGAATATTTTCTAAGAATATTTCAATTCTTCTTATTTATACTTGTCCCGGAGGATGCAAGTACTTTGATCCTTTGATTCAAATGATGGGAACCAGCTAAAGCAACTGACATAACAGTCATGACATGAACTAAAACAACAAAAAATGAAAATTTATTTCAGAGACAAGGGATGAGAAGAGCATATGAAATATGCTTCAAATAATGGTTAGCAGGGGGAAAAGTAGGCAGTGACCTTTCACTCATTTTATTCTATACTGTGGCATTCTCACATGGACCTACCACAGTGAACTCCCATTCAGTGCTCAAAGTGTTACTGCATGCACTAATTGGCATTTTGTGTCCAACTCCAGTGTCTGTAACAGAACAAACCACCATCCTGGCCAAGAGCTGCATGGAATCTAGAACTCTAGGTATCATTACTGGTTCTTGCATTCAGTGGCCCCAATTGTAGTTTAATTTCTATTTTATAACACAGGTGAAATCACATTTGTTTGGTAGCCAAAATGATTTGACAGCTGCCTGAAGAAGTCTGTAGTATAACCAGCTATCTATGCCCACACAGCTGGTAAAAAAATCATCTAAACATGTAGCTGGCTTTTTGCTAGTAATAATTCTTCCTGCAAGAGCAGTTATGTGTTGTAATCTTATTGTAATCTTATTGCTATTATCATATTTCTAGAGTCCCATACTGTTGTTATTATATTCTTAAAGTCCATACCTTCTAGCTGGTTTTCTACCCAGCAGCTCTTGTTCCTCATGGCTTCACAGGGGCTGCTCCAGGCTCTCAGCCCACCCTTTTATCCCAATTATCTTTGTGAGCCACAGCTGCTGCCCAACCAAGGACTTTGCAGCTGCAGCTCATTTGGAATAGCTGGGACACACCTATCCAACACACAGGACTCTCACTACAGTTATGTTTGCTTAAAACAAAGCAATAATACTCTTGTTACTTGTTACCTACATATGGTATATTCTGTTCAAAGTCTTGATTCTCTAAATGGCATAATGCACACATTATCACACTAAATTAAGCATGAACACTTGCTGGTTTCTGGTTTTACTGCAGACAAGTCTGAAGAAAAAAGCACCCAATTTAAAAACCAACTTCTGGTATTTCTAGCCAAAACAGGTATTTATTGGGCTGAAACACTCCAAGTCAGATTGTCAAAAGAATTAACTCCCAAAGAAAAGATCTCAGAAACACAGTTGTGGTGGTGCATTCATTTTTCTTCTTGGAAGTTAGGGAACATCTAAATATTTTTAAGTAACCTCCAAATATATGTATTTAACACTTAAAAATTAAAACCTACCTATGGTATTCCTTAAGTTGGTGTGAGCTGATGACTTCTTTTAATGTTTCATAGTATTATTTAATTTCCAGAAACAACTAATTTACATAAAACCAGATGACAGCATGCACCTGATTCTTTTTAGCCCAAACTTGCAAAAAAAAAAAAAAAAAAAAAAAGAATTAAAAGCTTTAGAACCCCAGTATAATTTTCTTGCCATTGAAGAGAGGCTTATAAATTATAAACATTTTCTTTGGCTCTTCCATTGCTGTGCAACGTGTGTATGTGTGTGCAAGTGCCACTCTCGCTTGGAAATGAAGTGCAGGTAATCCTGATGTCTGTTCTCTGCTCCTTACCCAGCCTTGTCCCTTTCTCATACAAATCTGTTATTCTGTTCCTTGGCAAACTGAGAAAGCCTCAGAGGTCAATGAAGAATTTACCAGTTTAATTAAAATCTAAATCTCTGCATTAGCATTGTTTGTGCTTCAGTATTATCTCTGACAAAGCATCACTTCTCCTTAATTCCTTTTCCCCTCGAGGCTTGACTGCAGAGATCTTATCTCCCAATTCTGCATTTACTGCAGCCTTCTTGCACAAAATCCGTTGTTTTTACTTCAGCATTCTTCTCTCCTTTTGTTACTAGGAACCACAAACTCTCACTTAAGGCACATTTACCCAAACTTTCCTCAACTTTCATGTTTTCCATCACCCATCCCATTATAAATCAGAGTCTCTCTCATACAGACTCTTCTCTACTATTTGCAGCAAAAAGTAGAGAAACAGCAAATACCCTAAAACATTACTGAAAAATATTCTTATCTTTTCAACAGCTGTCTAATTATTATCCATTTCCACTGTGATCTGAGTCCTGAATGATTTGCTAGCTATCATGAAAACTTCATCCCCCTGTTTTAGAGGTACAATAGATTGGGAGATTTACGAAATATTTTTTCCATGATTCTAGATGCAGCTTGGCACACGAACCTGCTCTCCTCTTCTTCCCCAGTCCACATTCTATGATCACAAGAAGCCTTTCTAAAGTGAGGAAATGCTGCTAGAAAGTGTACAAGTTGCTAAACATAATGTATTTAAATTAGTGGTATAAAATGTAAATGACCTAATTACAAAGTAATGCCCTTCTATATCATTGGATAATGTCTGTGAAAATCAGGGTTAATAACTCTGTTCATCTGCAGTGCACAGGGTCCAGACCTGATGATATTATTGCTGTCAATACCCATTCTGCAATGTTCAGTAATGTAGTGAAAAAATAAACAGCATTTCCTCAAAACCACTAATTCAAATTTTCCAGTAACCTCCCCAACCTTTTTTGTCCTCTTAAAATCCCATCAGACCTGAGTTACATGTTACTTATCACATAACCTAAGATTTTTGTTTTTTGCTTTGCTGCAAATTACTTTTGGGAGTAAGATGAAGTGGAAGAAAAATAAAAGCATAGCAACCTATAAGTTTTCATAATGCTACTTAAAATCAGAGTGCTTCTATTTATTGAAGCAATGCTCAAGTAAGAAACACTGTTTTGGCATTTGCAAAAAAAAAAAAACCAACCAAAAAACCCTGAAAACTAATTAAGTCATCTATCAGAGTGGTTGCCCCAAGATTAATTTACTTTTTTACTACTTTCCTTGCGGAGCTGTATCAACAGAGAAGGTGCTGTAGCCCCTCAAATTACCAGAGGCAAGCTCTAAGCAGAGATGGTAATGCTCTTTGGTAAAAGTGAACAATATTCCATCTCCAGAAGGCAGATAACAATGCTGATATGTTATGTGCTAAGACATTCTTTCACCTGACTTAACTTAGACCCAACTCAAGGCTGCAACACTTAACGAGTTGCCCAGACTCAGGATAATCAATCATATCATGTAAATTCAGAAAGGTTTTCCAGCTCTGCACAGAAAACAGAGAGAAACAAGAACCTCTGAAGTGAAGGGCTTTAAGAAGAGATCTGCTCCTCTGTCCCCAACAAGGCGGCTCCACGTTCCTGATGAGGAAAGCACCACAAGAGAATATTGCAAAGGACTCTATTCTGCAGATGGGCACTGCTGGGAGGAGGCAGGAGAGAGTCCCCTGCATCTCAAGGGAGTCCTTGGGAGTGGCTCAAAGCCTGAGAGCCCACTCTCTCTGCTTTAATGGAATGAATGCCCTAACTACAATATCCACTGTCACTAATCCCAGCTTCCTCCCAAACCCCTCAATATCCAGGAATCAGCGAGACACAGCACAAGAACAAACAAGAAAATCTGTGGCCTTCAGAGGAGGTGGGAACATGTGCCATGTCATGGTATCACACAGTAAGTTTTTATCTTTCCTTCAGCTATATAAGTTGTTGCTTGCAAACTAATCTACTCAGTAACAGGAAAATCGGCTCATTCAGCATCAGTTCAGATGGCTGCACATGAGCACTGATGCGTCTCAATAAATTGTTCTCCTGAGTTACGCTATAATTTGAAAGAAAGAACTGAAGATGGACATAAAAGATGGACATGGATTGGTTTGGTTTTGAGAGCAGTATAGTGAGAAGGCACTGCCTCTGTCACAGGCACTTACTTCAGCCCGTTTTTATCCAGATTAGCACCTCAATGCTCACCAGTGCTGCAGTGACACACTCCCTTTCACCTGCACAGGACAGCTCCTCTGGCCAGACCACATCTGTGATGTACCACTTGAAACTCTTCAGTGGGATGAAATACCTCAATACCTCCCTTCTGATTTGTGGCCTCAAGCAATCACCTGTCAGGGCAATTTAGTAGGCTTAAATCCCTTAACAGACAGACAATACAAGATATTCAGGCTTTAGCAAAAGTGCCCCTGGAGTACTCAATTAGAATCCTCAGGATGCAAGTTCTCTGCATAGCACTCCCACAATCTGCCTGTAGTCAGTCAGGGGCAGCACCACTTATAAAATTTGCTTTACAACCCTAAAAAGGCAAATAGAACCTGGTACTTCAAATTAGGGGCAAACAATGCATTTCTTGTATGGTACAAGGCCACAGGACTATAGACAAGGACACTGGAATGTATAAGGAGTGAACACAACCAAGTTTCATGCAGTAGCAGCATTTTAATAGTGCAACATAACTGCATGCCAGCTTTTCCAGCTGCAAAGTGGGCCATGGACATTTGGCTTATCTTCAGAATATATCATATGCTCTGAGACAATGATACCAAAGGCATTCCTGACAATAGGCTATGCCATATTGTAGAAAAACTGATCTTGGGACAGCACTATAAGGAGCAGAATTTTCTGTTTGTGACTGTGATGTGGCTGCTTTCCTCCCCATTGTTTCTGCTCCCCAGATTGTCTGGCAGGGAACAGTGTGTGCTCAGCACCTCAGACATCTCTGCATCTGAAGAGACACACCAACAACTTCACTGGAAAGATTTTATCTACCTCTGAAGGATGTCATAGGAAATTACTTAGAGAAACAGCTTTCAGTGATGTGCTGGTGTGAGTAATGCAGTGTGCAACCACTAAGCTTGTAACTAAATGATTTTGCTGACCCAGTTTTGAAAGCCTGAAGCCAAAGCTGGGCAAGGCCAAATCTCTGGTAAGCAAAAGTGAAAATTCCCTTCTTGGAACGTAGGTCTGTGTTTCAGCACCAAGGATCACACAGGCAACTGTGCACTTATTTACAGAAGATTATTCTGCATTAGTCAGCAAATTCAAAGACTGTTCTAATTTGTAACCACATGTGGCTGGAGTTATTCCTTCCCTCTCTGGGCACCTCAGGTTGGAAATTCTGGGACCTGCAGAGACAAGACAGCCCCTGCCAAGCCTCAGAGTCCAAAGAAATTCTCCACCAGTGACTTCAGCACTGGTAGCAGAAAAGAAACACAACTATTTGAACATACTTCTCTTTTGCACTTTCAAATAGGTAGCATCTCTAAAAACCTCAAACCTTAATAAAGTCAGCAATGGTTTAATTTGTTAGCCCTGAAACTTGACAAAGAGCATCTACCTAATTTAATAGTGACCTGTCCAAACAGTTCCAATGTCCAATATTAAAATTGACAAAGACAGGACACCATTTACAACAAAACAAGCTTCACAATTATTTTCATTGTGTATGCTACAAAAAAATCTACGTGTTCATAAAATGCAAAAAAAATTACGCTAAGGAGCATTTATGAACCTTTTCATATCACTTCTGTAGTATTTACTACAGGCAGATATACTACCATATATTTTTTAATTCATGGCAAAATATTTCTTTGCTCAATGAGCAACCATAGCTACAGAATTAATTAAATCCATGTATAAATTAAATATTGATGCTTTACTTCTCTCCAGCACCTTTAAAAAACATATTAGAAGCTAACATGTATTATTACAGGCTTTTCCATTCATAAACTCCAATCTAACTGGAACATCTGCAATCAGTTTCTGGCATTGTATGTGTAACAGTGGGCAAGGTACAGAAATACAGAAATACAGCGAGGTGTTCTGATTCCACAGTGATGACAATCTCAATGTACAGTGATCAAATAGAAAAACACATTTGTATACTGAAAATATAGTACTTAATCAGCTGAGTACTAACAAGAGCTCAATGTCATTTCATGGGAAGTGCATAAAAAGTTGATTTTGGTGAAATCTCATGGCCAAATGATATTCTGCTCTTCAAATGAACACAAGTACTTCAGACAGCAAACATGTTCTTTACTAAAACCAAGTATTTCATACTTAAGGAACCATAACTTCAACTAAGTTTACTACATGTTCAATTGAGCAGGGTATTTTTAATTAGAATTTAGAATTTTTTAACTAGGAATAAAATCTTATGAGCTATCAGAAGCTTCACACTAACCTATTTTAGCCAGCATATCCCAGGATATCCTTACTTTTCTGTGAATTCCATCTTGTGCAAACACAAGGCTCTATTGCTAGAAGTGACTCAGTTTCCACAGCAATCCTAACACGCTTTAAACCTCACAAAGTACCAAAATGCTCATTCTCTTCCTCCCCAGAGCTGGAATGGTGCTCGGTTTCAGCAGACACACAGATGGATCATGGCAGCAGATCTGCTCTTCACTTTCCTCTGACCAAGAACACACACAGAGTTCTGCAAAGCCAACTCTGCAATAGCCCAGCCACAACAAAAGCTTCCTCTGACCTCAAAAATTGTAGATGCTGATATGTGACATGAAAGCACAGGACTGGCTTCTCCTTCCTGCCTACCAGCACTGGGGAAAGCCACTGAAGCTTCTTCAGGTGCAGAACTCACCCACAGAAACACAGGGTCAGTGCATTATTCAGTACAAATGATTCTGTGTCTGAAATAAGAATTGTTCCAAACACAAGATGTGGTTTGGAGAATAAGAATGACAGTTCCTGGACAGACTCAACTGCCTGGCATGAATATAAATAAACCATGACACAGATTTAGTTAACTGTCAGCAACAAGACAATATCACTCATTTTAACCATTTAGTACTAACATGAGTTCAATTGCTCAAACTGAAGGTCATTGTTTTCCTAAATGTCTGTTTCCAGTTTGGGGTATGGTAAATAAAAGCTACAACTTTGTATTTTGTTTTAAAATCCCTTTTAAAATGAATATTAATTTTTAATACTTTACTGAACAACCTACAGATAACAGAACAAGAGTGTTCAACCTATCTTTTCTAACTAATCTTAGATGATTTCCTTCCTTGGATTATCCCAGGCACCATCCTGCCCTCTCCATCCCCCAGACAGAAGTGCAATATTATCATATGCAATATTACCATCATCTACATTAAATATCACTAAATACTGAGATGAAATAAAATATTTGGCATCACTCCATTAATAATTTTCTTCTCTATGCAATTCTTCTCTCTTGTTATTTCCTATCATTTTTCCCTCAAATCTATCCTCAGGTCAGACACAGCAGAAGAACAGATTAAAGTAATCACCACAAGTAAAAGTTTATGATGCTTTGAAGCAGCAGATGAGAACTTGGCTTAGGCTTCTGATCTCACAGGAGCCAGGAAGCATGTACATGAACCAAAAAACCTTCTTTCCAGTGCACTCAAAAAGTTTTTAGAGAAAGTGAATTTGGCCTGAAACACCATTAAGCAGACTAAGCCTGAGCAGACTATTTTTAACAATTTTTAACAATTTCCCAAAACAGTGAACACTGACAGTAATGCCATGCAAAACAAGGAAACTTTGCTTTTGTAAAACAGCTCGTGCAACTCAGTGGAAAAGCAGATAGAGGGTGGACATGGGTTAAGCTTTACTTAAATCAACTTTGTTGTTGTTTCTTTTAAATTATTTTATTCTTGTATACTCCATAGAAGTTTTTAAAATGGGATTCTTGGAATAAGTCCCAAACAAATTTATGACAGAACTCCAAAATACTTTTGTTAAAAATCTGACATCTTATGGAAGACCTTGCAAGGCCAAAGATGGTTCCCATCAAGCACCCAGCTTCAGGCAGAATAAAAAGAAAGTTAAGACTGAACTCCCAGGGAATATTCTTACAATCCTTCTTCCTTAGCATCAGTGTCTTAGCCTCATCTTTTGAACTGGCAATAAACCTGTGGTAGTTTATAAAAGCCTGGGGTTAGCAGTGAGGCTTATAAAACAATTTTCTACAATGCATTGAGTTTGGCCATTGACAAAGTGAGGAAGTTGGGTGTAAATGGTGCTGCTGTTCCATGGAACAATTCAGCACACAACACACTCAGATACACGAGGACAGGCAGGGTGTGCATTAAGGGATAAACACTTGAATGTGTGACAAATTGAGGCCAACTTGTCCAGGATATATTTTCCATTGTTGAAGGAGAGCTAAATCACTTTTAAGAGTTGTGTAGCTTTTCTGGACAGCAGTCATCCTGACTTAGCAGAAGTTAACCCTTTTATGCACTATGCCCTTAAGTAGATTTGAGGTTGCCCTTCCCTCCAAACAGGGTAAAACTGACCTTCAGAAATTGGGGCTCGCTCTCTATGCAGCTAGGGAGCTAAACATGATCAATATCATTCTTGGAGAAAAGAAAACAAACAAAAAAATCACATTTGATAAAGATTTATCTCTACGAAGTTTGGCCTAGAGCAAATCAATTTGCTGTGAAAGACCTTGTTGCTAATAGTTTGTGAGAATTTTTATAATGTCATTGTTTTCAAAATACTATTATGCCAAACAGTTAAGTAACAAATCCTCTATGCAGTCATTCTATATATCCTCTAAGCATATGCACATTCATACACTTTTAAATGTTTTTAATGGCATTCTTGAACTTTCAACCTCAAGTTTACTTCATTTTCAAGTTACTCTAATTCACATCATGCCTGCAAATATTCTGTGATCCTAATGGCCGTCCATCTTTTATAAAGAACTTTTCAGCTAATCAAATGATGACCTATTCCTACAAACCACATCAGGATTATTGTTTCTGAAAAATCACTCTCAATACAGAAGAGAGCAGCACGTTCACTTGTTTTCAAGCCATAATGCTGATTGCTAGTTTGTCTGCCCAGTTTAATACATCAAATTCAAAAGTGGACATTGGGACATAACCACTGGTTAAAACCATTTGGATGAAGAGTGATAAGTGACACATACAGATTCAATGCTTAGTGGCTGTTATTTCATGTTTTGTGCCTCCCCCTGCTTAACTAGAGAAAAATAAACTGCTTTTTCCTTTTAAAAAATGCTACATCCAAGACTATTATTACGTTATTTAACAAAGTAAACAACCTCACAAGCAAACTCCATGTGAAAACTGAGATGAGCTATTTAATTATACTCAAAGTACGGACAGTTTTGTGTCTGACAAATCCTTCAACCTCTGCTGAGCTGATCAGTACAAACTCAGCTAATTGAATCCATTGATGTGAGAAGCCACAGGCTCAGGTCTGCACTGCACACAGGCTGAGGGATTTCTGCTCCAGCCATGGCTCCAGTCACTGGGGTCAGGTCAGAGAGGGTTAAAGTCAGTCAGGATACAGCCAGAGGAATACATCAAACACTGATTTTAAAAGGGCAATTAATCTTAGCCAGAAATGCTTCCTGGGGAATGAGATCTCAATCTTAAGAGCACACTACATGATGTAGCAGTAAAAATGTACATATACAAGCTTGGAGAGCTTTCATCCTGTGATCACAAACAGAAGGGCAGTGCTGTTTATCACAGAAATACAAACCCTTGCTCAAATACTTACATCAGCGTCTTCCGGGCCCCTGCTCATCAAAAATAAATTCTGTAATGAGCAGGCTGCAGAGTTTGCACACATGAAATACCTTTTTTTAATACATGTACTGTAGGTTCTTCTGAACAGCTAGTAGATTAAAGTATTTAGAGATCTGTACCACAGTAAAATTAAAGAATCTAGCATTGAAATATTCAGGAAAGAGTGGTGAAAGGAGGAATGGAATACCTGCAGGACTCTTTACACTGAACACTAAAAAAATAACAACCCCTTCTCCAAAAAGCTACCTGGTCAGAGTTAAAATTGGAAGAAGGCTTTCATCACAAGTTCTTTTTAGCTTTTCTATTCCAAAATATTAAGACAGTTGGCTGCAAAGCTGTTAGATTATAATATAATCTCTGTTTTTAATAAGAGTTTGACTCATAATTTAAAATTTTTAGAGTCCAGAATGTATTTTGCTACTTTATAGTAGTAAAATAGATCCATAAAGCTCACAACACAAACATACAGCATTTGCAAACAAAATTTGTTACATTAGCATCATTAATTAGTTAGCAAGATTACTAGGAATCATTGGCTGTGTGGACAAACACAGGTCTGACATTAATTACCACAGATTTGGCTGCATTGGCTCAGAGCACTAAAGGAACTGGCTTTGCAGCCATCTCTCCATCTGAGGACACTGATGCCCAACACCACCAGTGTCAGGAGGGATCTGTTTGTCTGTCTGGTCCATCCATGTGGCTCCTTGGTTCCAATGGCTGCTGACAGCTGCACCAAGATCCTGGACCTTGTGACATGCTGCATTTTGCCATTATAAATGTGTGGTGATGCCATCTGGAAACAGGACAAGGAGCACAAGTGCATTCAAACCTGCACTGACTGTGGCACCTCCAGAGACTTGTGCATCAGACTTGGGCTTCAACACAAGGAAAGGTTTTACCTCTGTTTTTGAACAGATATTCAACAAATGGCTACAGGTGCAAAGCAAAAAATCAAATTATCCGCTGATTGTGCAGTTACTAAAATCTCTGTATAAAATGGGGTATTGAAGCAGGGGACAACTCCTGTTAGCAAGTGCTGCTGAATCCTTAAAGAAGAGAGTACGACACAGTGGATTATTCTCCTTTACAGTACTGGTAAAACTGCTATTTTCCTCCTAATTATTATTTGTAGGTCCTTTAGTTTTGCAGTTCTATTTTTTCCAGCCCTGTCAGTTTATCTCCTGGAAAAATCAGGTGCATCCCAGGTTACATCTTGATGCAACCTAGATGCATCAAGACAAAGCAGAACCAGACTACAAGGGAGATGCAAGGAAGATAGGAATGATTTCCCCCAGCCAACCCCCAAAGACACAGTACATACGCCTAATTTAAAGATGTATATACAAAAAAAAATATAGGTATATATAGAAAAAGGTATATAAAATATATTATGATATATAAAAATTATATATATAATTTTAAAAATGGGCCAGAACCCACTATTTGAACTTCAGGGCAAATGCCAGAGAACAGCTCATGCCTATTCAGATAAATTATCTGCCCCTCTCTGCTGCCTATTGAGAACAGACCCCAAACTGTTAATCCATGAGCCCTGCTCAGATTTTCTCGGATAATATTAATGTGCCCAAGAACTGCTAATAGTTATACAGCACAAACAACACATGTTCTAGCCCACTTCTGTTAACTAGTAAAAATAAAAACACTGAGAGCAAATAATTTAAATCTGTTTGTGGGCTGCAGTGTCCTGGTTGAGAACTTCACATTGTGGATCTTCACAGAGGGTCATTACTGTCTCCTGAAAGTTCTGGTAGACCCAAATCTCCAGTTACTCTTGCACTAATTATAGCACTAAAGGCATTGTCACATTTTCTGTGAAACTAACCATAAGAAATAGCCTGTAAATCTATAAACTTTGTGTAATTCAGCTGCTGCTGACACGCTTATTTCTGCGAGCAAGGATATATGAAAAACCAAAAGTTTGGTTTGGGTTTGTTTCTGTGAAGTTTTTGATGGCTCACTCATACTGAGTGACCTCTGTGGCCTCTGGAGCATGACAGACTCATTCAGATCATGACTCAAAAAAATCCAATTCTGAACTCTGCTACTGACCTCAGTGTGACCAGGTACAAGCCACATCACCCCTCTGTGCCTCTTAATTTCTCCTTCTTTTTTGTCTCTCTTCACTCATCTTTTATCTAAGTGATAAATTCTGTGGGAACACACTGCAACGTGTACAGTGTGTGGGGAACCTGCGGTCTCCTCCTAAAACACAAAAAATACTCATTTTAAAACTGAAAATTCAACACAACCAAAACACACTGTCAAGATGCTTTGATCCAAGAGTTCTCCTAAAACTCACATCCATAGCAGATGATTAGAAATCAGGCAGGTTTTCTGTCAGTAATTTTCCACAATCTTTTCTTAACTGCTTAGATTTCCAAATCTATATAGCACTCAGTCAGGAAATTGGTGGTAGGACACTAATGTTCCTGGGAAGAGCAGACTATTATTCTAGGATGAAAAACCTCACCTCTCTTCTGAGGAGCATTTTAGAAATGCTGGCTTGTGATTTTCAAACCAAATAAGCTAAATTTTGAAGAAGTTCTTTTGGTCTGTCGAGGATTTGACTTTCTCCATTTCATACTACTACTGTTAATGATAGACTTAAAAAACTTCTTGTTGTGTCTGAATAGAGTCATTGGCCTTTTGACTAATTTAAAGAGAATAGTCTGGAGTCTGATACTAATAAAACTTATTGGGTGGCCTGCAGAACAAATTTAGCTGAAGCTGAACAAATTTCCAAAGGCTTGTCCGAGAAACAAGATTATTTCCCTATTTGCTGTACCTCTTCCTACAGTCTGCCATCCTGAATGTGCGTGCCTGTGCATGCCCAGAAACCACTTCTAAGTCCCAAAGCAACAGCACATTGCTTTTGTGATGTTAGCAAAGTGGCTGGACACAGGAGCAAAGAGCAGAGCAGCACAGACAGCTGGAAGGGACCTGCAGTGACCATCTCATGCAGTGACCATCTCATGCAGTGACCATCTCATGCAGTGATCATCTCATGCAGTGACCATCTCATGCACTGCAGTGACCATCTCATGCAGTGACCATCTCATGCAGTGATCATCTCATGCAGTGACCATCTCATGCAGTGACCATCTCATGCAGTGACCATCTCATGCAGTGATCATCTCATGCAGTGATCATCTCATGCACTGCCCGAGACATCTGGGCTGGCCAAAAGTTAGAGCACGTTATTAAGAGCATTGTGCAAATGCCTCTCAAACACTGACAGGCTTGGAGCATCTCCCAGCCTCTCCAGAAAACTGTTCTGGTGTTTGACCACACTCATGGTAAAGAAATGCTCCACAAGGTGCAGTCCAAAGCTCCCCAGTGCAGCTCTGAGCTGTTCCCACGTGTCCTATCGCCTGATACTCAGGGAAGAACTCAGTGCTTCCCTCTCCATGTCCTTCCTCAGGCAGCTGCTCCTCCTCACAGGACACGCTGCCAGCCCCATCACAGCTTGGCTGCTCCCCTCTGGAGGCACCTGAGTGCTGTAACAGCCATGGTGGGACCCAGAAGGGCACACAGCACTCAGTGGGGCTGCACCGATGCCGTGTGGGACAATCACAATCACCTGTTCCTCCTGACCGTGCTGTGCCTGCTGCACCCAGGATGGGCTCTGCTCTCCTGGCTGCCAGCACACACAGCTGCCTCTGGCCAGCACTCCAGAGCATTTTCTGCAGCCTGCTGTCCAGCCACTCCTCTCCCAGGCTGTACCTGTGCTCCATGGTGCACAATCTTGGCATTTGGACTTACTGAATTTGATCCCATTTGCTAAAAGGAAAGGAGGAAAGACTCACAAGCTACCAGATGGATAATCCTTGTAGAGTTGATTGAGGTGAAAACCAAGCTATGTTCAGTGTTTCCCAGGAAATTGTATGCAGGAAGATCACAAGCAGCCCCACAGACCCACTGTGTTTCCTTTTAGGAGCAAGTGAGCCAGAACATCCTGCACACAACAGAAGCCCTCTCACATTATGCAAAGAGTTTGTTTAGAAATGAAGATGGCTAACAAGAAGCACAACTGCCACATTATTCTCAGATTATCTGCACCTTTCCATGTGGTCATGACAAATTAAATCTATATTAATTAATTGTGTAGCCGTGACTATTAATTCTGTAATTTCAAGCCAACCTCTGGACTTCCACCCCTTTTGATTAAAAAGGACTACTAAATCCAAAGGTATGCAACTTGAACACAGAAAAAAAAGTTTCCACTTCAACTTAAAAAAAGGCAACTGGGGCAGGTAGGTGTTTTGGGATGTAAAAAAAAAACAAAAATCAAAAAGTGGGCAGTAAGATGCAAGTCAGATGCAGAAGGATAATCCAAGCAGATGGTCTAGTTAGGAAAAGATAACAGGCACAAGGAATGAGTCACACCAGAAAGGAGAAGTACAGGATGACCTCCTCCAGGACAGAAAGCACCAGTGAGACGAGGACACAAGGAGGGCGGAACAGCTCAGGCAGGGTCTGAAGATCAGCTGTGGCCACAGGATGACTCCCACAGCAGAGCAGACAGTGGGCTGGACTCCCATCACTAGAGAGCTTCTAACCAGCTTCTAGCACACCCACACTCTACAAGAGCACTGACCCTTCACAACTCTCTCATAGCCATGTGGGATGGAAGTATGGCTAATAAAGTGTCCAGAACTGCCCAGGGCTTGTTGTATTTTTAAATTTAGGTGGCCTGGGAAAGTATTGCAACGCTTTACCTGCACAACATTGAAAAGCAGACAGTCTGAGACAGCAAATGCAATCAGACTCACTAGTCAGACACAGGGAGCAAAGACTCCCTCAGTTTGCTCACCACAGAGCAGCAAGGATGGGATGGGGCTGTGCTGCTCCAATTCCCACAGAAAGCCCCACTCAAGCTAATTCTGACCTCAGGCAGAGCAAGCCCAGTCATATTTCATGTCTGTCCAAAGACATTCACACTGCATAAATTTACCTCCTTCTGTTGCACAATTTCTCATTTGTATCAAAATTAGGAGTCTACATGGCAAATCTAATCTAAATTCAATTTTCTGTTTAACTAATTTACTGGAAGTCAATGCTTAAAAAACTGAGAGAGAACAAAAACAATTAATATGTAGTCTCTCATACATTATACATTAAAAAAAGCTGAGAGTTAATTGAAAACAGTTGATCCCTAATTTTCCAAAATCATTCAGTACAGCAAGTCTTAAGAGAAAAATCCTGAAAGTCTTTTTGATCCTTGTTTTATTTCTGAAAGAACTAATGACACTGCTTTAGAAAGGGGTCAGTTCACGCAGCTTTTCTGAATGAACAACAATGCTGTGAAAACTGGCAATGATTGATAGCCTACTGTTTGCGTCATTATGTCCAAATGTTTACCATTTGAGCCTTCAAGGAAGCATGAGACAAAAATCAAAACAAGTTTTATGAAGACTTCAACAACACTTGTAAATTAAAATTGTATCCAGAATTGTTTAGACATGATAGCAGTGCAAGAAAACTGCTTTCTTTTGCATTACACCATTTTTATCTTTGCATTATGCCCAATGTCTTAAATTTCTGGTGGGGAAGAGTAAAGTCTTTCCCTCCCCAGAACTCTGTTTTCTATCATTTTAACCCTTTGCCTCTTCAAAGCATTCTGTTGAACTCAACACTGTTTCCTCTTGCTGCTTTGTAGTTATGTAAGATCATACTGTGTTCCTCCCTTTCTCCTAATAAGATGAGTCATTATTTCTAAATGAACTGTTTACAGTATTAGGATGTTCATTTACAGGAACTTCATAAATGTGCACTAACCAAAATATTTTTTTCCAATACTTGTGAATTATTCACTTTTTTTTTACAATTTGATAAACGCTGACATTCAGAAATGGAATTACTTCTGGAAACAAAGACCCTTTAACTGGCAATAGGAATGCTATCACCAAATACAGAAAATCATGGGGAAACACAGCATGACTTCCTTGAAGCAACAGATAGATAACCCTTAATTTAATTATCTGTCATAAACAACAGTGTTGCTGAAGGCAGGTGGTGCAATCCAACCAATGTAAGTAAAACAGAATTTGAGACAGTAGGGGAGAGTAGCCATGGCACTATCTCTTTTAGGGATGGATAATTTTGTTATTCATCAGTTTGAGAAAGAATACCCATCAGTAATGTGTTCTATCATATCTGGTGTGAGACCTCATGATATAGTTACAGGCAACAACATGATCTCAACATCCTCTCTTCCTTACCTGCATGGAAACTACAACACAGTGTGAGAGACCACAAGCAGTATCAGCCTTTATCTTAACCTGTTCCTGGATAATCCACAAAACCGTCCCACAAATAACTCTGAAGTTATTTCAATGACTGCCTAATTTTCTGGAACTGCTTGCAACTACTGCAGACAATTGCTCTTCACCACACAAGAACTGTGCAATTAAAGAACCAACTTTTGTCTGTGCAAGTGGCATCCACAAGCACAGGAAAAAAGATCAGATGAGTTTAGAGGCTGCAGCATGAATAATCAGAATAACCTGATCCTAACCCTGATTCCAAACACTCATGAATGGGTGTTGCATATTAAAATAAAAAAGTCATCTGTCATGAGCCTAGATTCAAAACCACATGATCCACAGACCATGAGAAGCAAAGCTGAAGGATTTTGGGCTGTTGGCTGGAAAGGACAGATGTAAAGTTTCAGGAATGTAAAACAGTGAATGAGAAGGGCGACACTGGACAACTTTATTCTGATTTTCCTGAGTAACTAACCAGGACACTGGTCATCTTGGAGGGCAAATGAAAAGCAAGAGACATTGGGAAATGGAAGAATGCTGACAGAGAGGCACAGTCCCTAGGTGTTCAAATATTTTAGATTTTTGTATCCAGTGATACAGAAATTTGCTAGTAAACTCTAGAAAACTGAAGTCTAGATAACAGAATATCACAGGACAAAAAGACAGAAAGCAAAAAGAAAAAACTAACCGAGCAGAAGTGACTATTGACTAATTACTACCCCAGAGAACAAGATTATTCCTGTTAGGAAATCAGCTAAGGTCTGAACCTCTGCAAAATTAGTTATATAAATTACAGTGAGCTCAGTCAAAAGAGAGCTAGCTTTAGAGGATCCAAAAGCAGATACTGAAAGAGTAACAAAGGACAGCAAGAGCTATTACTGGAATAGATGGTGAAGGAACATGAGCAGGAAAAAGAAGAGACATTGACAGAACAGAAAATACGATAGGTCAATGCAAGTTGAAAAGAGAACTGAAAAATAAGTACCCTTCTTTCCTGATGCTGCTATCAGGATCAAATATAATGAGACACTGCCCAAAAACCCAGCTGACCAGCTTGCCTCAGACTGGAGTTATGAACAACTAGAGAGAAAAAACCTAAAACAGATACATACATGCTCCTCCAACAGAGGGCAATCACAACTGAAAACTAAACACAGTTTGCTATATTCAAACAGAATATATATTTAATAGTTTATTTTATAGTTAATAGTTTCTATTTATATAGCTTAATATATTCAAACAGAACTTGCTATGTTTTAAAGACTGAAAATTGAAATGAAATTGCCTATCTTCCAGGAAGGATTTCCAAAAACTCTAGACAGTCAGGAATAGTAGTCCATGAATAGCAAGCTAAGTATATCTATATTACTACACAGCTCCCAAATTTTATTTCAATTGTGTGCAGTCTTTAGAACTGAATTAAACAATAATTATGGAAATACAGTAAATAAAAATATACTAATACATTAAATAGGTTTATTCATAGTAAAATTTCAGACTGAGGTGACTTTGATTTATGAACTGCTGTGTAACTGATAAAATACAGTTCAGTAACTAAACATAAAAATATAACATGCCTTAAAGAAAGACTACAGCAGGCTACAATACAGAAGAAGTGATTATTGGATTAGTTTGAAAATACTGATTTTAATATTTATTAAACATGACAAGAAGGATTTCACTACTTCTCACACTTTATGTCAACACAGGAAGACCAGAACAAAGCAAAAAACTGAAACAAATGAAATGCATCAATGTTCACTGGAAGGTGGTGACCTGGCCTTACTGATTCTGTTGCCACATAACCACAAGCACTGCCTATGGAGCAGCTAAATAGGAACCGAGTAAAAAGAATAAATATTCAGCTAATGAGAAAACAGATGATCTAACACACTTGCTGTCTAAACACTTACTCAGACACAAAATGAGAGAGGATTACATTAGATCAGTTCTAACCTAGCCTTCTGGAAGGAAGTATTGCACAGTGCTGCAGGAGGAGTAACACAAAGTGAAAATGAGCGCGTCTTCCTTGAAGGCTCTCTGAACATTTCATTATTCTCAGAATTCTTAAATGTTTCCACTACCTAAAGGAGGCTACAAGAGACGAGGAGAGAAAGTGATAAAGCCAATGCTCCTTGAAATCTGAACAGTTAGAGGATGGACTCTAAACAAAAGCCACTCTTTGCTTTTGGTATAGCACCAATAACAAAGTCTTTGGTCAACCAGTTTTTCTCTTATTAACAGCTTAATCAGATGAAGCTATTTAGCAGAAAGGTAAGCACTGTACAGAACTTACTAAGCAGAAAAGAAATTTACAGACACACATATGTATTTTTATAAAAATATGATTATGTGTATATATAAAATTGAATAAAGGACCAGTTTGAGGAGAGACAGGGTTGGGATAATAACAGTTCAAAGTTTTGATTTTTTACAGCACTTCAACGAACAATAAAAGCCTTGAATAAATAGTTTCATAAGCTAATTTCAATAAAATACAGTATTCTAAACAGTTACCCGCAGTCTACAACAGTCCAAAATAATATTGACACAGCATTTTACAAAGACCATTTTCACTATCAATCTTTTAATGTCATTATTCAACCTGTTCTTTTGACAGTGCTCTTCACACCGTGTTCTCAACAGTTGGTAACCAATGCATATATTCACTCCACATATATATATATATAAATACATTTTTTCATTGAAACATTTTTCTCAGCAGAGTTAAAAGGAAGAGTTAATTATATCCATGCTTCCTAAAGCAGAGGCATATAGACACTGTGGGTGGTTCCTGAAACCCTTCCCTCCCCTCCTCTTGTGGTGGTCCCTAAGGATCTGGCAGCAGGAACAGCTCAATGCACAGCTACAAATGCTGATCTGAAATCCAGAAACTCCCTGGGTTCCCACGGCACAAAGCCACCACGGATGGCACCACAGACAAGCCACCACCACAACCACCACAAAGCTTCCAGTTGAATGAAAAGTCATTGGAAAAGAGAAAACCATAGAGGAAAAGGGGGAAAAAAGTCAACAGATGGAGAAACACAGAAAGAAAAAACTCATATCGATTGTGTTGCACTGAAGAGAGGATGCAGTTAATGTCAGCAGAGAATCAATTCACTAAAGAGGGAGGTTAATTGGAAAATTATCTAAATGGCTTTGAAAAGAAGATTAAAAAGATTTTAGAAACCTGATTATCCAGTATCTATTATACCTTTAAGCATACTTTTCATGAGATACTACTTTAATTTCCTTTGTTCAGAAAAATTAAGTAAATCTAAACTTTGGTAACTGAATAGTCTGAAAATCCAGACATGAAATTTTTAAAATTATTTTCTAATAAACCTTTGATAATATATTCTGGTTTGTTACAATATTATTTTAATGTCTCCACTAGAATAAAGTGTAGATTAAGACAAAACATACAAGTTTACAAGAAAAATATTAGAAGACAGTAAGTAAGGTCCAAAGAGGACAATTTTTAATGTCTGGCTACAATCTATCTTTCCTTTTTCATTTTAACAAGAGTTTCCTGAATTATCATCATTTTAGAGATCACAAATTGAAGTCAAAGTGATATTATAGCCAGAAATATAAGTTTTTTTGGAGGATGGGACAAAAGAATAGTTATGAGGGGCCTAGACTTTACCTCAGAAAGTGTCTGGGGTTTGCACACTCAGAGGCCCAGAGCTCTCACTGATTTCAAGCACAAGCAAACTGTTCAGCAGAACACTCATGCTGATCACTGGATTTTTCTGATGATCCTCTCTATAAAATGTGTGGATTTGTAACACTCAGCTTGCCTGCTATTACATATGAATGAATTCTCCAGGGAGAACTCAATTCTGCTCCCAAAGGCAGTATTCAGCTGCCTGAATTGCAATACTTCTTGAAGCACATTCATTCTTGATTTACCCCTTCAAGAATCAGGACTGTGATTTTTCACTCCACACACCTGACCCTAAAACACACCCAGCCTGGGCACAAGGACAGCAGTCTCAGAGATGAGAGGCAGAGATTATAAGTTGAATGTAAATATAAGTATGTAAAGAAATTATGATTGTACAGCCAGTCTACAGCTCTGACACCTTCTAAACTTCAAGTATTCAACTTCAAATGCAGACAACTGCTTCAGAAGTAAAAACTTTAGGTGTGGTATCCTATGTTTCCAAAACATGCTTGTAAATTAAACTCTCCTATACCCATATCTCCTCTGTATTTTGAACTAATGGGACATCTGTTAACATAGGAAATTTGTTAAATTCTCAGTGATCCAGCATCAGAGAGAAAATTATTTTACTGAATGAGTTTCATGGAGACTTCAATAGCACAGATGTGCTGTGGTGCTGCAGCCTCAGGAGTTTCCTTGGTGGAAAAGGGTGATGCTGTTCCTCACTATGGCTGCTAATATTTCTACAGGCAAAACTCAAAAATGGCACTGAACAGTCTGGTGAGTTAGCTGGTTTTTTAATAGCTCAAAGCTGTATTAGAGCATGAATACTTAATATAGTGCACATTACATTTGAATAATGAATGAGTGGATTTAGTCAAGCAAGAGAATAATCAAATTCACTTATTGGCTAAATTGAATAATCAATGAACAGAGTATGATGACCTCTAGCATTCAGCCTAAACCAGCACTGTCCTTCCCTGTCCATGATGCTTAGCAGTAGGAATCACATCTGTCATGGGCATCCACCTTTTCAGGTTACTGTCCTCTGCGCCTGAATCTTTCTTGATCCTCCCTCTGTTTTGTTCTAATTCTGCTTCTTCCTTTTTGTCTTTCCATGTTGCCATGCCTAAATCTCTGCTTTGTACTCCTGTCTCCAGAACAGCAAACCCTGAACAGGCTTTCCTCAGGTCCTTTATCTGACAATCCCTTCACCTGCAGCTTGCCATTCTGCCAGCACAACCCACCCTTCTTTCCAACTTCTGATTCAATCTGCTGCTCCAAGTCCCTTCTCTGGATCACCTGGCCAGCAGGATATCTCCTCACCATCCTTTCAGAGATGCCCTGCACAAGCTCTGTGCTGCCTCACGAGCAACATGATTCTTTTTCTCTCTCATCCTTTTATCATCTCCTACCCCACTTACTCTGTCCAGGTGTTCACATTTATGATGTCAGATTTTGGCTTTTGCCCCCATCTCTTTCATTCTGCCACGCTGTTTATAGTCCCTCTCCCAATCACATTTAATGATTCCCAGATCTGTCATTTTCTTCCAAATTACTTGCTCAGACTCTCAGCCCCTGATACTCTCTGTGTGTCAGCCTGCCCCACATCTCAGGCTGTTTTCTGCATTCAGCTCAGAGCTTCCCTGGCTCTGCAGCACACCACAAGGGGAGAACACCCACAACTGAAGGACACTACAGCACAAAGCTGTGTTACAGGAGAAAATGTGCTGAGTTCTGGGTAGCTCACACCCATCTGAGGGATCAGATCCATTAAACTCTGAAGTTTGCAAGTTGCTCAGTAAAAATTGGGTCAAATTTAAGCAGATGTATACAGCAACAGACAAGTGCATTCCAACACTCCAAACCCCACCAAAATTCACATCCCTCCTTTCTGGGTAAGAACAGTACCTACTTTAATTTCTCTTTTTCCAGGTTGAGTAAATGTAAGCTTTTTAGCTTTTAACAAAAACAAAGCAAGCAATTAGCACAGCATATTTCTGTTCTGCTGTCCAAGATGGCCCACTGATGGGAAGCACCAGCACTGCTATTCAGATAGAATTGTATTACATTCACACTTTCAATAAGGGCAGCTAACCAGCACATTCACCATCTAATCTACATAAAAATTGTCATCCCTTAAATCCTGGAATAACGTGTGCATAAATGCTTATGAGTTTCTTTCATTCAATTTGTGCTCGACTGCCCTTCATGTTGAAATGCATCCATCCTTCTCAATGATTTCTTAAAATTCCCTCTGTACCTTTCCAGTAGGGTCTGTATGACACTGACAGTTCAGTACTTAAAGATGGTTAAACTTGCTGGTGCTAACATTCATGCATCTATTGGTATCTCCCTTGATCTTTTGGACAGTTAGTGGAAAGCATTACTTAAAATAATGCTCCAAAATTTAAAAGAGCTTTATGAAAAATGGACACATGGTTAGCAATATTCCATATTTTTCTTACCTTCTGTTATTTTTGGAAATTCTTCTCATGTGTTAACAAGTATTAAACAAGGGTAAAAAAAAGTGCTTTGATATTTCAATGTATTTCTAAGATCTTGAGACTGGGAGAAATCTGTGACAACTGTTTAATTTTTAATGAAACAACTTCTGTGTACAACAAAATCTTGCAGAATTTTATATTGATTTCCAATTCAGTGCTTCGCTGTTAAAAGATGCTGATACTACACCAGTAAATTCTGTGCCAAGATTTTCTCTAGAATATAACACATTTCTCTTAAGTTCCTCATTTACAGGTAAGACAACAGCAAGAACAAATTAAAAACCTTTTGCATTAAATAATTTGCAGAGTACATAACTGTTACATTTATCCCTCCTGAAACATGTATCATACTGACAATACTTGTAAGCTTTGAGACTAAAATTACATCAAAAAAATCCTATTTCCTGAATAAGTGCAGATCAACAAATGCTACTGTATGAAATAATATGCTACATTGATTGCTCACACAATACTAATTCGTAATCAAACATAAACTATTATATACTTGTAAAAATCTCTTACTGGTACATTTTAAAAGGTTGGACTTCAAGAACAAAAAAAGCATTCTGAAAACATCTTCAATTTCTATCAGTTTTGGAATTTTACATATAAAAAAGTTTTTGGAATACAAAATTAAAGGTAACTTAAAATCTGCTGACACTTTCATAAATTTTTTTTAGAGTGCAGAAAATAATATGTGAATATTTTTACTATGACCATCATAACAGTAAAAGCGTACAGGAATTTCAGAGTAAAATTTCTAGAGATTAATTTTTCAGGAGTGACTAAGGGCTCAATCTTACCTTCTTGAAACCATGCAGGGCACAGTAAAGAGCCAGGAATGAATGAAATTTGAAACTCTGGTACTGACATTTTAGTCCCCCCTCCAAAATAGTCACATCAAAAAAAACCCAACAAAAACACAAACCAAAAAAAACACCCTTCTACCATAAAACCCAATGAATCAACAGAAAAAGAATTATCTTATGGGACAAAGAGTTATTTGTGCAGTACCTTCAGTGGTGACAGCACCAGGACACACATCTTTGAGCAGGTCTCCCAGAGTATGCAACTGTCCTCCTGAAGCAATGGGTCGAAATAGCTTCTGTATAAAAGGTCTCTCTGTTGTTGCCTGTTTCAATAAAAAATAATCAAACCAAACAATTAAGGGACCATGCAAATATGCAGTATTAGCACTTCAGACAGGTACACAATAGGACAGAACTAAAGGCTGCACCAGAAGAAACAACTGGTATTTCCACATTCCCCTTGCCTCACACCTTGCATTTCATTCATATCATGAAATGCAGGGAACTTTTTGTTTATTAACAATTACAAGTAAGCTGTCACTCCACAAAAACTGTGAAGATAATTCATAGATAGTGTCATGGATACAACAGTGTTAATTATTTTTTTAAAGCCCCAAATCTTCTGTTATGAGAATACAACCTGCTTTAACAAAAACCATTTTAATATATCCTTAACTTAAAAAAAACCAAGTAGTGAGCACAAACTTAGAAGTTCAACACATCCTTATATATTTTGCCAAGCCAAAGCAATACTTCACCTTACAGATCAACAGGTGATTTTTTTTTCAGTTTTTCAATATCAAAAATTTCTAACTATTTCAGCTGCAAGAACCACTACCAACTTACAGAAGAAAGTTTTGTGATTTGACAGACAACCTAGAATCTTCTATCCACTTAAGCGAACTCTGGCACATTATGCTGAACAAATATACATGCAAAACGTTAAAAAAAAAAGGAAAAAAAAAACCCCAATCCCTCTAAAACATTGTTTTAGTCAAAAGAATTTGGTACCAGATTTACTTTTAAAAAATAATTGGATATTCACAGAAGTCCAGTCATAACTCCCAAGTGTTTAACGCCTGAAGTAGTAGAAGTGGAAATAAACAGAAGTATGTAGTCAAAGGTTGTTATCACCAACAGACTTTTAAGATAAAAATTTCCCAAGTGTGTACTGCAGTTTCTCATTATTTATTAATAAATTAAGAACAATTTTTTCTCTAGCTATAATAATTTAGTGCCAAGAGGGAAAAGCCAAAATTGTATTTTCTCAAGTCTCCCACATAGTTGCTGACTGCTGCAAACAATATCCTTAGCTGCTATCATGAAACATTACAGAAAATGAATTCAGTTTTGCATTTTAAGTGCTAAGCAACACAGATGTGGTAAAGTAAATAAAAATCACTGGTCTTCATCAATGTTAAAATGATAAAAGTAAGTGCCTGTTGTTTATACAGAGACTGTGGTTCACAAATCTAATCCTACAGACAGAGTATTACCCCAAGATGCTCACACACTTCTTCCCTCACAAGCAGCAGATGCTTTATGCATCAAAAGAATCAAAAGACAAGTCCCATCCTACATTCCACAGTATGTACAGGATAACTTTCCCAAGGGTCTTGGCCATAGAGGAGCACAGTTATACAAACCCTTGCCATCACCTCTTTCATGTGCAGCAATGTAAGACCAGCCTGACCACAACTTTCCAGTGCAGCATTGCCACCCCTGCAAGCCCTGGTCCAAACCATTCTGTGATTCCATTTACTACAGCAGGACATGAAGGAACAGCCACCGTGAACAGCTGCTTATAGAATGCTGTGTTTTGTTCAATACTTGCTTACTCAATCGTGAGAAAATCTAATCTAACCCACAAAGATATCACTGCACAACTGATAACGATTTTAAATAATCTACACCAGATCTAAAGCAAACGTTCATACAATATCTATCATTTTGCCAGCTAAAATGACCATACCTTCAACAGAAAATTGGAATTTTAATTTTTTTTTATTTTACAGTGTAGCCTCCATGTAGCTGTGAGCTGTTCAAGATTCTGGATGCATTTGCAAGACACAACAGGTGAAAGTCAATCAGCAGTTGCCAACCTCTGCAGAGAAAATGCCTTCAGGTATATAAGCACATGAAGACAATAACTCAGCCTAAACCCCATGACTGCAGAACAAATTATTTTACTCTTTTAAATAGAAATTTTAAGCCCTGACAATGACAGGAGAGTGAGGGTGAAAACTAATTACAGCAGAGTGAGAAAGATTAAAGTTCCCTATTCAGGAGCACTGGCACTGAGAAGAGTCATAGGAGAGGGCAAGTTTTAAGAGGCCCTCTAATGCAGTGCAAAGCCTCAATCTTTACAGCCACATGCTATGCTAACAAATGTAAGCCTGGTCCTTTTCAGAGTCAACACAACATCAAACACTGCATGAAATCCACAATTCAATTAGTCAGATACTTTACACAGGATGCATCTTAAAATGAAAAACATAACTCACAAACCACTGGGTTTTAATCTGGAAAAATCACAGTTACCACTATT
Source organism: Ammodramus savannarum pratensis (assembly GCA_020466415.1). Classification (NCBI taxonomy): domain Eukaryota; kingdom Metazoa; phylum Chordata; class Aves; order Passeriformes; family Passerellidae; genus Ammodramus; species Ammodramus savannarum. Next base: position 281,278 of record JAHXMQ010012337.1, on the reverse strand, counting down.
TTCATCAAGAGGAAGGGATTTGGATTTTTCTGCCTAAACACTCAGCTGCTCCTCAATATTCAAACAAATAAAAGTTACCGTGCACACTGAACCCACAAAGTAAAAAAGAAGTTCTTACAATCCCCACGTGTGTATAAGCTGGCAACCTAAAACAATAAAAGCTGAGACCTCCCTACATATTCCATGATATTTTCAGTAACTTGTCAAATTCATGGTCTGTGCTGCTTTGTGATGAACAACTTTACATTAAAAAAAAGCTCTCTTAATTTCATAGAACCATTTTGTTTAAGCTTAAACTCAACCAAGAAGCTTTAGAAGTAAAAAGGGTTTGCACAATAATGCTAGTCATTGTATATAAAAAAGAAAGAACAGGAAAATAAAATCATGCAAATATTTGCTAAAATACATTTTTTCCACACATTTCTACCTTGTAGAAATGTTTTCAATTCAGAATCTCAATGCACAATTTAAAAGCTGATGAGCTGCTATAGTCACAGAACCATCACAACACCATGCTTGTCCAAAAGCAAGGTACTGCAAATCCCCATCTGAAATACTGTTCTTCCCCTGGTGCTGAAATGTTGGGATTTTGCTGGAATTTCAAGATGACTTCTTTTTACTCAATATGAGACCAGACTCATTGAGTGGTTAATCGTGGAGATGGTACAACAATGTTTCTGGGTTTTTATTGTTTTGTTTCTTTCATTTTAAAAAAACTTTTAAAAAAGCTACACACAAAACCAATCTTGTTTTATCTATTTGAAATCTGTCACCTTTCAAACTCCATTAATATTTTTGAGCTTCTATTACAAGAGGTATAAAACATGACAATGTGATATGTCTTTATCCTGTAATAAAGGGCTTCTCCCAGACAACCCACTGCCTTATTCTGTACCTTTGATAATTTCTCTATTTTACTTACTCTTTAACTTGTTGGAACTGGAACTACATTCCAAAAAAAAAAAAAAAGAGAGACTATTTCTTGTATTTCTTTAGTCTCTGCAAAGCTCCACCAAGTAGATGTTCTAGTTGTGATTTTGTGTGCTTTGAATAAGGCTGGCATTGCTTTTATTAGCATTCAAAATTTTGAACTGCTTATCTGCAGTATCACAACATTGTTCAGAGAAAAAAGAACAACTCAATATAAAACAGAATTAATTATTTTTTTAATAAAAGAACCAAGTAAAGCTTTTATAAGTCCGACACGTAACTAAAACCCGAAAGACAAAAAGAAGAATAGACATTCTCAACACACCTACCCAGAATTACCACAAAAATTGAGTCACTGACAGGATGTGCTGTGGGTTGCAGGACTAGCTATAAAATCAACAAATATGTTAAATCAAATTACCTGCTTTTCCCATACTACATTTTAAATCTCTCTAATAAATTAGACATTTTCAGTGGTTGTAAAAATTACAACATATATACCTGAGTTTAAACTATAGAAAAAAATTAATCCTTTCACCTATTTTGGAGTTTGCATCAGAATTTTTACAGTTACATGTTGTAAAAAGGACTCTGGTTTCCTCTTTGAATGGAAAATCTTAATTATGATAGACAGGAATTTTACACTCCCTACTGAAACAACAACAACAAAAATGATTCGATGAACAGGCGACACTTTCATACATTTAATTACATTAACTCCAGTCACCTGAATCAGCAGTGCAGAGGTTTATCACTGGATTAAAGCTGGAGATGAGTCCATGAATGCATGCACATTTGCTTTAATATGGCCATGCTCAATGTGCACCTCTGTGATGACACTTCTGTAAAACTCCTCAGACAGGGAAGCAATCATGGTGTCAGTCAGACGTGTCAAGGAATCACAACATCAAGGCAACTGAAAATTCTGTTATTCTCAAAAGCACTCCTAACAGTACTACACAAACTGAGAAACATTTAGCTGGTGCTGAACATAAATGATCATTGCTTTAAAAGCAAGATGAATTACATGATGTGTTTTCTTGGTGGAAGCTTTAACAGACCTGAACAACAGCCCCCATAACATGTGGCAAGTATTATGTCAAGAATTGATGCAAGTAATAATGCTAAAATTATCTAGTATCTTAGCCAAAACTGTAGTCAAATTAAAGCCACAACTAGAATTATAAACACATCTGGAATAAGGTTAAAATTTTATGTAGTAGAGCTTATTACAGTTATGTCTAGACAATAATATTGAACATTTTTGATCATGAATGGTTAAGGACTATTCTCCTAATCATTCATGGACAACAACTTGTGTCTTCCTTGATGCCTTTCATTAAACAGAGCATACTTATGAAACAACTGCTGTTCTGTGCTAACTTTGTACACAACTAACAACAGTTTAGCATTATAAACCTACAGAGAAATATGGCAACTATTTCAGCTAATTCTCCCTTACATTGTTGAGAGCAATTACTTGCTCATCCTTAAAAAGATTAAAGAACCATTTAAAATATCACCCTTCTTCATATTATTTAAACTGGCAGAAAATGCTTCCTTACAGTCTTATAGAAAAAACTTTATGTAATAGCAACAAAATGAGTAATTAGAACCATATAAAACATTTGAAAGTTAATGTCCTACCACATGTTCTAGTTATCTGAAAAAGATATGTGTAGTTAGAAAGCATCCCTTAACAAACTGATTAAAAATTTAATGGCCTGAGTGCATTGTGACACTTCAGAATTGAAGACATTGCTTAAGTTTCTGTAACTGTTTGTGAAGGTGCATCATGTTGTTTACACTGATTTTGCACTCAAAATACTTTCTGATGTTCAGACAAATATTTATACACATTGATGAGATCTCCCCACCCCTAATTTTTTCCTTCTCTAGATTGAATAGTCACAGCTCCCACAGCCTTTTTTCACCTCTGATGTCAGATTCACTAGTTGCTCCAACATCTCAGTGGTCCTTTATGGTACTCCCATCCCATAGCCCCAAGTGTCTCTTGAATTGCCCAAAAGCAGATTCCAGGTGTGGTCTCACCAGTGCTGAATGAACTGCAGGGATCATTTCCCTCTCATCCTGCAGCAGCCCAGGATAGAATTTACTCTCCTTGTCATAGGACAGGGAGTCATTGGTGGGTCATTCTTAACAAGACTATGTATTGCCAAAAGTTCCAATGCCATAGAAGAAGTTGCAGAAGCACCACTCAAAATGCCTAACAAGCATGGCTGAATCACATTCTGGCTGTTGCCTGGTCTTTCCAATTATCTGTCGGATTTTCTCGTGCAGGGAAAGCAGCACTGTATTCTCTGAACAACTGGATTTGCATTATTTTTAATGTCAGGTGAATTGGACAGATCCTAGAAGCAGAATGAAGTAACACCTGAGACACACAGAGCAGCCAGCAGGCACCCATCACACACCAGAGACAGCAGAGATGAACACAAAAAGAGCTTCCAGAGGCCTTGCTGATGAGCCCTGAGCAGACAAACACACCTGCAATGAAAGCATGGCCTCAGAGTAACACATTTCCTTCGCAGGGAAGGATCTGTATTTGTGACTGGTAACATATCAAGGTATCTGAAGAGTCAGGGACAACAAATCAATGGGGCTCTGCACAGCTGCAGGGCTTCATGTGCACATGCAGACCTAAGCCTCACCAAAAACTGAGCAATTGAATACTGACTAACAATTTCAGAAATGGATTTACATCCACAAAAACAAACACTACATTGCTTGCTTAAGAGCAGTGAAAAACACAATACTTCATAAATCTCTTCAAGCTACTTCAAACCATTAAATCCAATAATTGCTGTAGTTTTCTACACTAATGATTAACCAAAAGGAGCTCCTACAATCAAGGACAAAAAAAAAATTTAAAAATTGTTTGCTAATTCGTACTGTATTTCTAGAGTGTGCTTCCTCATAGGTCTGTTCCATTCCACATTTACCTGTAGAGAATTTGCTTTTAGTCTTTTGGAAAATGCAAATAGAAGTCTTGGTACTTTCCAAAACCAGAACACTTTCTATATTATCTTATCCTCAATTCTGTGCAAAAGTTAACCTGCTTTATTCACCTATTTTATTTTAAAATAAGTAAAGGTGAAATGCTGACATTGATAAGTCAAAACAGGTACTGTCTGTGGCTTTCATCTCTGCAGAGTTTTGCACCAGCATCACAGGACAGCCAGGCTTAGTTCCACAGGCACTGCTTATGCTGCCACAGAAATGATCCTTGAGGATGACATCCCTCATTTCTCTGAAGAAAAAATTACATATCAGCTGTTTCCCTTTTTCTGAGGAAATCAGGAGCCAATCTCTAGGGAATACAGCTCAGGTAAGCTTCAGGTAGGCATTTTGAACTTGCCCACATTACACAGTATGTGATAGAAGTGGCAAATCACTTTGTGTTGACTACAGCGAGTGAAATGGAAAAGTAAAGTGATCAGCTTTAATGATCAGAGGACAGGTAGCATTATACTAAAGAACAATGCAATTAAATTATAAGATCTGTGAGTAACTGTACACAGACCCAACTAAACTGAATCAATGCTTCATTCATTGTCTTCATTACAGCCTCTCAATGTAATGATATTCTTAAGAATAAAGATTCAAGGACCAAAAAGTGCAGTTTTTAAAGAATTGCATATATACACTAACATTCTTAACAAATTTAGGATGATATATAAATCTACAAGGTTACCACCTTAATGAAGCAGTTTAGGGAGTCACAAGGATTCAAACCTTATGGCTTAAATTCAAACTTGTAGCATGAACACTTTCCCAAACTTATTTACACTCAACTCCATTACCATAAGACAATTCAAAGAAAAGACAACAATTGAAGAGTTTTATACAATACCAGTTGCTTAAAAAGTTACTACCAATTTGTAATTGGAGGGTGCATAAGAGGTGAGATTAAGGTACTTTCAAATTGCCAATGGACTTTTTTTCCCCCACACAAAGTGTTCATCATTCCATTGTAATTCAAGATGCACTTTGACTTCATTTAGTAACTAGCACGATTCTACTGGTTTTTCACATACTTAGATTCTTCTGGGATTTACAAGTGACTTAAATATTGCAAGATAAAAAAAGGGATTAAAAGAAATACTACCCATTTTACCCCCAATATGCAGAATCCAGTATATCCCAAATTTTTTAAAACTAGGTATAATTAGCTCAGAACCTCAACAAACTGTTTCTCACACAAGCAAAACTACTTTATTCACTGTATGCTCAGCCCAGAAGAATTGCTGTAGCTCCCAGTGACAGGCCTGAACTGGTTTAAAACCATTCTCAGCTCAACCACAGCTGAGAATGAACCCAAACCGAGGTTTTAGAGCTCCATCTCCTTCCCTGAGCACCGTGCAGCTTTTACAACAGCTTTGAACTGGGCAGATGGACAGTTTTACAGACAACCTGGGCATTTTAAGGAAGCTTTAGTCACGTTTTGACAACAAATACAGTTTATCATCTCAGAACTTTTCTATGAAACTCTGATTGGCAGCTCCCATGCTGTACCAAGATTTTTAAAGGCACAAAGCTCAACTTGCACAGGGGCTCCTGAAGTCTTTCAAGAGAGCTGCATGAGCTCTCCTTAATGTAGAATATGTTACAAAAGTCATCTTTAGCAGCCCTGGTTTGAGCCAGCTCATGTCAGTGTGCACTGTGATGCACAAGAGAAGCTTATGCAATCACGGAACCTCTGGTGGGACTGTGGTGACAGTGACCTTCAGCTCAAGGTGAGAACCAGTCAAACTGCTATTGCTTTCAGCACAGAACAAAACATCCCAGTTCACAAAATGAGTATTTAAGGATCACACTGCCCCTGTCCAATACTCGATAGAAATGTTTCTTTCTCTTGCCCCCACCTCCCCCAGTCATGAGGCACAAGCAAAAATATTTACCTAACAAAGCTTTTACTATTTCTTATTTATGAAGCTTTGATTTTGAAGTAATTTAAAACTGGTGAAAGTGTGCTACTGTTTCTTTAGTGCCAAACCATCAGCCATTGGAAAAACTCAGAGTCCATTTGTTTCTCTTCAGTGCAGAAATTCAGCTGAGCCCAGCTGTTACACAAAGCACCCTCTCACAGCATCTTCCTATTCACTCAAACTTCTTCCTTGTAAAAGGAAGTTTTTAAGAAACAAATTGTCCGTTTTCAGCAGGTCCTTTATGAAAGCATCATTTTCAATGAATAAGAAAAAACGAAGATATTGCACACAGGTCTGTTCAGCAGCATTCTACACCAGCCAACAAAAGCTGAAACTTGCTGTGTTGTGTTGCCCTCTTCAGGTCGACCCCATATTTTCCAGTTCCTTTCCTTGACGAGGTATTGCCTTGCAACTTCTTTCATGACAATTTTTAGATCTGAAGTTTCAAGTAGCAGTTGACTTCACCTGCATTCTACCAATGCTTGAATCACTTGTGGTTTAATATCCTATAAAAATTAACTTCACTTTTGCCCTTTATATCTCCCTAACCTCAATAGTAATCTTGAGGATTATCAAGCTATCAGCCAGCATTTGAAAAGATGACTAAAACCAAACTTTAGTACTGATAAGAAAGTCTCATGACAAGAGGCTTCAAAAGCTGAACTGATTCAGCTCAGCAAAGAAAGCTCCTGATAGCAATCCATAAGTGAATATGGGAGCTCAGAAAGTCACAGGACTTTAAAGGGGGGTAAGGCAAAACAGAATCTAGAAATTGAAGTCAGAGAAATTCAGACTTCAAATGCAATGGAGACTTTGCATCAACAACAACAAAAAATTTAATAATCTACTAGAATAAAAAGGTAGATTTATTATTAATTGAAAACTCTACAGGTAGACCCAGTATCTTTCCAAAAAACTTCTTCTGATATTTTTTTTAAATTGCTGTCATAATATGGGCCAAATCGTGCTGTTGATTTGCATACTTGCAATGGGTTTTGCAATTGGTTGTCTGAGCTCTGCCAATCAATGTGGAAATATGGATGAAACAGTCTTCAATTGCTTGGAAATGGCCATGCTTGAGCTCCTGATCCAATTATTGAGGCAGGTATTAATAATGTCTTAAAATATTTTATTTCCCACTCCCACTTTCAGAGGACAGGTCATGGTAAACATTTATGTCGACTTAGATGTCTCAATACTGCAGCCTTGACATAAAGAGGAAAATGCTGAATTCAACTTATGTGTTATTAAATATGGAGAATTTCACTCAAGTTACAAAGGAAGAGAAACATCCTCACAATTTGTGACTGTACAACTTAATCTCAGCATTTTAAGGGACTTATGATAGGAAAACCTGTTGAAAGTTAAGGCCTACTATGTAATTGTAAACAATAAAATTAATAAGCTAATCAAAACCCTTAAAAAATGGAAGCAAAGGAAATGCTTATTCAGTACCAAATAAAGGAAAACACAATCACAAATCATCCCTTCTTGGGACAGCAAACACAAAACAGCCAGCCTGCCTCAAGCAATTGAGACTCTAAAAAAAACTCAGGAAAACTTGGCATGAAGAGTTCTCATCTACTTTCCTTCCAATACTTTTGTAATTTTAATCTCAAGAAT
>JAHXMQ010012337.1:254252-266857 GCA_020466415.1 Ammodramus savannarum pratensis | reverse complement strand
GTTTTAACAAGCATTGCTTTTAACTGCTGTAGCCAAAAAAAAAAAGGCTTCTCAAAATTTACTATAAATACTACTTCCACATTGTTCCCAGGAAGACTAAGACTCTGCATGCATACATAATTCTGCTCACTGGTATTTCTAACCAATTTTATAAAAAGTTAAGTTCTTTAGTGGTATGCTTCAAGCATGAAGGAGTTTTTGTTGATGAAACAGATATTTTGAACACGTTAAAACCAATTTCTGTGCTATTCAGAACAGCTGATTATTAAAATTTCCCAGCTATATAAAGACTTGTCTCTAAATTACTTAGTTCACCTAAATTAATAATTCATATTCTTGTTTTATAAAAACACCAATAATTACAACTATCAAGGACTTCATGAAGATTTTGGTACACATCTGACTCTCAATGACTACTACAGTTAGTGAGAGCTTTTTTGAGATCACAGCTTGAAATACTGGTATGACATTATTAAGATATTTATTTTTTTCCACCATTTTACACATTGCCACAGTTAAACTATTCTTGCTATTAAATACCTAGTTTACCTGGGCATTTGAAAGCCCATGGTATATAATACAAATCCACCCAGAAAAAGGGAACACAAGTTTACTGAGCTTTTCACACTACCTTCATATATGAGTCACTATCAGATAGAGAGAGACAGGACCTTAGAAGAGTTTTGACTTAATGTAGCAGAAGCCACAGAAATATGTGAAAATATTCTTGATGTGACAGACAGCAAAGTAACCACATTCAACATAAGAGGACATTCTGAAGGCTGTACAAGAAAGCAGCATGTCATTCTTCAGGTTATCTATCAGATCAAAGAGGCATTTTCCCCCTGTTTTCTTATAGTATACCCAAGGGAGCCCATCCCTTGCCAACATTCTTTTCACTTCCTAAACATACTCACAAACCAGAAGTTTCACTTTAAGTACTTCACAGTTTCCTTACCACCACCTCCCTTCATTTCTAGGTCACCAGTTTACCTGGAAAAGGTTCAGGCAAAGAAAGTCATCAAGATGGACTACTGCCTTTCTTTTATTCAAATAACAAAATGCATAGATCCTATAAAACTCTCTCTACAGCAAGAACCAGGTGATCTCAGCAGCCCTGCCACCCAAACTAAAAGGAAAGCTCTGATGACAGACAAGGTGTGGTGGTTTTGGTTCACCAATTGAAGATTTCCCCAGCGTTGAGGTTTTGGGACATTTTTAACTAAGGAGGCCCAGGAAGGTAATGACTGGGTTTTTAAAATCACTTTTAAACAATGCACTAATGTTCAAAGTTTCAAATGAATTATTTAATCTTTTTTTCAGAGTTAACCAAACCTCCAGAGATTGAACATGGAAAGAACTCCCCATTTTGGTACCAATTCAGGGAAGAAGTAAACAAGGTAGCTTTGCATTTAAAAACCAGTAGCTTCTCCTGACAAACTCCAGAAGATTTTCTAAGCAAATTTCAAATGATGAGTTGAGATCACAAAGACTTGTTCAGCTCCTAAAGCATGCTCACCATGGGGTGAAGGACAGCATTGCTTCCACCAGTTCTCTATGAGAAGCAGAAACAGACCCATCAAACCAAGTGTATGCAGCACAAGAAAGGCTCTAGGACACTCCTTTTTTGCAGTTTGAACATTTCCAAACAGAAATGTGGTCACTGAGAACAAACACAACTTCTGGCTCTCAAAAACCCAGGAACAGTTTAGATAGATTTTGGAATGAAATGCAAGACAACACAGGGCTGATTCTGTCAGTAAGGCAAGAAAGAGATCAGATGTATTAAAAGATAAAATATTGTATATTCTGAATGCTCGCAGGATTCTTCTCCTCTACTAAGAACAACTCAATATGGCCACTTCTGGTAATCCCTACAGCATGAATGAGCATTACATTCTTTTTCCATAATATTTTCAGTAAAATAATGACTTCATTATATTTTATAATATATAAAAGAAACCTTAAAATAGTTATGAGTTCTTACTGTTTATTTCTCCCACTCATGTATCAGAAATACCAAGTCTATTCCTCACTGGTTATAAATGATGCCTGTGAAAGTTCCAGGGTGCAGTTGCTTCTGTTAAACAACTGATAAAAAGCAGATGTGCTGAATCTAAATCCCCTCATTTATCACAGCCATTATATACTGAAGTTATAGATATTAATTCTTTGAACCATGCAAAAAATACAACTCTCCCCCTGGAAACAGTTGGGATTTCATTGGTTTGATCCTGACTCATCAGTTGGCCCATAGAGTCTAAGAGTTTCAAAGCTAAAATCCTTTATTTTTCCACACAAAAGGCAAGAAGAAAAAACCCACCCACTTGAAAATCCCTTTCATGCATGATAAAAATGGCCAGAACTCCATCAAAGCAAAAACAGTAGTAACATTTTCCATGAATTCCAACCAAAGAATTTGAACAATTCATACAAAAGAACAAAGGTCAGTAAGCTGCATAGTCTGCTTTCATCACTTCCCTACCACAGACAGACATCCATGCCTGGTCAAAAATGTACCTGTCCCAAAGGAGAGTTCCACCTCAGAAATATCTGCTTTATGAATCAAAAATTGTCTGTGCAGAGCAAGAAAAACCACAGCACCAAATAGAAGAATATGTTTTCTTTCCTGATTTGGTATCAGATCAACATAAAACCAGAAAGGGTGGGAGGAGGGATCTAAAGGTTGGTATGAATAACCAGCAGCTGTTACCAGCATAAGATTTTCCCACAAATTCACTATCACAGCTCTTCTGTGCTGCACCTTACAGCACCTGCTAAGTTTCATGTGTGACCTGTTCAAGTAACTGCTTCACAGCAGAAACATTTATACCAAATTACTTGATAGTTATATTTCTCCAAACAAAACTGGATATGGTTTTTTTTCAAAAATGTAAATTCAGGACATGTCTTCTAAGTAATGCTATCACTCATTAAACAAATAACACTTCCTGTAATTAAGAACTGAAGAAAATTGTTTGAAGTTGCACAGCAAAAACAGTCTGCAGAAGTACCTTTACTTACAAAGCACTTATCACAAACGCTACTTTCTTTTCTTTTTTGTGGTCATTTATTCTGTTTCACAAAGTGGTTTAAAATTATTACATCTCAAACGAAAACCTATAAAAACATATTGAAAGATACAACATGCTTAAAAAGAGTTTTCTTGGTTTCACAAGCTTTTCTTGTTTCTCTTTTATGAAGAGTTGAGAAATTAAAATTAGCATTTGAAAGGTTGCTTAAACTTCTCATTCGGGTGTCAGATTCCACAGGTGCAATTTCTCATTAAGTACAGTGAAACCTTGAAATCAACTTTGTTAGGCAACCTCTGTTCTTAACATTATACAGCAAAACAGAAAAATTCTCCTTTGCCTACAACTGAAGATATTCTTAGGCAAATAATCAACTAAAAGATGAAGCCTAAGATGAGCATGAAAAAAACCATGCTGTTTATCTGTCCTATTACCTTAAATATCGAGAGTATCAAGATTCTGTAACTTCTGGTTAAAGGAACTTTAATTTCCACTGTTTCATTTTGGAGGTATGCATGGGCTTCCTCAAGATCTCACCACTCAAATGGCAAATTAAGATAATGCTTTAATTTCTAACTCTCGCCCAATTAAATAAAAAATAGAAAGTAGAGTTTCTAGTAACGATTCATCTTCAAAATTATCACTAGAATACCTTTGGTATGAAAGGCAGTAACACTAAACAACAATGCACCCACTAAACACACACATTAAACCAAAACTAACTTGGAACCTTCTGCTCTAAACCAAAAGCATGGTTCAAGTCTTCTTGCATTCTAAGGTTCTTCTTTTTCATTTAATTTTTCTTATACATATATGGGAAGACATTAATTCTAACTGTTCAGTATTTTGTTCCACAACACAGAATAAACATCTTCATGCTTATAGCAAAATGTTTTCATAAAATAAATTTACTAGGGATGATGTAAATGACAGCTTCAGGAGATGAGAAAAATGCAATGAAAGCAACACGATCACCCATTCCAGAGAGCAGTTTCTGAAACACTTACAAAAGCTTTTAACCTTGCAAGCTCTACAAACCTTCATACAGAAGACACTACAAACAAAAGTTTTATTGTGCACTGTAATATGGATCCATACCATTTGTGCAAAATAAGAACACTAATTAAAGATCTTGTTCTGAATTATTTTGCTGACTTTTCCAAGTCAATACTTTTTTTTTGCAGAAGTCCTTGTGAAAGCCATCAAGCAATTTAAAAAAAAATGCAGAGAGAAAAGTAAAATTATTAAATCTACTGGACAACTTTTTTTAAAGTTTACTGATATTGTTCCCAGTGACAATCCATAAGCATCAGCTAGAGGAGACAATCTCTTCTGCATGGTCCAAGCCAGCCAGTACTGAATACTCACACCCAGGTGTCTCCCAAATACAGAGCATCATTTGCACAGAAGTGCACTAGACAATATTTATCTGTTTTGACTTGCTGCTAGTTTTGGTTTGTTAAAACAGAGTCACAACCCAATCTAATTCCTTGAATAACTCCAGGCACATTTAAATTATCACCAAAATGATTATTTTAATTTAAAAAAAAACTACGAAACACCAAAACCATCAATGCTTTCCACGACACTTGACAGAAATTCTGCACAACAATGACAATCTCATGCAATAACTGAAATTGGAAGAAATTATTTATTAGGTTGTTCAACCTGAATAGAATTAATATTTGATGTGTTGTATTTACCATTCTGTAATCCCATCCACAACTGCTTATGATCCTTTTTTTGCATTTCATTGATGACTTGACTTTTGTGCTTTAAAGCATCAGCTTCTTTTATACAAGCCATAAAATGAGCTTCAATCACGTCCTTAGAATGGCAGTGTAGAAGATCCTTTTCTGGAAAATTCTACAAAGATAAATGATAGATCAAGAAAAATAAATGCATCATATACCTTGTATGATGAAGAATAAATGATAATTTTAAATAGGCACACATTTATGCAAAAAAAGCACAGTGGAATTTTCTACTTACAGAAGAATGTAACAACCATTCTCTCACTCTGCTGACAAGAAACAGGTTGCAGAGAAAATGTTTCAGGAAAAATAAAAGCTCAACAACTTTCTGCAAAACCAGAATTTTAACATGTTTTCAAGCAGATGTTCAATCTCAGACATTAAATAGAAGAAAATTATGAGAAGTGACAAGCACCTAATACAAAATGGCTCTCTATGATATTTTATCAACCATTTCTATGCAGTTCCTTTAAAATCAAGCAGTATCCCCTACATATAAGAACTGTAGCATATCTGCCACTTACAAACATTTTTCCTTAGAGACACTGGGAACCTTTGTCAGTTCAGCTTCAGCCAATCCACGTGACTGCTGCCAGCTTGTGTGCCTTGATTTTATGCCCCTTTTGCTTGGTTGCACTGGCACACAGCACTCAGCATTGCAGATGCACAAACACCACTGCTCAGGTAACTCTGAACCATTCAGCAAATGACAACAACCTCTCCTAATGAATTTATTAAGGAGTTATGGCAGTACATCTCATCCAGATACAAAAAAGATTTCTTTGAGCATTAACTGGTCAGAAGTCTGGCACTGTAGAGGTTGTGGGTTTTCTTCCTCCAGTTTTTCTTTTATCCACACTTACTATCACTGACCATTTTATAATGACACAAGCATTCACTACGGCAAACCCACTACCTTTAGTTGTCACAAGTTTTAAACCCCACCTTTATTCCCTCCCAATTAACTCCATTTTCACAGTTGCTGAATGGAGCAGACCTCAGAGCCCAGCCAGGGTGGTGGCACCATCAGTGCTCCCCTTCCTAACAAGGGCTTGCCACACGTTTATATTTGAATTCTCATGCTATTCCAACAGAGGCCCTTTCTTCTTAATCCACTACAAACTGGCACTTTAAACAGCTTTTGTGAGGGACTGTCAAAACCATTCTGGAAATACAAATACATATAATGGAGTATCTTTCAAAGGCTTTTACAGCATAGTTAACATGTAAAAGTAGGAGCAACCTAATGCCACATAAAACTCTACCTTCACTCCCCCACATAACCTCAAGAAAAAATGACTGCTTCAAAATACAGAAACCCAAAATATCAAAAAGGGAGCTGGGGATTGCCTTACCTGAAAGAAATTCTGAGGAACACAGTGACAGTTCCCTCCTCACTAGGTTATTGAGAAGAGTTGCAAATTAAATAATGGAATTTCATATAGTGTTTCCTCTTTATGACAGTGAGAACCCAAACTCTGGAAACTGTGGATCAAAAGGATGAGTATTTTCCAAAAACAGGGGCATAAAGAAAGGATTGCCAATATCTTTTCCACTGAAGTTTACATGGTTTGAGCTGAACTTGCAAGAACAAGTGCTGTTGTTAGGACCAGTGTGTGCTAAGCAGACTGGAAAGCTAAGGACAGAGGTAAATCTGGTTTCTTACATGAGAAGGGCCAAGTACAAAGACATTAAAGAAGGCAGAACAATAAGGAAAGTTCTTCTGGGGCAGACCTTGCTCCTGTTCTACTCTACAAAGCTGAGTGTCTCAGCATAATTGGGCCCAAGATTATAGGAAAACATTACTGGGACTGTTACTTGCCAATTGACATCTGCATGGGCCTGTAAATTCTTTCAGAAGTTCCATTTACTCGCTCAAATAAAAATGTAAACTCTCGTAACCAATGCAGAAGAAACAAATAGACAGAAATAGCAGACTTAAAGATCAAAAACGTTCTTTACACACGAGAATTCAAAGAGAGACACTGGCATCCCTTAGAACAAAGGAAAAAACAGTAGTACACACCTAATTCCAAATAATATAAGAACCTAGAAACTGACTTTCCTAGTTTAAAAGTGATATTTTAGCTAAGTTTATGAAAACAACAGTTTTGTTACAACAACTGTTTCACCACACGTGTAAATATTGGACTGCAGAGTCTTTTTTTGGACATTCTTCTCTTTCTGCAGGCAGACATCTTCCTGCTTACATTTTTCCAATGCATTTCAAATTGCAGCTAATGTCACTCCCTGAGGATGAGTTCCAGAAATCATTCACAGTGCAGTCTGCAGAACAGCAAGGACCTATTTAAAACTGGCCAAAGCTAGTTAAGCTAGTGTAAAGAATCTAGGCACAGTAGTAGAACTAGGTGTGGCAAAATTAATTTTCCCAGCTTCTAAGGAGTAACACTGTGAAAGACTGGAAAACACTCCTGAACCTCAGGGCTGTATTTGCTCTTCTTCAGTAGGAAAACACTGACACATTTCTGTCAAGTACTGTGAGTAGAAGCTGAAAAACCTAAACATGAAAGTGATGACTGAGAAAGAAACACTGCACACCTGCAAGGAGTATATGAAACAGTTTCACCTACATGGCACTGTCAACAGAAAACATGGCATCCCAGCTGATTTATCCATCAGGGCACAAAACAATAAATTTTGTGTTTAAATGTAAGTCATGTATGCTTGTATTTTTTAAAAAAATTCTACTTGCCTTCTTTCTACCTGAAGAAATACTGATCAACCATAAATAACTTTATTCAGTTCCCTGAAGAAAGGGACAATTGTAAACTGGTTGCCACTCCTGGCTATCCAACTAGGAGATTTGCAAGAAGTATTAACAGATGACATCAGTAGCTTTAAATTCCAGCACTCTCATTGGTGGTGCCTTACTCCCTCCATGTCCTGCATCTTTGAAAGAACAGTTACTATGGTTTGGCTCTGATTTTCTTAGAAAGCTCAAGGAGTTCTGGTTTTTGTGTTCACATACCAGTAGACCCTTGCAGTATGAACTGGTCACCAAGAAATAGGTACTGTCTGTACAGACAAGAGCACTAAATGACCTCTCACATAAAAACTGTACCAAAAACATCACTGGCAATTTCAACAGTCTGGTTTCATAACTCCATTCCACCCATATTGATCTCTCAGTTCTAGTTCACAAAACATCTGTTTATCCTGTGACAGTCTACTTGCATTAGACTACATTTACAGAAAATAGGGCGTTAAAAACCACAAGGAATGTATCCAGTGGCAGGGGGTACATCTATATATTTGTGTTTAGTTACCATCAGTGGTCTTTTCTTTAAGCAGACAGATTTAAAAAAACCCCATTTATACTTCTGGCTTCCACAATATCTCCTAGCAGTTCCACAATTTCTCGTAGCAGCTCCACAATTTATCCATATGCTACATGGAAATGTGCTTCCTTTCCATTGCACCTGACCCAAAAACCCCACAAAGAGGGTGACTGTCCCACCAGGACAGCTGCTGCCTCTCCTCCTGTACCCCATGGGTGGAGAGGCACCAGCAGGCAATGGCTGCAGCACAGCCTCAGCATCTCCTCTCCTCCAGCAGTGCTGCCATCTCATCTACTGCCCAAAATCTGCAGAGCTGATTGCCACCCTGAGAACTGAGCAGTGCTAAACAGGCCGCAGAGTAAGGGGAGATGATTTCAACAGGAAGGGGCAGAATTTCCCTCCTTCCTCTAAAGCCACACCTGGATAACAAAAGCAACTTGAGCGACATGATTATACATGAAACATGAGCCTCTCATCATTCTCAGACCCCAGCATGCTGTTCAGCCTCATCCTTCTGCAACTAGTTAATGCAGCTGCTTTTCAACTTTACAAGATACAATGCACATAATTTTATTGCATACGAGAAGTACAAATTAACAAACTGATTCTTCAGTGAAAAAACTCACCGTGTTTATGATTTGGTCTGCATACACAACACAGGAGGACAATTACAAACACCTACCAACTTGAAAACTTCTGAACACAAATAAGCCTTTTCCATGTCTTTAACTTCAAACAAGGAAACCTGATAGGGGGGTCTGACTTATTAAAAATAAGTTGAAAAACACTTTTTACAGATGTTTGAGATATCTGTTGTTGACTGCATGCATTGGTAGAAGAAAGGAGACAGCCACAACAACAAAAGTTAAACACCATAAAAGCTGACACTGTTTAATTAAGCCAAATAAGAATTACAACTCTTTGAAGAATAACTACACAGAAATGAAAAGAATACTCTAGTCAAAAATCCCACACCTAAACTATTCAGCTGTAAGGAACTGTAACACATGAAAACCTCTTCAATATTTTGACATGCTTTGATATCTTTCAGTTATGTTTTGACTTAAGGATTCAGAGGGATTTTATTTAAATAAACTTTCAGATTACATCAAAATAGGAAGAGAGATTATGCAGGTGCTAACTCTACAGTATTATATTACTAAATTACATCAACCTTTAAAATAATACTACCTTAGCAGTTAATTATTTCTGCTGATCTTTAATGTATGCACCTTTCAGAAAAACTAAAAGTAGCTGATCTTTTGGCAAGCAGCAACACAGACATTAAAGCCAAATTTATGTTGCTGATTAAAAAGCACAAACTCTACTTTGTGATGGCAACATCCCCACATTGCCACTGTTAATATCCCAGAGCTCTCAGAACATAACAATTAAACCATGCTTTATGAAACTAGATGCCCTACATTTTCATTAGGACATTCTGCAAGTTTCCTCATCCCAGCTCTCTGACATTTATCAGACAAGTGTAGCAATTACAGTGGTTTCAAAAACATCCCCAACTTCAGATCCATTCAGTCAGTCATTTTAGAAGTTTCAACATGTAGAAATACATATCATTAGAATGTATGCTTTCAGTGTACACTTCCAAAAAGAATCAGATTTCTGTTGGAAAAGGTTTTTCTAACACACCTTTGAGAAGTGTTTCAATGAAAACATTCAACACAAGTGCTTCCCCAATTCATTTTTCATTTCACTCAATCCCTCAAGCACTAAAGCCAAGCCTATTAATGTAGTGTTGTCTTTCAGATCAGTTTTCCTATTGCACCGTTTCTTTTACAATGGAGAAATTAACATTGCAAAGTTAAATATCATGATTTCTAGTTGTGCTTTTGACTTCAAAACACCCTTGGAATTATTGTCTCAATGCATTTCAGAGTATGCAAGGATCCTGCACCAAAGCTAACCTTGTTCAAGCTCCATTCTGAGCAAAGATCAGGAGTGCTGTTGAGCCACACCTGATGGGTTTACAACACATAATCAAAATAATGTCTCTCCTGTGACTAAGCAGTCACAAGACCAAACTCATTTCACTCAGCTCTCCAAAAGGGACCAACATTAAGTACAGCAGTATTCCCTGGCTTCAAAGATTTCTACAGCATTTCATATCCATGCTCATATATGCCTAAAAGGGAGAGCACTTCTCAGTCTTCCCAATCTTCAGTGAACTCAGACCAATTAAATTTAAAACATTATAGAAAGTGCTTCTATTATAAGCCTCATAACTTGAAAAACAATTTTGTATTTTGAGATTATAATAGAATAATTTTCTATAGAAAGTGCAGTAAAAGCACACACAGTCTCATGGAAAATAGCTGCAGATTTACAGAAATCATTAAATGCTTCCTGAACAATGGATAGTCTCCCTTTCAAATCACATCATTCACATGTTTTATAAAATAGTTATGAAACCTTTTCCCAGCTTCCAAATGTCATGAAATCTCATGTTCACTCATTCTTAAGAAATCTCTATCAATTTACCTTGAAATGCACTGTGATGCTCCAAGGAAGGGCTGTATTTGATGCATGGAGGTCAAAGAGTAAACCAATTGGGTAATGCCTAAAAATGACAAGATATTCATTTAATATAGAAGCCGTGCATTTAATTCTATGTATCACCAGTACCAACATACCTGCATTTACACACACACACACAAAATAGCTGTTTGACTCCCACTCTATAACTTAGAAAAGTTATACAGGCAAGTTTAGATGACTGACAGGCAGAATTAAGTCTGGAGTGTACGTGTTCAATATCTAAACCAGTGGTTTCCAAGCTGTGCCCACAAAACACTGCTACTTTTGCCACTGCCCTAAGTGGCCCACAGCTGCTTTGTGGAACCTTCCAAAACAGAACAGGTTAAAAAGCCTCAGAGCAGGAAAAGCACACGGGCTTTCAGATGCTTGAGTGTCTTGGGTTCATACCACACTGACCCTCAACATCCTTTCCTTCTGCCATATGTCTGATATAACAATGCAGAGAATAAGGAGAAGAGTGAAAAAGTTACATATCTGTAAAAGGCCTGAAAGATGATAGATCAAGATCAACTCTGTATCCTTGCTATCAAATGAAGAAGAATGAAAAGGAAGGAAAAAAATTAATTGGAGTTTTGTATTTCAGTGGCATTCTAAATTAAAGGAGTCACACAAAAAAGGTTGCTTTTGACAAATATTCCCTTCTGTCTCACAGCTTTCTCTCCTTTAAATTCATTAGAATATACAGCTCCCAGCAGTATAAGGAACATGTATCACACACACAAAATCTCCACAGGCACTACAAAAAAAGCTCTTTTTTCAGTTTTCTCACACACAGATATTAGCAAGATTTTTGATAAAATAGGGGGTTTTTTTACATTCAGTGTACCAAGACCCACTCTCTTATCTTTCAAAAATCATAACCCAAAGAGCCTTACTTGCTTTTCATCCTACAAAGAGAGAAACACACACTGAACTGTAAAGCCAGTAGTTTCACTGAACTAATGGAACTGATCACAGGTCGCAGACCCAAGCACGTACACAGGTTTTGGAAGTCCTGAGAGTGCTAACCAAGAGTGCTGCTTTAACAGCACCTGTGCCAAGCCTTTCCAGACCGGGGAAACTCTCACACAGCAGTGCTTTAGCACCCTCTACGGGTGAGCCTCCCAACAGCAAAATAAAACATAAAATACTGCTACCATTCCTCAGCTTACCTGAGAATAAAAAGGATGCGTACCCAGATTTATCCTGATTCACTGCTAATGCTCAAGTTTTTACTATGAAGATTTTTATCTACTAACTGCCAATCATGTCCTAAACACTTAACAAGGATTCAGCAAGAGCTCCATGAAAGAGTGGCTTTCCAGGTGAGTTAAGTAACAAAAATCAGATTTGATAAGTAGATGAACACAAGTTTTCAACACGTATAATGACTTCCAGTTACTTTCAACTAATACAAGAAAACAACTAAGAAAAAGAAAACCACAACAAAACACCCATACAAAAACTCCTGTAGCAGGTCTTGGCCTACATCTATATTTTATAATCAGTTAAGATTACACAGTAAAGTTCATGTAATCAAATTCCTTCAGTAAAAGTAAAGCACAGAGTAAAATTTCAGTAAAATCTCAGTAAAATCTCTGTGCTTTGCAGAGTAAATAGATGCCTGGTTAAATGATGCTTTGACCTTTTGTCTTCTGCTAATCTATGAACAGGAAGGGTCAAGCACCCATCCAGCTGGTACCAGAGAGCCACCTTCACAATTACCAGGGCTAGAACACAACCCACACAAAAGGGACAAAAACTCCACTGAAAGCCGCATGCAGGTGCTCAGACAGGATGGAAACAAGCTGCAGGAGCCATCCCCCAGCATCTGCTGAATAAACTACTCCAGCACAGGGTAATCTCTCAGTCAGGGAGGGCTCCTGAGAAAGGCTGGAGCTCTCCAGGTTCCAAGCTGCCAGGAGAGCCTGGGAGCAAGCAGAGGGAATGTCCTTGCCTAGAGGAGGTGCCCATCAGTGAGGAGC
>JAHXMQ010012337.1:210068-230478 GCA_020466415.1 Ammodramus savannarum pratensis | reverse complement strand
AAGAGTTTGACAGCTCTGCCACAGGTGCTCCCCGCGGCTGTCGCTCCCCAGCGAGGTGGTGCCAGTCTCCCATGAGTAATGACTGTGTAGTGCATGCTGGCTTCTTGGGGACACAGTGTTCCCCGGGGGATGTTTAGAGCCACGGCACAAGGAACCTCACTGGGACTGTGGGGTTGCCGAGCAGTCCAACCTCTGACAGGAAGGGAATTCTCAGTAGCAGATGGTGTGAGCTTGAGGCTGCGTCAGGAAAGGGTTTGGTTAGTGCTGCCTGGATCAGAGCATCACGAGCCAGGCAGTGAGAAGATGCCAGTGCTGCCTACATTAGGAAAAAAAAAAAAAAAAAAAAAAAAAGTTCTGAGCTATTGATCTCTCAGGTGTTTGCTTCAAATTGAGAAATCTGTAAGTTTCAGAAGGTGGTTCTGTATGAAAGTGTTAGTACTTGCTGAAAGACAGACATCAGAACTTGACCAAAGTATAGTCTGATTATGTTTGTATTTTGTGTTGAAATGTATTATTGAAGACTTTAAACACCAAACTCTTATATGAAAGGAAAGAAAGGCATTTATGTTTACATGTTTCTAGGGAAGAGAAAATGAAGTCTGCTTTTCAGAACTTTTTAACTGAGAAATGATGTATTTCAGAATGCTATTGAGTGGCCAAGATCAAGGTAATGCTGCAGGTGACCTCAGCGAGGAGCAGATCCCTCCTTTGCCTTCTGGAGGCCAAACAAAACAGAAGGGGTGGGATCACAGAGTAGCTCAGGATGGAAGGGAACCACCAACAAGGCTGACTCTGAGTTCAGATCCCAGTTCTCAGGACTGTGTCCACTTGAGTTTTGAAATCTCCCAAGAAGAGAGAGTGCACAACAGCTTTGGCCAAGCTGTGTTCCTCCTGCCGTGTGTGAAATGGTTTCTTCTGGCAGAAGGCTGGAACCCATTTCCATTCACATTTGTGCTGCACCTGCCATCCCTGCAGAGCCCTGTGGCCCTTGGTGGCCCTGCCATGCACAGACAGGCAGGGGATGGGTTCTGTCTGTGCTCCTCCCTTCCCGAGGCTGAGCCTGCTTCCCAGCCGCTCCTCAGGGCAGGACCTTCAGCCCCTCGCTATCCTGGGGCCCTGTGCTCTTTCTATCAATGCGTTTTGTATTGAGGGGCCCAAAACTGAATGCGATATCTGGATGTGGGCAAATGAATGGTGGCGTAGGAGAAGAAGTCTTTAATCTAGGTGTGGGTTCCTTTTTCTTCCAGATACCAGGATGTTTTTACTGCATAAACTTGTTTTCAAGTTCTGTGGCTAAATTACAAGAGAAGTCCAATAATTGCAAGTCTCCTGAAGGGACAGGGCTGTAACTGCTGTTACAAAACTCTGGGGGTTTGGGTTTTGCTCAGGGAGCCAATCCCTCTGCTATTGCTGACAGGCTGGGTCTGTGCTCCAGCACATGGAAATACACATGTATGTATGTATGTATGTATGTCTTTAACTGCAGTTGGTCATCTTCAGGGGGCACAAACTTCTCTTGTTTGTGTAGCTTTCTAACACCCTCGCCTTAAAAAAATGGAACAAGTTAAGCTTTTAGTATGCAGCCAAAACCACTAAATACATTTTAAAAAATGTGTTGAAGATTATGATAGCACTTCTCAAAATACATGGTTTGAAGTATTTTATTTTTACTGCATCCATGGTAGGCTGTGATGCTTGGTCTCAAGAGTACTGTACAGGACAGATACAGTGTCCTGTTAACAGGGATGACTTTGAAGATATGAGATTGTTAATTAGTGGCCGTGGTTTTAGCTTTGGTTTGGCACATGGCAAAAATGACAGCTGTCAGTTTGAAGGCACCTATTTGTATGGTACTCCAATTTAAACATTATCTCATCAGCAGCTGTTTTGCTTGTCTTATGTTATTTTTTCAGGTAGCCAGTACTTTTGCTTGCTGTTAGTTATTTATCTGGGAGAGCAGTACCCAGCACGGTATAAAACAATCTTGTGATAAAAACCAAACAAGCATCCCAGCTCCTTAAACTTGAAGTTACAAGGATGGATCCTCCTGTCTCTATGAAATTTATGTTGTACTGCCTGCGTTCATGGGTGAACTCCTCTGATTACCTTTTCCACTAAAAGCTTGTGGAATCTCTTTCCCTCAGATAACAGCTACAAGTTGGAGCCTCTTAGCAGAAGTAGGTGCAGTGAAAAGAAAAATAATTACAGTTGTTACCATGCTGTAGGTAACTGCATCATATCATAAAACAAATTTTTTCTTGGTCTCGTGGAGGTCATGTCCTTATACAGCTGTCATGGTTTGGACACTCAATGATCTCCACCCAATGGCAACTTTAAAAAGGACGAGGATGGCTTGGAATTGAGCTTTGTAGCAGGAAGCTAACTACAGGAGTTCAAAAAACTGTTTATCTTTGGGTGTGTTTGTTCAGCAGTGTTTCTCACAATGCATGCTACCCTGTGAATCTTGAGCTTTTTGTATGTGATGGTCAAGACCAGACAAGTTACTTTGTCCAGTTATGAGTTGGCTACTGTAAAAATGACAGTAGTTAGACACTTGCCTGAGATGTGTCCGTGTAATCACTGAAAAAGGAGGATATTTTTGCTGCTTATTACTTCCTCAGTTTCAAGGAACACAAATATTTGATATTAGCATGTGAGAAACACTACCACCAGCAACACTCCTTGTTTTTATTACTTTCCTCTCCCCTGACTAAATGAACTCAGCTCATCAACATGGTAAACATGTGAAGGTGAAGAAACCTGTGTGACTGTTATTCTACAGAGATTTGGCAAGGAAATACAAAATATTAATGGTTCTGTAATAGCATAAACATGAGAGGGAAAGAGCATTAGGCTGCATCCAAGGAAAGTTAGACTGGAATTATACCTTGTTTTGGGGAGGAACATGCACCTCCACATTGGTTTTAGTGGAGAAAGTGACAGCGAGACCCAGATCTCATATCTCTTCCCTACTTCCATGTTCTTGCTCTAAGTTACTCTCCTGTGACTTCTGTGTTAGAGGAGGTGAAGGAGCTGCTGCACAGCCCACGTCTAACATCACGTTTTGGAAAAAGGTGGAGAGCAAATGCTTCATCCTGTGAGAAACAAAGTGTGCAATAACACAGACTGTTAGTAACTCAATGGATTGACAGGAGTAAAATGTAGAAAACTGTTGTGCAGTTTGTTATTTTGTAAAGTACAAACCCTCAATTCAATGTACTTTTTATGGGTAACTTCACATTTGTGCATTGTCTGGTTGAAAAAAAGAAAAGGGAAACATTCACCTGTGTTCTTTTGTAAGATTTCTGCAAGTGTTCTTGTTCTAGGTGGAAATGGGCAAGGGTGATTCCATTTGATGTATGACTGTAATGTAAGCATAACATATTAGGAGTAAAGACTTAGTATTTTAATTTTTTATAGGGGAGTGAAGATCTTTTAAAATATGACGATCAAAGAATTAAAAGCAGAACTTTTTTCTGAGTTCTTTTCTGTACTGTGACCTAATGAGGAAATTGATCCTTAGGAAAAAAAAAACATGTTTCTAGAAGGATACTAAGATAAGAGGGATGGCATGCTAAAACATTCATTTGCTTTTTCTTGCATTTTTAAGAAGTAAAAAATACTGTCCTGTGAACATGTAATGACATCTGTGCCATGAAAGTAGTGGTTTGTCTTTCCTGCATGAGTTTAACATCAGCTGCTGCTCCTGTGTTGCTGATTTCGTGGGTTTGGTGGCTGTGTAAACACCAGGGTGAAGAACACTCTCTTTTTCATTTTGTCCTTTTCCAAACCAAATTACAATCTGAAAGATATGAACCAGTAAGGCTGCTGATGCCCTCCTGGTCAGCCTGCCTGGATGTCAGGGTGTGAAGGTGGATCCTGGTAGAGAAGAGTGGCCCCTCATTCATGACTGATGTTGTGCACAAAAATTGCTGATTTTCTTTGCTCATGCTATTTCACTTAATCTAGAAAAAAAAAAATCTTTAAAAAATGAAAAAGTGAGTTAGTGGACTCATGCCATTCTGCCATTCACAGTCAAAGATTTTTTTTCTTTTTTTTTTTTTTTTTCCCCTGGGTGTTTCTGGCTTTGTTGCATGTTTATTTGAAGAGATGGTTTCCCTTCTGTATCCAGGTGCATCTGATCCACAGTAGTGCTGAGTTCCATTCAGGTAATAGGAGTTCTGCACTGAAAATTTAAACGCCTGTTAAAACAAGGAGTGTTGTGAAAAAGCAGGTTCTGTCCTACTCAAACTGGGTGCCAGTCTTGGCACCTCTGGTTTGTGTGTGTCAGACCCACACTTGGAAATAGTAACACATAAAAATAGGAAGGTCTTTTGGGAGATTTACTGTTACAAAGAACCACTGTAGAAGCCACCCAGGAAGGTGCACAAACAAAAAGGTCTGATTGAATGCAGGTACATGCAGTTGGCACTTAGTAATGCATGGGGTGCCAAAAACAATGTTAAATACTGAATGCATACCACTTCAGTGAGTACCACTTGTGTCAGTGAGAAAACAGCAGCTTTCAGTCTCTGCTCTTTCTCAGCACACCCATCTCTTGTCTTTTCCTTTGCTCCTTGCCTTGTCCTTGCTCCTACAGCTCTGTCCCATCCTTCCCTCCCTCCCCATCCTCCCAAGATTTACACCATGCAGTTTATCCACACTCTAGTGGATTCCTGCTTGCATGGAACAAAGAGAAGAGTGGCACTTTATTGTACCTGTGGTGATCTCAGGGAAGAGGCAGGACAGCATTTGTGGGTAGAAATTAGTATGTTATAGAAAGGGTCAATATAGTTAGTTTCATTTACTTCATACACAAGATGACATCCATATCCTCTAATTTCAGATATCTGCATCTGAAATAGTTCTTCACTTTATAATTGAGGAGGGCAAATAGTCATGTCTGGTGTGCAGTGCATCTCACCTTAAGGTGAGTGTCTGAACCAGGCTAAATGAATTACCTCTTAGAAGTGCAAGCTTTTTCTCATTGACTTTAAAAGCTGCCTGAAGGTGACACCTTCCACATCCAAATTTGGGCATCTAAATTCCATCAGTGTTACCCACTGTGGGGCAGTCCATAGGCTGACACTGCCATGTAGGAGATCCTACAGTGCAAAGTCAGACAGTGCTTTGGCTGTGTTCTGGTTTTTCATATGCAGCTTTAAGGCACCTTCCTTGCTCACAAGCTGTCTGGTTTGAGAGACTCATTTTTGCATAATTTCTGTTATTCAGGATATTCTGTTATTCATTTCATTGTGGTTAAGACTTTCCAAGTTTCTTTAGGGAATAGGGATTGATCCCTACTTCTGCATTTTCTTGGGATGGCTGGGAAATAAACCCAGCCCAGACAGCTTGAGGAAGAGAACAGGGGAAGCAGGAGAAAAGGGAGAGGACTCTGCTACACCTATGGTCTGATTTGCACCAGTTTAGCCAAAATAGCAATGCTTAGGAAAGTTAAATTCTGCTGGAAATATAATCCTGTGACTAAGAAAGAAGAACTGTTAATATTAGGCGATTCTTCCTTCAGCAGCTTGCATTTAAAAATAGAATAAAAACATGAGGACCTGTTCTGTCACCAGAAGTGCAATAGGGAAAAAAAACAAAACCCTTCAGCTTTCAAAAGAGACAGAAGTCATCAGTGATTTGCTTGCATATAATGTATCTGATGGGGACGTATCTTTGTATATATGATGTTTGTATTTGTCACACCAGCAAACTTTCTGCTGTACATCTTCTCATGTGTTTGTTCATGCAGCCACGTACTGTGAGCTCCCACAATCTGTCATCAAATATTTCATCATTCTCAAGGTGCTCCCTTGAGACAGGAAGGGAAAGATGGGCAAAGACTGATCAATATAAGAGATTGGCCTCCTTTAGTGTGCTCTCTGGAAAAAAAAAACCAAACATAGTATATATTTAAAGAAAATAAGATACCCTCTTCTGTATTATTCTGGAACTGCACTTGGAAATTCCGAAATATAAATTTAAAAAAATGTTGGTTGGATACAATTTCTTTATGGTACCTGAATCCTTTATTCATTTAGAATTCACAGTTATGAAGTCAATCAAACTAAAATGAAAAAATGTCCTAAGCTGTGAAAATTTGTAGAACAGGCATATTTGATGAATTTCCCAAATCCTGAGTTTCAGGTAGAGTGCAATGCCAGAAGCAAAACTTTATTTGTTGTCCCAAAATGGGTTCTTTTATTCTGTGTGTGAGGAGCCAATCCACACAGATAGCCAAGGTATCTGATTTATTTACAGTTCTGTGCAGAAAGGGGTGCTGGGTATCAAACCCACAAAGCCAGCACTATTTAGCTGTACATTTTAGCAAACAGAAGCCTTAATTCATGGGCTACAAGTTTCATAGTTGTTGTATTAATTAGTGTTCCCTCTAATGCTGTTTAATGATTCTCTCTCTTCTCATGCTCATCAGTCCCATGGTGTTTCTCTTCTCTTGGGCTGGTGGGTTTTGGGTCAGGGATCTGTGGGTGGTGGTTGGGGTCTCCCCCTGCACAATTCCCTTTACCCGGTCTCAGCTGGCTCAGCACGGGTGCTGGGTGAGGTTTATTCCTTTCTCCCTTATCTTGGGGGTTCTGCCCAGTGTCCTTGTGGCCATAAATTCTGCATTCTTTGTGTCTGCTGCCCGTGGTACAGACTGGATCCTTCTCCCCAGCTTTGTTAACTCCCCCTGGGTGTGAGATCACTGAAACTGCCGGGCCCTGAAGCTCAGCAAGGCAATTCCACCAACCAGGAATTTGTCTTTCTAACACCTGCACATCACTTAGAGCTCATGGGGTGCTCTCTGTTTCAGATTAAAGCTCCTTTCTTATTGATTGGACTTGAAAGTGTGCAAAGATCAAATAATATCCTTCCTTAAGGAGGTTTTTATGTATTTAGCATTTTCCAGCATTTTGACAAAAGGAAATAGAAAAAAATTTAGGAAGGATACCTTATTACAATGGTCCTTGTACAGTTTAATCATTCCATAAGTACTCTTAAGAAATACAGGCAGACAGAGGGGCCCCTGTGCATCCTTTGACCAGCTTTTTTATAGTTGGTCTTTCTCCTGTGTAAGCTACTTCTTTATAGTCTCCAGAGTATTTTGAAATTTGCTGGTGCCCCATCTGTGGTGCTGCTGTTGGGGCAAGGCTGTAGGTCAGGAATCCTGTCTGATGCCCTTCAAATCCAGAAGGATCAGTGCCCAGCTTCACAGACTGTGAACAGCCCAGCAGCAAATGTTTAAGTTGTGTGGCATGATGGAAAACACAATTTTCCATTTGTCCCTTCTTTATGGCCAGGAGCAGGTGCCACAACGTGGTCTCTTAGGGCCCGTGTAGGGTGGTGTAGATGACTTGTAATTAATGCTGGGAAAGTGGGAGAGAACCTCAGGAATCAGTGGACTGGTGAGAAGAGGCTGCTTTTAGGAAATGAATTTTTTTAGGAAATGAATTATTTCTGTTTCTCCCTGGCAGAATTTCTCATGCTGCAGTTTGTTCCCCTTCTCTCTCGGTCCTTCCCTGAGCACCTCCAGGGACAGATTGGCTCCTGTTGAGCAGCAGTTTCTGCTCATCCAGGCCTTTCTTGTGCCTCATATCCCACATCTGAGCATCTTGGTGGTCCTTCTCTGCAGTCCCATAATTGTGTACACTTCCCATGTACAGGAGATGTACAGGTGGCCCCACTGCCAGGGCTGTGCTGTGATAATGCTCGATGGTAGAATGATGTGGAGACCAAGTCTTGCAGGGACTTGGCTCTGAGAAGTGCAGGGTAATTCCAAGTGTCATTGTGAACCTGTGGGTTTCTGGAGAAGTGCCTATAGTTTCTAATTCTTTGACTTTCAGAAGGTTTTACTGATCTGTTTGATTTGGTTTCCATAATTTTAATTCCTTGAGAACCACTGTGGGATTTCACAGTGGGCATTGCACAACAGCCAGGGAGCTGCTGTGTGATGAGCAGTTCTGACATATTTTCCTTCCCTTGGCTGGGAATCCTGTGCCACTTATGAATTATTTAGTGAGGAACCAGTAATTATTGAGACAAAATATATATTTAGGATTTTTGGTACAGTATAAACACATTTGGCATAAAATAAAGCCATATGATTATTAATAAGATTCTGTAACATTATACTGCCATCTCCATCTTCAAGGACAGTGTTTTGATGGTTCACCCATGGTTATACTGTTTTACAGATAAAGTACAAATAATTAATTCTCCATGGTATAGGGTGGAGACCTGGAGCTTCCCTGTTGAAGCATCTTTGTGCAAAAACTGAAGGAGTAGGGGAGAAAATAGGGATGGATATGATCAGATATAAATCTTACATTCTCTCTGTTGGAAATAAAAAGGTTATGTTCTTTTTCTTTGAAGATTTGTGCACTTGGTTTGTGAGGTTCTTCTGATCTGTGGCAGGATTCCTTAACTTATTCAGTGGGAGGTGCCCTTGTCTGTTTTCAGTTTAGGCAGTAAGAAATCTTTGTCTCACACCTTTTGTCTGTGTTGTTAGTTTACTGTGGTGGCTTGGGTTGTGTGTTTATCAAATGGTGTCCAGAATAATGGATTCTGATTTTGACTATGCAAATAGTAAATAACAGCACAAAAGACCAAAAAAAAAGTTGGCATCTTTCAAAAGCTCTGAATGAGTACATATCATTTGCAATTTCAGAGCGGAACTTATCAAGCTTTTTAGTCCTTGTGTAATTTAATGGGTGTGTGTGAGATGAAGAATGAAAAAAGAGGCTGAGAGGCCCATGAACATTCCACAGGGGAGTATTTTGAATACAACACAAGGGACAGTCCTGCAGGTGATGAGTGTGCTCACGTGAAATGGGCTCCATGGTTCCTTATGAACAGCTCAATGCCCATTCCTGTGACATTTCCTGGCAGAAACTGAGTGGAGTCTTCTGCATTTGGATTGAAACCTCCTGATGTTTTCAGGAAAATGCTTCTATTTAAAGTTCTAACAAATCTGAATTATGGATGTTTCTGTGCTCTCTGGTGGAAGCACAGAAATCCATATTGCTCATATGAGTCTGTGTCATTGTTAGCACTATCTCAGGGCACGGATCTGTGGCTTGGAGCGACTGGTAATTGAACTAACCAGTTCTTCAATAAGATCTAGATGGTATCTCCTTCTCTTGGGATGAGTAGAAAACTTTACTATATAGCCTTTGAGTAAAGGTGAAGCTAGTCATTTTAACACAGGATTTTCAGTGTTCCATATGAAATAAACCTATGGGTAAGTTAGATTCTGTGGGAGAGACCTCATGTTTTCACTATAATTCAATATGAAAGGACAAAAATTAGTAGAGTTACAACAGTACTACCTTCTGGTTCGTTATAGTTAATAAATCAAACAGAAAAAATAAAATTAACATTAAAATTGAGGCCTAAATGCAGCTTTTTCTGTTAAGATAATGAGCTTCTCCTCTCTTCTCATCTTGACTTTCAAGAACTATTTGTTAGCGCAAACATACTGTCTCCGCCTCAAAGGATAATGTAGAAGATGCTTTAATTTTTATAAACTGAAGTTCAAAACAAAAAGGAGTCTTATCCCAAGAAAATTCTACATGTGTGCCAGGGTGCTAGCAATATCTTGCAAAGAAATAAAAGTTTAGAAAATCAGCATATACTCCATAATGTAAGTTTTTGTCAGAAGTGAATCTAGTCGGATGATAAACTAGTCTGTTTTGTAATGTGAAAAGTTTCCATTTTTGCCCCTGTAAGTACTAACCACAGTGTGGTAGTGAGACTTTCATACAAAAACACAACCAAAAAGTGACCTCAAGTACAAACAGTGTGAAGCAGTGTTGTACTTCAGCCCTGAGTGATTTTATGAATCCTCTGCATCCCGAATGAGCCCGAGCCTGGGTTTAGTGGGCTCCTGTCTCTTTTCAGCGCTGCCAAACCAGTGGGGCAGCATTGGAGGCAGCAATCAGGGCTGAGGGCTCACCCCGAGGGGTTCGAGGCAGGATTGCACCTCACAGGATGCTCTGGGGCAGCACTGGAGGCAGCAATGATGGTTCAGGGCTCACCCGAAATTCTCCATTTCTGTGTCTGCGTGTGCTCCAGCAAGTTCAAATATTGGGCAGAGTATTTTTGATGACGTTGTGGTGTTGCCTGATGTAATCAAGATTTTTGTGATGAGTATTTATGTTTAAATGTTCTGTCAGGTTTCTTCTAAAAGTACAAAATATGATTAGGCCGTGAGAGATGTTTAATTCCTGTTGGGTATTTGAATCCAAACATGTTGGATGCATGTTTACTTTATCTGATTTGTGTTCAAAGATTTATTTGTCAGTTGTTTTCCTTGGAATTGTTTTAATTATTTTTAACAATTATATTGCTAAATATAATCAGGGTGATTTATTAATATTAACTTGCCACATGCTGCAGTTAGTTTTGCTTGGCTTTGCTTGGTTTAAAAAAAAAAAAAAAAAAGGTCTGTATACCTGTTTGGACATGTCTAATCTCTTCTGGGTTAGATCTGAGTTACTTGACAACCTTTGACATATTTCCTTGTGTAATTCTTCTGAGCAGTGCTTTCTGCAGCAGTGCTTCTCCTGCATCCAGCTTCAGGCCAGCCCTTTATGCTCTAAAGCCCCCACATGGTGATAATTGGATAAGGTTTGTCAAAGGCCACAAGTCTTCTGTTCCCACTGTTCTTCATTTGTTCCCTGGAGTTTTTCTCACTGGCAATGGCCTGGATGGGCTGTTCCAGCTGAGGTGGAACTCTCCCGTCCCTAAGCAATGTGCTGTTGTGTGTTCCTTTCTTCCCACAGTGAATGGATCGTTCTGACTTTGTTTCACACCAGGCAGGAGTTAACAAGAGTTTGCCATCAATTTCCTGGTTGAGACTTTGCAACCAAGGCACAAGGATTTCTCCCTCATTAGTAATACTATTTTTTTTCCAACATGCAATTCCCTCAGTTCTTTTTTTGGACATAATATCCCCCAGCTTACCACCATCTGATCTGTTTATCTCATAATTCTGGAATATGTTTTTTTTCACTTCCAGAGGACTCACTGATCTACAGGATGCATTGCAGCATAGGTGTGTAGAGTAGATTTTATATAAATTTAAAAAATATAAATTAGTTTTATATACAAGACATAATAATTGTTTTCATTCTAACATGTGCATTTTGATTTACTGCGTTTTCTTACTAGCAGGATGTCCTTTACATGTGCAGATGATTATAAACAAACTTTGCTGCTGATGACAAATTAAGTGTTCATGTCATGTAATGAAGAAGTGTGAGCAGGCAGGTGTTGGCAGCAGCAGGCCATGATGTGCATGAGACACATGTGCTTCCTTTTTTGTACTTTCAAAAGAAATCAGAGTGCTTCCCCAAGGCAGATTTTGTTAGTTGGTGCTTTTCTTGTCTTTTTTTTTTTCCTCAGTGTGTGTAATTCCATCTGGTGTTTTATTCCTTTTTTACTTGTGAAAAGTCTTCTGAACCCCTCTTGCAAGTAACCCCTCACTCAGTTTGTGGGAAGAGGACGTGCAGTTCTCTTTGCCTCTCCAATCACATTGGTAGAGTCAGGCTGTGAAATCAAGGCTATGGAGAGTTAAGGTAATGAAAATAAATTCTAACTGGATACTGAAATGTGGACAGGCTTACTTGATTTAGCATTTTTTGTGTCTTCCCTGGGTTGCCCTCACTTGCCTCTCTTTTCCTTGTAATTTTAGCCTGTGAGTACAAAAGCTTGGGGAGTCTTTTGAGTATGCCATTTTCTGAACTTTAGTGTCAGGTTTTACAGGAGATGTTAGAGCTTGGTCAAAAATAGAGAAATTTCTCCTGCAACAGCTTATCAGAGCAAGGG
Organism: Ammodramus savannarum pratensis; assembly: GCA_020466415.1. Classification (NCBI taxonomy): domain Eukaryota; kingdom Metazoa; phylum Chordata; class Aves; order Passeriformes; family Passerellidae; genus Ammodramus; species Ammodramus savannarum. The sequence goes on along the minus strand of JAHXMQ010012337.1, from coordinate 218,649 downwards.
TTTGGCAGAACCTTTCTCTGCATATCTATTTCAAATAGTCTGGTTTGCTTTTGAGCAGTGGTGCTCATTTCAGGTTCAGAGATGCATGTGTGTGTGGTTACTGTGCTCAGACATGAGGACTGTCTCATCCAGCAATGTCCACAAGCATCCACAGATTTTCTGCTGCCACTTGTGCTTCCTGTCAGAGGAACAAAGGGCCAGGCTTCTTCCCCTGCTTCAAATGCTCCTCAGCCTAAGTGCAAGTTTCTTGTTCTTGTGGAGTTCTTAAATTCATTTTCTAACACTTTTAATAAGCTGGGGTTCATTGGTTTAGGTGCTCTGCCACCCAGTTGACAAAGCTGAAGGACACATGAACAAACAAGGCAGTGATTGGAGGCATCTGGAGTGGTGAGCACCTCCCAGAGCTGTGAGCATGAATATTTTCCATGGTGCTCATGCAGCTTTGGGTGTTGGTGACCTGTTTCTGAAGTGCCTGGGTGAGGAACGGGTGCTGTGGCACTGCCAGTGCCAGGGTTGGTCATGACCAGGGGACAATGAGGAAACAATTTGGGCACTCCCTCCCTGTGGTTGTGTCATCCTTTTGTCACTGTGGTGTCCAACAGCGCTGCTGGCACGAGCCAGGCTGCCAGGTTATCTTGGCAGAGAGGCCAGGGCATTGAGCAGCACTGACCAATGCTCCAGCCATTTCACAGGGCATTGAGCAGCACTGACCGATGCTCCAGCCCCTGAAATGGTGCTGCTGATGCCATCCAGTTCCTGCCATGACCCTGCTGCCTTTGGCCCCAGAGTCACCTCCGTGCAGAGGAAGGGTGCTGCCTTTCCTTGTGACTCCTCACAGGAATTTAGGAGGATGTGATGGGTGTGAATATTCTCAGCCTTTGTCAATATGAATACATCCTGGAAAGAAAAGATGGTCTAGAGATGGTCTAGAGATGCAAGGCATTTACAGGGGACAGCGTGGCTGTCCAATTAGAGACTCTTCAGCCCCACATCTGCCCAGGAGGAGCCCCCGGGGCAAGAAAAGGTTTGGAAGACAGTAATTGAGTTCTCAGGTGTTGGAGATCCTGTTTCCAGCTCACCCTCCAAGATGAAATGATTGTAGATGAGCACTCCACAGAAGATTTCAGAGAGTTAAGGTCTGGGATGTGATGAGGTGGCCCCGTGCCACCACATCCAACAGCTGTCAGCGTTGTTGTAGTCCAGCAGACACCTTGGGAGCAGCTCTGTGCCTGGAAACCAGTGTCCTCAGGTGATGGACCTGGACTGCTGGAGAATAGCACCTCCAGCATGGTCATAAATTGTGTTTGTCTTATTTAGGAGGTCCAGAGGACAGTTTTACAGTTCCACATTCATAAAATACTGCCTGCTTTCTGAGGGCATCCAAATTTGATGGTATATTCAGCAAAACATTCCTTGATGACTTCCTTTCACTTCCCACTTCCAAATTAACTGATTATCCCTTTGTTATTATTCATGTGTGTGCCTGTGAACAACCACAAATAGAAGAATGGAATTTTTTTTAATGTGTCACTTGGCTTTCGTGAAGGTATGTAATGCATAGGCACCTTCTGCAACCACTTGTTCCACACATATGGCAGACTGGGATCACATGCTCATGAGAAAACTGAACTTTTGGGTGTGTTTTCTCCTTTATGACATCAATGCAAAGAGCATTGAGCTACATACAAAGAATATCAAATGCACAGGTACTGCTACAAAAAAACTCGTCAGGTGTACATGCTTCTACTGGAGTATATTTATGGTCAGGACTGATTTAACTCTGCTATCCTCTTTTTTTTTTATTTTTCTTTTTATAACAGTTAGGATTGAATTAAAACATTTTTGCTTAATTGAAAGAAATAGTCCAACATGATGCCATAGTAAAGTAAAACCAGAGCAGTGTACGGTTTTGCATGGTAACAGAAAAATTGTGTAGATAATCTGGAAGACAGAGGAAAAAAGAACCAGCTGTGACTTGGAAGATCAGAAAAGTCACTATGAAATAATCCAGGTCGCCAAAAAATGAATATTTTCGTATATAAAGCTGACAAACAGTACTGTTTTTACATCTTTAAAACCTACACAGGATCTTTAATGTAGAAATTACAAAATTAATAAGGGAAGTTTAAAGCTGATATTTCTTAAAGGAATTTAAAAATGACATTGTATTTTGAAAGCTCTTGAAGTGAACTGCCTGGGGTGCCTATGAGGTCAGAGGTGCAGCTTAGTTTTGGAAAAGTCCTTGATAATTTTTACAAATTAAAACATTTGTAGTTAGTAAGCTTAGAGCAAGGAACAATAAATCCTAGACTTCAGAGCTTAATAATATTGCCTAGGAAAGATAGGAAAGGCCATTTTGGCCCAATATGCTTTATCACATAATTAGAGAAAAATTTGCCCTACTTTGTTTATAAAATAAACTAAATAGTGTCTTTTTAGTGCTTTAATGAAATACAGATTTGCACATCTAACATTATTTCACTGTCTATCTTTTTATTGTGTAAGTTTTCTTTCTTCCTTGTAGGCTTTACTTTTGAATCCTTGTTGTTGAACTTCTGTTTTTGTATTTCTTACTCCACGCAAGCGTGAATTTGGACACAAATCCACGTCCAAGCAAACAGGTGATCATATTTTACCACAGTGTGACACTCCTGCTGCCCTGCATTGCTGAGGTAGTGAGAAATGTTATCCCTGGTGCATCTGCTGCCCTGAGGTGACTGCAAGTGTCACTTTGTCCCCTGATGGTGATGTGAAGGCCCATGGAGGTGCAGCACTTAGCACAGTGAGAATCTCAGCATAACTGCAGTGCAGGTGGTACTAAACTTTACCTTTTACTCTTTTTCTTTTTTTTTTTTTTTGGCTTTAATGCAGTTTACTCGTTGATTACATTGCGTTACTTAATATTTGAGTTTGGATATTTACATGGCACCTACACAGAGCAAGTGTGGCAGAAAGCAAATTGCAAAAGCCTGAATCACTGCAGACAGTTTTTTAATGTTTATACAAATTAAGTTTCCTAAAACTTCTTTCAATTTCCTCCAAGAAGAAGAAATAAATTATTTTTAAAATGGCTTGAGGAATCTGTCTTCTGTTAATTGTTGAAGGAGTCCTCATATTCCTTCATCTCATACTTTCAGAAGTGTTTTACTTCTTCCACTCTGATTTCTTTATGTCTCATATGCTGGAACAGTCTCATTATTTACATCTGCTCAATAATCTGTCCTAAATATGTTTATTTTGGTTAGTTTTGCACCCTTTTATGCTGCTCTACTGTCCTTTAATCTAGCCCAAATTACAATTTAATAATGAAGGTGAGGATTGAGGAGGACAGACAGTTCTAATTCAAAAAGTTAGCTGTAAAACAAAACCCTTCCGTCCTCTTGCATCTTCTGGTGTTGCAGCCCAAAAATTGTAGATTTTTCTGGGTTCAGTGTGCCCAGACTGTCAAGGGCAGCTCTGCTTTCGTGTCCCTGTGTGCAGAGTGCAGTGCAGAACTGCTGCTGCATGTGGGGAACTGAGGCTTTTCTGTAATGAAAACCGTGTTCCTTTTTACCAGGGATGGGAAGAGCCTTTTAACAGAAGGAGTTTTCTAACTGCCTGATGAAGTTCCTATAGCAAAACTGACTTCTGGGCCAACTCTGAGTATCTGCCTAGTAGAGCACTAGAAGGGAGTTACTAAGGACATAGAACCAAGCAAAATAAAAGCTGAGTATAACATAAGCAGTTTGGTTTGCCCCTTCTTGTACTTATCTTCTAGAGGGTTTCCATTTTTTCTTCTCCATCACAACCGCTTTTATTAATTTGTTTTGTGCCAATTAACAGAGGGAGGCATTTGGCTATGCCAGCTCTACCTTAGCTGGAAATTTTAAGTTAGGAGACTGATATTTCATTTTAACCTATTTTGGGAGTTCTGATCAATGCTGGGAGGATAAAAATGGATTTGGGTTAATACTTGCATTATACAGATGTATGTGGCAAGAAAATAAACTTTCAATGAAGGAGCTGGTTTCACACTCACAGTGAGATGGGTGTGTAAAATACAGGTTGCTAATTTTAGATTTTTGTGCTGAAATTCATAAAGCTTGAGTTGTGTTTATTGCTCCCACTTTGACTACTCTTCTGACACATCCTTAAGGAAGAGGAATATTGGGAATTGTTGTGTAAGTTATTTTGAGCAACTGAACTTACCTCATTGCCTGAGAAGGATGTGGGGTCTTGCTTCCAGGTACAGCCAGTGTTGTTCTGAAGTTCCTAAAAATGTTATTGCATGTTTTAATTAGTGAGAACTGAGTGATTAAAATTATGTTGAACTAGCTCTCATTAGGGAAACCAAGACTTCAGTGTCCTCTCGTTTCTGTAGCTCCTGGTTTTTTTCCCTGTTAATTAATGGAAACATTAATAGAAAATGGTGAGTTTCATTTACTTTTTTATGTTAAAGACTTGTAATTAACAGACTTACAGACCAGGCTACACTGCTGCCTTCTGATGGAAACAGATCAGCTGATGTCTTTCAGTAAGTCCATTTCATTACAATGCTTCTGCAAAAGCATGCAAATTCATTTTTACACCTATAATTTACTATTTTATAACATTTGAACTAATGAAACTATCTATCTCAAAAATAAATGTCAAATATTTAGGAATTATTTGAAGTTGGCACTGTCACATTTGAAGGCAGAACAATGTGCAGTTCTGCATTATGGTTAATGGATATCCTTGACAGAGATTTCAGGGTCTGCTGCCAGGTTGGCTGCATCTCCAAGTGTGCATTTACTGCACACAGCTTTCTAGAGAAGGCTTTTAGAGTGCTTCAAGGTCTGGGTTTGGAGACTGGGTCCAGAGGTTTTGAACTTGTCCCCTGTTTCACTGTGCATGTAACACAGGGGAAACAGGACAGCTTTCCTTCTTTTCCCTTGCATAACTGATTCTAGTATGAGAGTGTTGATTACCTCAGTTGTTTACTCATGCTCCCTTTTGGAGATTCCTTAGGGTTTTGGAAAGGACTCTGTGGCTCCTGGAGCTGTGGGAATGTTGCTAAGAAAGGAGGGGTTTACATTATGCTTTGAAAAATCACCCAGCCAAAATACTTTGCTGTCTCAAACTGAGTATCAAAAATGTTTTTCCCCCAGATCCTGAGGCTTTATCTGTGTGAGCTTCTGATTTCTTGTCCCTTGTGAATGAGTTGCCCCATCTGGGTCACAATGATGAGATAAATGCCTTGTTAAACTGGTTCTAACCCTCAGAGGGTTGAAAGTAGGCAAATGCAGAAATTAAAATAGAAGGTTTTAGCAGGTAACTACAGAGTTGCAGGCAGATGACTCTGTAGTCAGCTATTGTAAATAGGACATCCTAAATGACTTAAGTCAGTCTTTGAACTGGCTCCAGAACGACTTGCATTTCATGTGTGAAGTCCAAGGCTCATAATACATTTGTACCACATGATGCTTTAGGATAAAGTTTACTGTGTGAACTCTTTTAAAATTAAAATGTGATTGAAATGGTAGTAGAATTATTTTTTGTGATTTGAGATGTTTACTTAATTACTCTTTGTGCTCAACTATCAATTAGACATCTTGCATAAGACCCAGAGCCAAAGTGAGCTACTCAACCTCCTGAGACACTGGGATGGTACAAACACATTTGGCTCCAAAAGAACCCCAGAAATCTTTGTGTGTGGAGCTTTTGGGTTTGTGTTTATTTTTAAGAGATCACGTGGACATTTTAAAGCTTGGAGCTTTCAGCACACGGAGAGCCCGTGAAGCTCAGAGTCCCTGAGATGGTGCTCACACACACGTGAACAATGCGGTTTGTCACCGAGTGCTGCGCTGAAACAATTCATCTCTTGGTGACAAAGAGCTGAAGCATGACACTCACTGCAATGACAATTCCTCCCTTCAGCAGGCACCACGGAGGCTGCTCCTGCTCCCTGCACACCAGCTCAGGTACACGTAGGATGTGTGATGCTGTAGCTGCAGGCTGTTAAGAGCGAGTTCACTCTCTTAAGTTTTTATTCTTAAATCAGCTTCAAACACTACCATAGTTATCTTATAGTTTTATAGATAGCATCTTTAATCAAAGATAAGGGACATGATATAAAAATTTGCTTGTCATATGGAGAGGGAGCTTTCATTAATTACAGACTTGACCCAAACAGAAGAGTAGGTGTGGCTGAAAGTTAATGCTTGTGGTGGACAAATCAAACTTGTTTTCATGCAGAAGTGCATGTGCATTGAGATTATCCACCTCTGCTCTGGCTGTTTGTTAAATCTGAGAGACAAGATAAACTTATTTCTTTCATAGAGGTGTGGCCACAGATCAGTGCCAGAGATAGAAATAGTTTGTTGTAACCAGCTTCCTCAAAGTTAAAACCTTATTTAGTTTTTCCTGAGGATTTTTCTTTACATGTAATGATTCTATTATAGGAGGACATTGTTTTTACTCATCACAAAGTCTCTGCCTGGTTTGCTGTGTTCAGAAGTGCTTGGCAGGCTCCAGCTCAGACATTTAATATAATTAACATGAAGGTGTTTCCTGCTCGGGAGGTATTTAAGCATTCTAGGATAATCAGGCATTGAGGCTGGAAGATGAGCTGTTCAAAACCAATAGTTGAAGGCCTTGTAGATTAGTAATCCAGAAGAGAGCTGTTAATGAACAGAGTGGAAGCAACATTAAGTAAGTGTCCTGAATTGTAACAAAATGTTCATCATTTTAAATAACAAAGCCTTACACAAAATTAACTGGGCTGTCAGTGTCCCAGTTAAAAAAATATTCTCCCTAGTTTGTCTGCGCCTCCTTTCCCAGGAGCCTCCCATTTTCATTTTCCATTTCCCCCTCTCTTCTCCTCTCTGGATCCTTTCTTTTCTCCTCTCTCACTGATGGCAGGATCACTTTTGGGAGCTGTGGAGAAGAGAGGGCAGTGAAACAGGAGAGTGGTAAATGGATTTGTCAAGAGGAAAAACCACTGTCAGGAGACAAGTAATTCCTCACAAGGTGAAGCAAAACAAACCCTGAAGGTGAAGCCCGTGGTCCTCTGGCTCTGTAAAGATGCAGAGATGCAGGTAGGCTGCCTTCAGTGCGCTTGTGTCCAGAAGGAATCCTGAGTTCTGCTGCTCTTTACTCGGTAAGCTAGTCCTTCTGAGTGTAAATCCATGTTGTGGTGTCTGTGTGAGCTGGCAGAAAGCCTGGACTCTGGGGAGGTATGTAGAAAACCCATCCACATCCATGTGCTTATTTTGATGTGCAACTTTTGACAATTTAAATAGCTGTATTAATGGCATTTCAAGGAATGTGAGAGTGAAGAACTCCGATGGTAGTTGGTAGGGCTGTGGGATGTGCTGTGAAATTGGTGCTGTGCTAGAGTTTGTGACAAAAATCCCTTTCTATGATGCATCTGTGACTGCAATTTATGTAAGTTTTGAGTTGCCTTTTCCTCTTCTTTATTGCTATCTTGTTGAAAGGTCTAATACTTTCCAAGACTTCCCTGGACTACTTCTTCTGCTGGACACTAGAAAAGCCATATGAAGTATGAGAATAGATTTTTACAAGTTGTATCTAAAAAGATGTCTGTGTTAAGCATTTTTAAATTGTTTTCATAAATGTAACTGTACATACACATAAAAGATGAAGGTTGTTTGCTCCAAGACATGGGAGTCATGGACCTGGCCCATTAAACACTCTCATAAATTGTGATTCAGTATTGTCATCTCTTAAGAAATGATGCTTCACTCAGATACTCCATATTGAAATACACATGGAATTTAAATGAAAGCAATTAATCTAGGATTTATATTGAAATCTCTGCAGATGTGTATTTTCAGGCAAATGACAAAATCCTTAGTGATAACTTTTGCAATAAAGTTATAATTACTTAAAGCCTGAAATAATGAAGTCTATTATTAAGTCTGTAAGCAACAAAATGTCTCATATTACACAAGCTGACTTGTCTAAGTATAATTCTATGTTTTCCTGCTAGTTCTTACTGAATTTGTCATTTCAATTCAATTTTCCATTCCTGACATCAAAAAGAAGTTGTTTAATCATTTTAGTAAATTGTTCTGTCTTTCTTCTTAAAGCTCAGTAAAATTTTAATGGCCAGTTTTCAAATCTGAATTTACAAAGCTAAGTCTGCATTCTTAATTGGTGCCTTTCTAGTGCCACTTTAAAAAAGAAAAATGATTGCTTTTTTTCTGCAGCATGTTTGCAACTGTAGGTTACCTAGGTATTCAGACTGTTGATATTCAGAAGTGACATAATAAATCTACATTAATGCAATTTGTAATCACAAATCTCCAGCGAAGGTAAGCTGCTGTGTTATTTTGTGAGCAAACGGTGGCTCAGGGCCTTGTTGCCAAAAGTCTGAGTTTCAATTGGGCTCAGCATAATTGATGCAAATGTGGAATGGCTGGTACCACACTAGATGCTTGTCTTTGTTCTAGACAGTGGGCTAATTTAGCTCATGAAATCAACTCATTTTAGGTCAGTTCCTTTGCTGCAATTGCAGGGTGTGGTTTATGAAGATGTTGATGCACAGATAAATGGATGAGTTTATGCAGCACCGGCCAAACCTCGCAGGTCCCGGTTG
>JAHXMQ010012337.1:141137-204415 GCA_020466415.1 Ammodramus savannarum pratensis | reverse complement strand
GTCGTGCCCATGCCCTGGGGCGGGAAGCGTACTGCAGCGTTTCCCTGGAAAACTGCCCAGTGCCAGAAAGGAAAATTTGGAGGCTCTGGTGAGCTCAGCTCGTCAGCAGATTGTTGGGAGGATAGACTTCAAGCTGTGAAGAAATTCAAAGAGCACCTTTTCTCACCTGTTTGGAAATCTGGAGCTGGCTGTTTTCCAGTGCAACATCTTTGGGTTGAAACCTCCCAGGCTGCTTCTGTCAGCTCTGGATTTTGTGTGAAATTGTGTCCTTAAAAAAAAGAAAGGTGCCTGAAAGAATCAGTCTCCTGCCCATATCATGTCACTTGTGCCATTGCTCTGGGTGACAGGCTTGACAGTCCCCAGCCTCAGTATCAACCATGGACAGGGTAGGTGAGGTGCCACAGGATCTTCCAGCACTACCTGAGCAGCTTTCTGATGTGACTTTTAAATTTTCTCACATGCAATGTGTGTGGAACCACCCCAAAAGCAAGCTCTATCAGGGGAGGCAGAACATGAAAATCAAGATGGACAGCTCAAAGCCAGCTATGTCCTGGGGAAGGTAACCAGCTATTAAGAGTGATGCAGTTTCTTCCTTAGAAATAGGTAAATAAACAAAATAATTGCACATGTTTATTGGGATATGTGCTAAAATGTCAAAACATTTTTACCACAATTATGCAGTAAACTGAACAACTTTATAAGTATGCCCGAGGCTTTTCTGCTCACTTATTCACTCTTTGAAAACTCTATATGAAAGTCAGTTATAAAACTGACTGAATTTGCAAATAAAGCTGTACAAACAGAGCTGGATTTGGGACAATATGATGAGTCTGGAAAAGAAGTCTGTGGGAAAAAAGTAGTTTTGTTCCAACTAAAATGGAAAATATGCATATTTTGAGGACAAAACAAAACAAGAACATTTTGAAATTTTCTTTTTTTCTGTGAAAGCAAAATATTTGATGAGTGTATTTTTTCTGCCTGAAGATCTCTCAGTGTTTCAGACTGGGATGAGTTCATTGGATGGCTGACACTGAGGGGTTGCCTGTGAGGCTCCACCTGTGAAGAGAAGGTGGAGAATTGGGGCTTGTTCAGTTTTGGAGAGGAGGCAGCTTTGGGGGTAATGGAGACGAACCCAGACTTTTCACAGCAGTGCATGGTGGGGAGACAAGACAACAGCAAAAGGTTGATAAAGGAGAGATTCAGATTAGATGTAAGAGAAAACATTTTCACTGTTGCCCAGAGAGGCTGTGATGTCTCTGCCCTTGCATATTTTCAAGAGTGGGTTGGGTGAAGTTCTGAGCAACCTGATGTGTTCCCATAGCTGAGCCCACTTCAGGCAGGACACTGCACCAGAGATCTCTGGGCGTCCCTTCCAACCTAAATTGTCCCATGATCCCATGAAAAATTCAGTCCAGTTTTGAAACAAAAATATCAAAATACATACAATTTTTAAAAAGCTGCATTTTAACCAATTGTCAAATCATCTAAAGGAAAAAAATATATAAACTGTTATATTTATCAACCTTGTAGTAAAACTATCTTCAGAGAATTCTGGATTGTTGCTACTTTGACTTTTCAGACAGTGAAATCGATGAGATTTTATAACTTGGTCAGTTTTTACTATTTTATTTCTCTCTTGAGAGGAGACTAAGTGAACTTTTTCACATTCTTTGGATTCAGAATTTGAAATTTACCACTGTGGAATAAACATAACCAAATTAGGTTCCTTAAGTTTTAGGACTGACTTGCTTGAAATGAATGTATTGCTTTGAAGATTGTATACACTTCTGTTGGGACAGCCTCTTCCCAATGAGTGACTTGTTCTGAGAATTCAGCTGATCCTTTTCTGAGGCGGCTTCCAGAAGAAAAGTGAAGGGAACATGTGATGTAATGTGGAGCTGTGAACTCCAAACGCTGTCATCTGCTGTCTCTGAAGAGGGGCAGTGACAGGAGATAAGGCGACTCATTTTTCTGCCTTGTGGCTCTGATGTGGTTATCCTGCTGAGTGCTGTATTTGGATTTTGGTTGTTTCATGTCAGGAAAAAGCTGACAAGTTAGTTTCAGAGACCTAAAGCAGGTGGGATTAATCAATGTCTAAGAAGAGGAGCGAGTAGTTTAGCTAAAACAAAGCAGTAAACTTTCCAAGTACCAGAAGCCTGGAACCACCGCAACAGGAGAAAACATCTGTGTGTTTTATCAGAAATACAGCAAACACTGACTCAGTGTTATTTTTTTTGCTGGGATGCATTGAGTGAGCCGTGTTTTCTGTCCTTGCAGGTACTATGATGTGTCGGGCACACACCAGAGAGCCTCAGTGATCTGCCCCCACTCCCACGCGCTCCCAGCGATATCAATGTCTGCTGCCTCACTGCCCGCAGCGCTCAGAAAGGTAAGAGAAAACCAATATATGTGTCTGTATAAACCCAGATAAACACACATACATACAGCGTGAAGGTGTCTACTTTGAAAACAGAACTAAACACAAGGTGTAATTGTAATCTTCCTTTAAAAGGCCTGTGTTTGAAGTACTGGAAAGTTTTCAAATTAATAACGTGTACGGAAATAAGGAAGGTACATAATGGCTTTAGCTGGCATGAAGAGACAAAAAAGAAAATGGCTCGAGGAGATCTTCCACATGCTCCCACAAACCATAGGGCTTTTTTCTTTTGTTCATAAAAAACATGTAAGCCAAAATAATAAAGGAACAACACCTACATTTCTACACTTCCCCACTTACCCCATACTGTTTTTCTCCCAAATTTGCCCCAAACCAGGACACTCGGTGAGTTTTGTTCCCAGAGAAGAAGGAATGGCCACACGTTTGTTTCTAGTGTTTATTTAGCTCATGTAGTGTTACTCATTTGCTTGGCAGCAGTATTACTGCATGGAAGCAAGCTAGGGAAAATGCTAATTACTCCTGTTCTAATGTGAGAACTTAATTTCAGATTGCAGACGAAGTTGTGCAATGCCCTTCTTGTCTTTATTGTAATGTTTCCGTGGAGAGAGAAATACTATTTTTCCACATTAACAAAAGTACTCAGCAGGCCAGTAATTGAAAAAGTTTCTTTCTTCTTGGTTGTGGAACTAATATTCATCTGAATATATTTGATGAAGGCTTAAAATATTCTGTCTTTAAAACAAACACATTTATTTTTCAGTCTTCTCAAGCCAGCAAATCTCATCTACTAACTTCTGCATTTGGAAAAGAATTATTGGTCTTTAGCTGAGTACACAAATGACACAACCCCCAAATACCCCTTCTGGTCTCATTCAGGATCTTAGTTCTATTGGTACCGTTGAAACATCCTACAAAAATATCTCAGTTCTTCACAAAACAGCAAAGTGGCCCATTTACTGTGCTAGGGTGACATTGCATTGTAGCAGAGCTAGCTGTGGAATTGGCTTTCCAACAGAAAAAATTGCTGTTCACCCTGCTGCTGTCTGGTATATTAGCTTCTTCCAGGGACTTCTAGAAAAGCAAGGTGATGTTGGATATTTTTCAGTGGAAAGAATAGGAGGGTTCAGCTGTTGTTTAGAAAGCTCTGAGTTGGCATTTAGTTCTTCTTTTGGAAAAATTTGTTCATACTTACAGCTAAATTAAACTGTTAGGGTGTCATTTCTCTAACCTGGAATCAATCCACTTTTACTAAGAACATTTAAAGCCTTTTAAATGAAGCTCCTGAAAGTGAGTGAGACTAGGCCACATAATTTTATACTTTGATGTATAATGCAGAAGTCTGATTGTTAGATAAATTATAAAAATCAAGGAAAATGCCTGGGGGATGTTCGTGTGTGTGTGTGAATTCAGCAGTTTCTTTTGTATTGGGATAATCTCCTAATGTGTGTAATAACACAGTCACCTGCTGATGACAGATGGTTTATGGGGTTTAAGGAAGCCCTGCCTTCCCTCGGCATTTCTTGTGGGAGAGTGGTAGAAAATGGTGGATTAGAGAACATAAGCTGTTTGCATCAGGCTCCTCTCTGCTGCTGTTCCTATGGAAATCTGTTCATAAGCCTTTCAAAGGTAAATGCACTGAGCAGTCTTGCAGAATAATGTACCCAGACTAATTTGTTTTATCCTCTGTTTTTGCCTAATTCATATTATTCCCTTTACCTTGGGTAATTAAGAACTGACTCCAGCAATGACTAAGACAAGCTATCCTACATTCTTTTGTTAATTAAACAGTCTTGCTATAAAATCTTGCTTATCAGTCTTTGGAGCTCATAAAACTTTAGTTTTGTTTTCTGGGCGAAAAAATGTGATTTGATTTTGCTTCTTTCCTTCTTTATGGTGGTGACTATTAAATGATGGTGTTCACTTTCACCTGGATTGCCTTTCCCTCTCAGCCAGTTCGTGCCCTGCTAGTCAGCAGAAGATCTGAAATAGCCACTCCCTTAATGGTTCTCTTTACCTTCTAAAGAAAAAGCTGTCCCCAGCGTATTCCAAGAACTTGTTGGACTGTCTCCTTCTTGTATTTATTTTTCAACAGAAAAAAAATTAATTTCAAGAAGTAATTAAAGCCATCAGGTTCTGTCCTTTTGGATGCTTCCCTTGTGTGATCAAAAAACACAACTTCTCTCCACCCAAAAAGCTGGTCTGTAATAAACTGCTATCTTAGATTTCCCTGCTTTTCCCTTTTCATCTTCTTCCAGGATTGTTTAACAAATCTTCATCTCGCCTCTTGCTGTGCTTCACAGCAGCTGTTCTCCATGCTCAAGTGCACCTTCGTTTCTCTTTTTGTTTGCCTTCCAAAGTGACAGCAAAACATCAGGACATTAAAACTGTTTAAGATCACTTGCTTGATACTATCGCTCAATGAGCAAATGTTGTGTTGCCCAAATTATATGGCAAAAATACTTCTTTTCACTACATCCTTTTCTTAGGAAAAGAGAGGCATCCTTCTGTAACAATATTTCTTTCTCATCAAATACTTCTGGTGTTGATTCAGACATTCTTCTGGTTCTGTACAGATTTCCACTTTCTTTTCCTTTGCAAGGCCTTCTGGAATCTATAATTTTGTTTATTGTAAGCTTCTGATTGGAACAACCAAAAATGTCAGTTCTATAACAATGAAAGAGAGATTCAGAGTCCTCCTATAAAAATACAAATTGCATATGTTTATTAAGTCACTGGAGGTAACTGGATCTATGAGAAATAAAAATCATATAAATTTGAGTATATATTTCATTTTTGGGTTTGATCCCCTTATAGGCCATTTACTTAAAAGTTGGACTTGATTATCCTTGGGAGTCCCTTTTAACTCAGAATATTCTGTGATCCTGCTTGATTCTTAACTTCTCTAGTCCTGTGCTATTTAATGTGCAAAACATTTGTTTCATGAAATTGAAGATTAGCTGGTTTTCTTCTGGTATTTTGGCAAATAGACATTTGATAACACATTATTAAATATTAAAAAGTCCTCAGAAATAATTTCTAGATGTCAGATCAATGAAATACACTATTTCTAAATTCTAAAACTCAGCTTATTCCTTTTCCCAAATAATGCATTACATCACTGGTTACATTTTCCAGTTTTTCTAATTGAAGCTAAATAGGAGCATTTGGAGCATTTCACTTTGCAAGTGAAGGGAGAATGGCTTTCTTAGATTCCTGTTTATATCTACAAAGTCTGTGTGGATTCACACTGAGGATTGCCTGAGCTGTCATATAGCCTACGCTTCATGAAGCAGATAGCTGTGGCTATGATTTTATTATCTGTTTTTTATATCTTTTAGACTTATTAATAAAACAACGTGGCCAGCGTTCTCACTATGAATGAAAAAACAACTTCTTGAATGTTTGGCTCATTTCATTCTCTTTGGATAAATAATAATTCAATTTGAGCACCAAATCATGGATGAAATGTGTGTTTTGCAATCATGCAGCTTCAGCAGGGACAAAATACTATACCAAGGGTGGAGGTCCTGCCTGTGCTATGGCAGACTCAAATGACCTTAAATTATGCAGTTAAAGACAAACACAGGTTAAGCTGATAGGCTTCTGTCTAGTTACACTGAGAGGCATTTATTCCCCTAGACAACAATTTCAAATTCAGATTGGCTTCTGCTGATAGTAAAATGAGTGAATGAAAATAGAGTTTGTATTGCTTCATTATTTATGTATTTCCTCTGCATTAGGAATAGAGAACACAAAAATCTAGACTTGAAAATTCCATGTGAGATACTTAGGTTTCAACATCTTTTTTTCTAAGCCACATCTCTGTGCTCTAATGCTGTCTCTGCTCTTATATTCAGGTGTTGATTAGTCATATTTTCAGATTTATTACCAGGTACCTGTCCAAAGGTTTCTCAGGATGCTTCATCTAGATAAGAGTTCTCACACCTACTTGCTACCTGAACACAGCCACTGCCTTTCACACAAAGATTCAGCTCTATGACATGAATATTCATTGAAGGCAACTGGGTGGAGTACTTCTAACACCCAGGTGTGGCTATGGAAGCCCATTTTGATTCTGTGTCAAATTACTGGATTAAATGAGTTTATTCTATCGCTGCCTTTGCCATATTCCTGAGACAGCAGATATGCAGATCCCTAATTCCTCCTGCTCTTGTAACTCATCATCCAAGATGATAGTTCATCAAGGTCTAAGATATTTTCATGTTAGCATTCCTCATCTGCTGCTTTAATTTTTGTCTGCCTTGCTGGGAGAAATGTTAGCAAGACATTCAGCCTAGCTCGTCATACTGCTTTTTCTTACAGTGGTTTGTTTTCTCAAGAAATAACAAAACCTAAAGTCTGTTTGGGATCCATGGGGTTACTAAATTACCTCCCAGAGTTATGTTTAAATGGTAGAAAGAAAGCATTTTGTACTGTCAGTTGATAAACTTCCATACCAAGTAAGTAAAAAAGCAGGTGAGTCACTTGCTAAAGTAATAGACAACAAAATTATCAGTTCATGGATAGGTGAGAGGAACCTGTCTACAGGAGAACAAGTTGTTGCCTTAAGGTTCACCCCAATTTTTAATAGATAAGGCCTTTCAGTGGTGAACCAATCTCCCCCCAGAATTTGAGACTGAAAGAAGAGAAGAACAGAGAGCTGAACAAATCCTGGCAGCCAAGGTGCCACAGCGTGAGTCCTGCAGGGCTGACAGTGTTTGCTGGTGCTGGTTTGCTCAAAGGAGAAAAAACCCCACAATTTCAAGGGAACACAGACTTGCCTTGTGCAAAGATTGAAGGGAGAAAAGGAGAGGAAATTATATGGCACTGTAGCATCTTTTTCTTTTGAGTTAGAGGAAGGCAGTCACCTAAGAGAGGCCTGGGTGAGGCAGGGGCTGGGTTTCTCCTTGGTTTTGTTTTCGTTTCTTTTACAATCTAGATAGTTCCTCCCTCAGCTGTTTGGAATAGGTTATATCTTTCCAGATAATTGAATGTTGCAACAGGACAAATTTTTATTGTATTACCTGGGAAAAAAGCCTGCTCAGTGCTGTTCTGCATGTCTGGATTCTTGCTAGAATTTCTATGTGCTTAACTACACTTATGCTCAACTTTGGTTTTTTTTTTTTCTCTTCTTTGGTATAACTGTTGTGTTATAAAAACTACTGGTAAAATTGCTGTTATTCCTTGTGTAGTAAATATGGCAATGATCACTCAGTGAGAGGGCATGTGCACTGCAGACAGGTCATTGCTGCCAAGTGCTTCCAGCCACCCTCCTTCCCCAAGTGGAACTTGTTTCCCTGAAATAATGCTCACCCTTTCCATCTCCCTCCCAGGCTTAACCAGTTGAATAATTTTCCTTTCCTTTTTTCTTTCTTTTCTTCCTTTTTATTTTTATTCTACTAGGAATTCTCCCTTGCTAATAGACACATAGATTCAAAATCCCTTGATAATCCCTACACAGAGCTGGCATTCACTTACTCCCTTTTCAGTTACTGATATTTGTGCTCACTCTGCTGGGGCTACTTTTTAATCATGTTGCTCCCCACTATCATCTCTACAGAGGAGAGAGTAGCTTCCCATGTTTTAAATTTAAAATACAACTTTTAAGTTCTTCATGTAGACAGGTCTGCTTTGTCAGAGTTACCTGCAAGTGATGTGCCTCGGGTTCACTAATTTATGGGAAATCTGAATAAATACATTTCTTTCATTTAAATCAATCAAAAAATCAGCAATAAATATTTTATAGGCTAAAATATGTGTAGTAATTGTATTTAAATTTTTATTTATAAACATATACAGATATATATGTATGGGTGTGTATTTAAATGTAGACATGAACTGAAGGAGTTTTGGGGGATATTATTCATAAGCCATGGCTTTGGGATTGCTGTCCTGATGTATTTGTGTCAGTTGAAGGAAACGGTGTATAGAGAGGATGGAAAAAGAACAGATGTGGTGAAACTTGGATCGCATGAGAGTTCTTTGACAACACCCAGATCAGCTACATTATCCATTGTCTGTATGGCTTTTAATGGGATGCTGTAGTGCTGACCAACACAGCAATTCCTTATTATCCTTTCAATGTAATTTGTTCCTGTTCTTGGGCTGCAACCATGGTGTGATTTGGACAAGAAAGTGATGTTTATAGGAGAATGAACACTCAAGTCTTTACTTTGAAATTCATGGAGGGGAAGTAATCAAATTCTCAGACCAAACCAGTTGAGTAGGGTGGATGTGGGAAGGGAAAAAGAATGCTTCATTTTGCCCTGGCCATGCCAGTATTTCTTACAGGGTTGACTAAGTATTTATGCACGTAACAAATACTTAACTTGCTCTGTCCCTTAAATGTTTGGAGTTTTTTAGGATGTTTAGCTCTGAGATAATTAATACAGAAATAGTTTTCAGATTTATTTAGTTGATAAGTATGCAATACATAATTAAAAACACAACATCACCATAAACATTGAGGAAAAAAACCCATAATTTAGAGTGCTGAAATCATTATGGATGCCAGGAAAAGCAGAACTGGGACAGAATTTAAATGCTGACAATTTAAGTCACAGTGATGTCTCCCACAAACACTTGTGTTCCAAAAAGCCACTGTATATTAATTTACTTGTCCACAGTGTTTGGTGAATAGTGTCATAAACCAGTAAACTGATATGGCATGGCAGATGTTAAAACCCACAAAGCACAGGGGGAATAATTTGAATATAACTTCTATCAAAGCTTTTTCTGCAGAGAGAATATTTAGGAGCATGGTCCACAGAGGCACACTGGCAGTGTTGACTACCATAAGTATATTTAACTGAAAGGGGTGCTCAGGATCATGGAAACAAAGCAAAATTTACCCTGTCATGTCCAGATAATCTCTTTAATAGCGCCTGCCAGCAAGAACCCCCATGCAGGTGAGCCCTTCCTAAAGAACAGCCCCAAGTAAGACTGGAGGGCTGAACCTCGCCTTGTTAATTCTTTCAGTTTTAATAACACATGGTACTATCTTTTAACACAGACCTTTGTCAACATTAATACTTAAAAATACAGAAGTAGCAGAGCCCTTACATTATTTTTAATATATTTTTAACATACAAGTGCTGTTGTACCTGCAGGAATGCTGAATCAGGACACTTGGGCAGCCAGCTGCAGTTGTAAGTCAGCATTGGTGAGGCTTATTGCACTAATAGAACCTAGATACCATGGCTGGCTGTATGGAAAATAATAGAGAGAAATGTGATAGGAATTTGTGTGCATCAAGCCCATTTGCTTTGGGCTGTGATAATTGCACATCCATTGCTTTACCTGTGTCTGCTCTTTGTTAAGGACTTGATAGGAGGAGGGAAGAGGGGACAAGAGGAAGGCCAGAGAGGAGAGATCAAAAAGATGGAACAAAAACAAGCTAAAATCACAAATCAAGAACAATTAATTATTAATAGATTAAATTCACAGCAGATAGGAAAGAAAGCTAACCCAAAAATTCAAGTAGGAGTGTTCAGAAGACTGAATAAGCAGTTTCTGTGTTTTAAATACTTTCAATTACATGATAAAAGGTTGGTGATTTTCTAGGATTCTGCTGTAAGTCATGTTTATTTTATGTCTCTGCTTAAAGAACTACAATTCTGATATTTACATCCCTAAAAGATTAAGTGATTCATAGTAGAATTGCCTTTCTAATGTGATTGATCTGAGACACACAACAGAATTAAGGATTCCTTAGTTTAGAGAATCCATAATGATACAAACCTTTGGCCAAGCATCATTCTGCCCAGGTTTCCCAGGACACAGCAAGCATTCAAAACAGTGCAGCAGAGGTTCTCTGGATACAAAGGTTTGATTCTTTAACAGAGAAAGATAACAGGTGTCCTCAGCTCAGCAATGTTTCCTCATAGTGAGGACAGAAGAATCAAGCAATTGGTTATATGTGCAGTGTCACACGCACTGTGTAGGCAGAGAACCAAAACTGAGAGAAGTCAAGATGTCAAAAAGCTTGGGCATCAGGTCCACTAGAAAACTGTCTGATTATTGAGATTTGGCTTTAGCTTGGTGAAGACATGCTCAACCTTTTGTCTTCCAAAAAGTCTGGAAATCTATGGCTAATTACAGCACAGGAAAGGTTCTCAGCTATCCGTGACAAAAGCTCTCAGAGTATTGCTCAACAAAATTACTTCTGTGCTTAATAAAATCCTGTGCTGCTGACTAGACTGATGGCATCATGGCAATTCCCAGCTCATTATTCCTCTTATCCCCATTTGAACCACAAATTCACTTCAGTATTAACGTACAAAGGTTTTCATTTTGGTGTTTCCAACATGGCTAAGACACCAACTCTCTTATTTCCTGAAAATAACATCTAAGTTAGATTATGTCCCATTATTATGGCTGTCTCAGAGAGACCTTGTAAACATCTCCTATATTTCTGCTGTTTTTTGGTGAGATTAGTAGGAGAGCATCTAAGCTGTGGCTGATGGTAGGTGTGCAGGACTACAGCTGACAACGAACATGGGCCTTGGGGAAGGGGAAAACACAGGAGGGAAGATGGCATTGGAGTTGTGCATCATTTTCATAGAAGGAACACAGGTCCTGGAATATTGGTGCAGCAGGAATCTATGTTGTAGTCTAATACTTTGGCATTCAAGATGGCAGTGGATGTACTGAGTCAAGAAGGCTCCCTTCACCCCTTTGGAATATATTTGATTGATATTTGGGGATACCAGTAAATTCTTACTCTGATAGACATCTTTCAAGTAGTCACAAAGTTTATTGAGAAGATTGTTGGGGTTTTATATATACAGTTAAAAACACCCAAACAAACTTGAACTTGTATCAGACAATTTGCATTTATTTATTCTTGGCTGGCAACCTAAGACAGCTGTCACTTGTACAGTTGTCCTTCCAAGCAATTCAATACATTCACCTTGATTGCAGGTGAAGTATAAAAAGGTTATGTTCAATTCTATATTGGATCTGAATCCTGAATAGTATTCATATTCAGCTCTGTTTGGAATCGAATTTCATCTGAGTTACTGCATGCTCCATGTAATATTGTGAACAAATGTAGTGGAAGCAGTGGATGAAGATGTGTTTCCTTCAGAGAGGATTAATGATGGCCTGGAGTCGTGTGAGCAGTTGTCCTGGAATGTGATAGTGCTGAGGCCTTCAGGGCTGGGCTGCTGCATAAACTGCAGGCAGGGACACAATGAAAGGTCTATCAGAGCAGCACAGTGAGATAGCACAGTCTGCGCTGTGCACAGTGAGATAACGCGGACAGCCACACGCTCACTGTGGCACTGCCCAGGGAACGCAGTGAACCCTCCGTGCACTGCAGATTGTTTAGCAGGTCTGTCATCAGTGATCAGGCACTGACAGTACAGAATGACTGTGGCAGTGGTGACACGGGAGTGTGCAGTGTGGAATCATCGGTGACCATCCTTTATCTGCCCCGCCTGGTGTCTCATGGTGCCAAACACGCAGCCACACAGCATTTCAGCATTGCACAGGTGTTACCTATGCTAGTGTGTAACTTTTCCTTGGGATGGCAGCCGGCCCTTTACTGCTTCCTTCCCAAGGGTGTGCTCCTCCCTGCTCTTTCCCTGGGTGAGTGAAGTCCTGTGGAATTGCTCCTTGGATCACCAGGGATTTGTTGCTGGCCTCCATGCGGGGCTGTGTGTGATCTGCAGTCTGCAGAGCCGAGGGCTTGTCCTGCATCGTGCCTTTCTTGTCCCATTTCCACCCTTGTGCAATGTGTTGGAGTGGTTTCCAGGGCCTTGGCACTCGCTCTGCTCTCTCCTGGGTGTGGCCCTCTTTCCATTTTGCCACGCTACCTGACCAGGTGGCTCACAGTACCTCAGATCTAAGGGGGTTACGACACAGCTTTTGCTAATGGTCCATTCCTTCTGACCAGGCTTTTGCCACTGTTTAAGCTGTGTGTGACAATCAGGAGTGCATGTATGCACACATATATGTGTAATTTATTGCTCTGTAGTGCCAGCTGCAGTGTAATAATGGCTTTGAAGAGGGTAGTCATGAAAAACTTAATCTTTCTGTTTTTATTGTCTCAAGAACTGAATTAGAGTGAATAAGCTGGAATGCTTCTTCACTTACCTCTTTAAAACAAGCACTCAACCTGCCATGGCTCAATATCTGCAAAAGCAAAGCATGAGCCACTTACAAAACCAAACTGCCTAAACTACTGCTTCAATAAGATTTAGAGATTGTACCATTCCTACAAACTAGTATTGTTCATGTAATTTTCAAAATCACAGGGGGGTAACATTTCACCAGATAAGTCTTCAGTTTGTTGTGGTTACAAATACTATCTAAAGATTTAAATAGAATGTAATGTTTTCTACTGCAGACTTTGTTTTTTACGATGGAAGTTTGACATCTTAATTTCCTCTGAATCATACGTTATGAGGTGCAAATGAAAATTTATCTTTTCCTCTCCTGTCTCTACAATTCTCCTCTCCCTTTTTATTTTTTTGGTTCTTTTCCTTTTATCATTTTGCTTTCTAGGAGGGTATATTTGATGAAAAAAAAAACCAAAACAACAAAACAAAAGAGAATAATCATCTCAGAGGAAAACAGGGATTAAAAAGTTTAGCTTTTGAAAAGTCTAAAACATCTGGCAAACTACACCATAAATGTTTAGCAACCAGAGTTCAGGTAGAAAGAACATGGAAGATCTGTTTAGTTTTTTAATGTTTCCTCTGGAGAAATTTGTGATTTTAAAAGGCTCATCAGACGTAATTCTGGATATTTCCCCTCCCTCTTCTCCGGGGCAGTTTTGATGGTTTTGCTTCTGGAAACACTAAGGGTATCTGTTTTTGTCTGGTGTGTCAGACAGTTTTTACGAGATCAATTTCTGAGTCTAGGACCTGAAAAAGACTCCCACTTTGCAGACATGGGAGATGTGTAGACAGTTTGTGAGGGTTTTTTCCCCAGCAAAAGAGAAGCTCCCCGTGCTTGTTGCTGGCTGCTGTTGAGAGCCCTGTGCTGAAAAGCTTTGCCAGGCTCACCGTGCGGCAGTGGGAACGCCTGGGCTGCAGGAGGGAAAAGCGATGGAGAAACCTGCAGAGGAAAAGGGTAGGCATTATGCAAAGGGGACTCCAGCAGTTGCTAACAGAGTGGTGTTGCTGTGATTTATTTAGAAAGTATCCGAAATAGTTTGAGCCCAACACTAGTAGTGTTGTAGCTAAAACTGTGGTTAGTTATGATGCTTTTTGAAGGGTTAGCTTTAAAAGTACCTTTGTCAATCTGTTGTGCTAAGCCACAGATACCAAAGCCAATCGTGGACTATGTTGGATTGGCCTATATCCAAACCAACAACTTCAGAAATTCAAGTGCAGAATCAATAGCTCTCTGTATTTCTTAGCATTTCCTGGAAATCTGGGTGTTTCTGAACTGTACTGTTTCAACCAGTTTAATCTAATTCCCTCTTGCATTATTGTTCATCCACAAAATATCTTTGTAGAGGTAAGACATGATGTGGGTTTTTTAATACCAAGTAGGAATTAGAAATTTCATCCAATTATCCACCAATGACAGTAGTGCAATTTAAATGCTGTTGTATCTCTTTAGTAGCTAATATTTAGTAGTTGAAGTGCACAGTAGCATAATGCAGCATGACTGCAGTAACTAATCTGTAATAGCAGGAAAACATGTATCTCCCTTTTTTCTTCGTAAGTAATAATGTATCTGTTTTCTAGACAGATGCAATGTTTATTTTAATGCTTTCTGCATTAATTAGTTCTGTTTGGAGCCTAAAATAAACACACCTAAGAATAAAGATGCATTTCATGAGAACATTTCCTCTTAGAAGTTTCTCTTGCTTAATGGAGAATATTGCGATATGGAAGTAATTGTGGGATTATAAGCAAAGAGTTGGAAGGACTATTCCACTTAATTTACATTTTTGCCTACAACACTATAGAGAACCAGGGGGTTTGGAGCCATTCCCATTTTCTTCATACTGGTTTCATAAGGTTTATTCTAACCAATATTGAGGCACTTCTCTGTAATAATAAGAAATAATTCTAATGAATTCTGGAAGCCTTAGGTGTATGCTGTTATTTGGAATAAATGCTAAGTTATAGTATTGTAATTCAGATGTAAAATGAGGTATCCAGCTGATTTTTATGAAGTCTTTTAGTAATAATAGTTCCTTGTGCTTAAAACTCTTCATTTATAAATGATGGAAAATCTGTACATAAAAGAAATTATCAAGGAGTGTAAACACTTCATACATTTCATAAAAGGGCTTTTTGAAGCTCACAGGCTATCAAACCCAAATTTTCCAAAACAGCTGCTACGTTGGGCACCTCAGTATTGGGGGGCTGACTGGAGACACATTTCAGTTGAAAGGTACCAAATGATAGCCTGGTATGAGGTGTAACAGGATTTACATCACATGATTTTAATCTGTTTAATGAGAGCTTCTGTGGAGAAGAGAGACTATATTAATTTCATATTTAAATACAGTTTGATTAAATATTGTCATTTTTCATTCTGCTAAGTAGTTTTCAGAGTCAGAACCATACATTAATTTTTTTCTGTCACAGAACCATCACATCAACTTTCCAAAGCCAGCATGTTAAACATGTAGTTCACTTTGTTGTTTGTGAAATTTAGCTTTGATCAAATTAGCAGTCCAATTTGCAGTTTGTTTACTGTCTCTATTCTTTCACATCTTAATGCCCTCACCTCAGTAACACAGTGCTCACAAGGACAGCTCTCTGCCTCTTGCCCTGTGACAGCCCATTCTACTGTGCCTGACCTGGGGAAAGGCAAAAGGCTTTAGTGGCCACGTGCAGTGCCATGTAGAGATGCCCAGGGAAATCCAGCACAGAGCAGCCACATCAGGGCCCACTTTGGCAGAGACTGATAATATATGTGGCTCTGTAAGATTATTTCCTTTTTGCCCTATGATCACTTAATGTAATGCTGCCAGACTTTTCCAAGTGCCATAGACTGTCCAGGCTGCTGAGCTGCCATTGACAGCAGCAGTTTTGTGTGAAAGTACAGGGAGGAGATGGAGATTGATGGTGCTTAAGAAAGAGCTGATTTCCAGATTGCTCCGTCTGTGGGACAGATACTCCTCAGTTTGCAGAAAAAGAATAGTATTGCTTGTCTCTGGTAACTATGTACAAATACTTCATCTAAAAGGACTAAGTGTTGCAGTAAGCTGTGGATCTAAATTAGACAATTAACTATTTCATACCATTTAGAGTTAATGGCAGGACACTGTATGCTCTCACAACACAGAAGAGACCTACAAGCGTAGAAGAAAGAGACCTGCTAAATCAAAACCACTGACATAACAGATTCTTTATCACTGTGAATTGCATTCAGGAATGAAAAAAGGAAAGAGGTTACATTTGTTAGTTGTGGCTTCTGATTAGGGGGGACTTAAAATTAACTCCAAGCCACTCTCTTCCTCTCCAAAATGCTTTTACCGTTTATCCTTTATTGCTTAACAGAAAAAGTACTTTCAAGTTCCTATCTCTTAGAACAAAACATACACATTTATTTTCACTCTTTTCTTTGAAAGAGATAGTTTTGATGAATATTTACACTAAGAAGATTACCTAGTGATACAGCTCTGACCTAGCAGCAAGATTCAAAATTGTGAGAGCGAAGATGTGAGGCTAACTCATATCAAACTTCTTCACTTTCTCTTGTACTGAAACACAGAGAGTTGCAAGTGCAATCATTTATGATAATATGATTTTTTTTTTTGCATGTAAATTTTTTCTGGATGTCTTTCAGGTTCAGGAGAGTTTAAATATTCTCTCAGTTATTCATTGTTGAATAATCCCTGCTCCTGCTTTTGGTGCTAGTTCTTTTCTGCTTCTTCAAGTCCCTTTTTAGTACCATTTTATCACTAATAGCTCAAAAAATACAGATTTAATATATCAACCTAGGAAGGTGAAGAACCAAGGATGCCAACATAAATCAGTCTCTTTCTGCATAAAGGCACAGGTGATTTTTTTTTTCTTTAGCAATCCTAAATTTGGATCAGAAAGCAGTAACCAGGTGTGTGAGAACCAACGTGTGTGGTATATTTTCCCCTACTGTTGCACATCTGTGCTGGTATTGCACGGTAATTAATACACGTAAGGCGTTTGCCCAACACTGACTCTGTTCTCTGCCTCTGTACAGCTGCTTACTGAGGGACTTGCTGCCTCCCTTCTGCAGTTCTCCTATGCTCTAACTGAGCCCCTTCCATGGTTCTGATTTGTCTGCCAAATGCCTTATCAGCTGGAAAGGCTCAAGTCAGATCCTTCCTTTTTATTTTTTTTGCTTGTTTTTACCTGAGTGCTGCCTGAAGAAGGAAAGGGTTAAAGCGTGGGAGGATTGCTGAGAAAAAGGGTTTGGTTACTGACACACAGGACTGCATCTCACACACCATAGTTTGTTTATTCTTCTGTAAACAGCAGAAAGAATTATCATCATCATGGTAAGGCAAACAACACTCTCTTTTATTCCCTTTTTAAACCCCATCAGAAATCTTCATGTTGATACACAGTTACTTTTTTTAAATCAGAAAATCTACTGATCTCCATTAGTTTTACAGAGCGTTTCTTTAAGCAACAGATGCTCCTCTTGACAGAAGGGGAGGGGGGAACAGTTTCAGTTTATGGAAATAACTCGCTCTAGGGAAGAGGAGATGGGAGCAGACATGCCTTTTCTGACATGCCCGTTCCTATTTATCTCCCTTCTCTCCTAAACACTCATGTAAGGATCTGTTTCGTTTTATCAATGCTTCTTTGTCTTTCCTGAGCTTTTTTGAAAGATTTCCATTCATTTGATTTTACGTGATTTGCTCCTTTCAGGTTTCCTGTTCTTTTCTAATACATCCAATATCTAAATCTTGGTGTTTGACACCTAAGAAATATTATGGTATAAAATAATTAATATATATGCATCTATGCTTCTTGAGCTGATTAATAGATTTCTTGAGCTGATTTAATAAATTTTCCAAAAAATCTATTAAACATGCAGGCTCATCAGTCTCACTAATTTATATGCTGTTGCAAAGTATTCAATTTTCAATATACATTAGAACTAAAAATCTACTTTTACAGTGAAAAAAAAAAATTGGAAGCAGACAGATCCTGTTCTCTTGAAGATATGAAATGTTTCACTAAAATGTCCTGACTTACTAGAAAATACAGTATGTGTAAAAATATGACTATTAAGAAAATTTACATTTGTTTCACTTCATTCTGCTCAAGTCTCACATTTATAGCCCCTTGCTTACTCAGGTAAGTTCCTGAATCTAAATAAATGTATTCCCTGCACAAATTGTTCAGGTAAAGCTGAAATTGTTTAAAATCCAATTATTGCTATTTATATCCTCTGTCTGCATAGCTGGAAAAGGCAGGGAGTGAATTCCATGCTAGAGAGGACGTGTTAAATTTAAAGTGTGGTTTTTCTTCTCTAGCTCTGAAGAGGACACTGTCAACCTGGAACATGGAATACTTAAATGCTAAAAAAAGTTTAGAGGGTATATGCCAAACTCTTCATATTCAGAAGGCAGTTTGGGAGTTAAAATTACACAAGCCATATTTTCCTAATAGCAACCCCCACTTTGTGTCTTTGAGAAGGGTCAGCATAAACAATGCACAATGAGTATAGTGAATTGAAGTAATTCAAATCCATTTGATTGACAGCAAGGTCAGTTAAACTGGTTAAGTTTAGAGATCATTTAGATTAACTTAAAATATAACTGCTTTTTTCCCTGTCAGTAAATCACAACAAGAATTGACTCAGATGTTTTCTTAAGTACATTTTCCCCCCATGCTTTTAAAAGAAGAAAATAAGCACCAAGCCTTTATTTCCATCTGCAACTCACTCCTCTCTCTGCCAGCAGCTGTGGCACTCACCTGTAGGAAAGCAGGATGGAAACTCTTCTCTCGAGTGGGTTTTGTGCTTCTCAGACTGTTCTCTCTCTCAGCTTTGATTTGTACATTGTTCTTTCCAGGTTTTTGTTAATATTTTCACAGCACGTTGAGCCAGCAATACTCCAGGGCAATATTCAGCCTCAGAAAGCCCAGCACTGTTACTGTGATAACATTTCAGACTGCTAAAGCCTGAAGAGTAATAGTTTATTTATCTAAATGTTTTTGGCTAAAGCACTTTTTGCCATGTTGTGTGACTGCTGGAACTTCCAGGCTCTCTGTTTCTCAAGGCTGGGTGAATTACAATAGTGTGATTTAAAGGTATTTGACATTACTGGCTTTCCAGCATGAATTTCCAAGGGTCCTACACTATTAGAATTGTTGAGGATAGAAGGGTCTCAGAAGTTGTCATGTTACTTGAAATCCAGTCATTTATGACCTTCTAATTAATGATAAAGCTTAAATTTATTCTCCACTAAATGGTTTGTTGCTTTTTTCCCCTCTGAAGATGAACATATGCTGGAAAACAAATGTTTAAATTAAAGAACTGTCCACAGTAGATATTACCATCTATTAGTTACCACAAAGTTGCTAATGACTAGTAAAAATACAGCTTTTTTCTCTAATGTGTGCTCTAAGAAGTGTTTTCATTTATGTTCAGCTGACTCAGATGAACTCATCCAAGAAAATAACATCCAACTGATCCCTCAAGACACATCCTGAAGTCTTGATTCAACAGATCATAGTAGCTTATGCTCTCTTTTCACTGGAGACCAGCAAAGCACATGTTTAATTGCACTGTTAAATTAGGGGTTTGGCTGTGGCAACTTACATTAGCTAATGAGAAAAAAAACCCAGCCGAAAACAGAGGAAATATTTAATGCTAGCATAAACAGGTATGAATATAAATACAAACAACATTTGCATTTCTTGGTTAAGAAGGCAGCAGCATTTTGCTTTCAGATTAGAACACAGCTCTCAAGGTTCATGCAGAGTGCTTGAGATGGCTTCCTCCATTGGAAGGAACTGTCCAAGGCATGGATAGGCAGGTCCTCTGGGTTTTTCAGTTGCCAATGCCTTTGATCAGGAATTTCTCAAGCAGTTTATGTTTTAAGAATAAGAATGCTTGGGCATGAGCACATTGAAGAAGCCTGATGTGCAGAGCAAGGGTATTTCCTGCCTTCTGAAATCAAATTTCCATGCAGCGCTCTCAAGTCGAGCATTCCCGTGCTGTGCTCGGCAGGCTGGGTCCCACTCGCAGTCCCTTGGGATGCTCCGTGCCCTCCTGCACTGGCAATACTGGCTCACCCACATCTATCTCACTTAAAATACAAGCTCTTCAGGGCAAGGACCTGGTCTTTTATGTGTTTTGAAAGAGCTGTATATAATTAAGGTACTTTGTATGGAGAAATTACTTCAAAACAGTTTACACAGGGCAGCTATTTCAAGATCAAGGAAAAATCTTTAGCCTTGCTCCCTGAGGAAACAAGGCTTATGTGACTGGACTGGCTGGCTGTCCCTCCTCACTTCCATTCAGCACCTTTTGAACTTGTTGGTTGTAGTTTAAACTACATTTGAAAGGGGGAGACGTCTCAATGATAATTAAGTTCCCATGGACTTTATGAAAATCAGTGGCTGGGAAGAGAGAAATCCAGATCCCCAGTTCAAATAACTAATTTTTCTAGGTGTAATCTTGCAAGCTAAAAACTTGACAGCAAGTGTAATAATGACGGTCAGGTTGATAATGTACTCCCAACTACTTTAGAAGACTGACAGCTATTTCCATCCAATTGTTAATATGATGGTTGACACCATCATAAAGTTAAATTTCCCCTGTTTTGGTGTTCCAACAGTTTTTAGCATGAACAATATAGTCATCCTCCTCACACTTGTAGATATTATGAATTATGGGAGAAATCAGTATCTTTCCTTATTACCTTAAGTGTGAAAATTTTGTATTTTTGCTTATTTTAGCTGGCAATGTTCATTATTGTCATCTTATCCTTTCCCTGTAATTAGTTAGTACTGGCAATACATACATAGAATAAGAAATTAATAATTCGGCTGCGTTACTCATGATCTGATAGGGAAATTTATAGGTGGTTTTGTTATCACTAAAGCACTTTACCCATCTGAGCTGTATGAACTTAATGCAGCCCTTAATATTACTCTTCACTTAATTGTTTTGGTTCTACTGGTTGAAAAAAGTCCTCAAAGGGAGTGGAAAAAGACAGGCATTAACTTTCTCATTTGCAGATTATTTCACGGTCTAATAAAACCTAAACCCCAAACAATACAAAAACTTGAGCTTAAGGTAATGGCCACAGAGTTGCCTATTTGAAGGCCAGAGGTGGAAGATCACTGTGTTGAGGACACAGGTCTCGCTCGCTGCTACAACTGCTTATCAGTTCAAAAAGTGACATTGGTTAAGAGAGGCAAGCAAAGACAAGGGTTTCATGGATTTCTGGTAGGTTGCAGCATAGGTCATCTCTTCCTTTTCTCCAATTTAAGCTCTGTGTTTTTCACACTTTTTGGTATTTTTCATTTGCTTGGGCAAGCCCTGCTGCTGCACGTTCACTGGCGTTAAATAGGTTCTATGTGGCTCTCCCGAGACAAGACTGTGTAGGCTGTTGATTAAGAAAAAATAACTAACTTAACACTTTTCCAGCAGGAGGAGGAAGTGACTCCACAAAAAAGGTCTTTATTTTCTTCAGTAGCCAAGGGGGCAGACACACCGCAGGCCGGGCTGACCTGGTGTCTCCCCCGCCTCCGCGCTGGGCCCTCAGACGCTCCGGAGTGAGACTTGCGTGGTCCTTCCTGTTGAAGCTGTTCCACTTCATATAAGTCATTAAGCGTTAATTAGAAGAGGACTTGTTGAGCATTCATTAAACATTAAATACTAATTGAGCGCCGGCACCATTGGGCCGCGGAGTCATTCTCACGCCGGCCCGAGCGGGGCCGGGGGCAGGCGGGGCAGCCCTGGCCTCCGGCAGCCGCGTCCCCGGCCGGGGGCGGCGTGCCCGGGGCGGCCGGGCAGGGCAGGCACAGGCGGGCGGCACCCAGCCACGCCCGCCGTGCGAGGGGGAAGGTGCGGGCTCATCTCCCCGCAGGGCTTCGAACCCAGATGTCTCACCAGGGCCCCCGCACGCTTCCCGGGGCTGGGGGAAAGCCACGCCCGCTCCCGGCACCTCGGAGCGGCCGGCATCGGGGGGCTCCGCTGCCCCGCAGCCACCGTGCCCGGCGGGGCCGAGCCGGTGCCCCTGCCCTGCGCCGCCCCTCTACCGGCCCGGGCAGCCCGCTCTGCAGCTCGCCGGGGCGGCGGCGGCGCGAACCGCCCTCCTCCAACCCTCGGTGCTTTTCCCTCAACATCAAAGGGCGTCGGTTTTGCCCGCGGCGGCGTTTTGCCCTCAATAACAAGGCGGCGGCAGCCGCAGCGCGGGCTGCTGGGGCAGCTACGGGGCGCGGCGCCCACCCGCGCCCCGCCGCCCCTCGACGGCCTCGCCACTGGCCGGGGGCGCCCGCGCTTGCCGCTGCCCCGCGAGCCTCGCCGGGGGCCGGTCCCTCGGCGGTCGGGAGGGGCGGCCCGGCCCGGCCCGGCCAGGTAGAGCCGCTGCCCGCGGCGGGGCGCCGGCTCGGGGCGGGCTGCGGGGGCGGGCCGGGGCGGAGCGCACAGACGGCCGGCGCCGGGACAGCCGCGCTACGGGTACGGGTAGCGGCGGCGTGCATGGGGCGGCTTCGTGCCGGGGCCGCCGAGCCGGGTGGTGAGTGTGGGGCGCTCGGCGGGCTGGGGAGGCGAGGCGAGGCGAGGATGCGGTGCGGCAGGCGGCGGGTTGAGCCCGCCACGGCATCTTCCTCCTGCTTATCCCGTTTTGGGATGGGGGAGCCCCGCGGCAGCCTCGGGCAGCTTCACTGCCCCGGTAACGCGCCGAGCGGGGGCCGTGATCCTGCGGCGGGGCGGTACCGGGCCGGTTCTCTGCAGCCGCACCTGGGGAAGGGAGCGGAGGGCGCGGGGGCTTCAGCTCCGGCCCGCCCTGGGCGCTGGGGACGCCGGGCACTGACAGGACAGCGGAGCTGGGTGTCTGCCGCAGAAACGAGCTGGAAACCCCGAAACAGGGTCCGTGCTGCCGGAGGGAACCCGCTCTCCTCCGGAGCTCTGGTGCGCCGCGGTAGAAAGTACTCGCGGTGTTTTGAAATAGACATCTCAAAACAAGTATTCATCGTGCCGGCACGTAAAAAGGGCTAATGTATTAAAATGCAAATATGCATGTGTACTCGGCGATGCTGTTGCGTGTTTCCTGTTTACCATGTTAATTAGAAGTTGTAAGGCAGAACTTCGCCAAGAGTAATCCAGGGCAGTGTTTGACCCAGTAATGCTCACGGAGTGATGCAGTGGCTTCTATACTTCTGGGAATTTTAGCCCAAAACACAACCCGAATATTTACTGAATTTCATTAATGAGAAATGTAAGACAACTTATACCTTTGAAACGATTCTCTACCGGCACAAGTATGAAAACTGACTCAGCCAGTATGGAGAGAAAGTTAAACTCCCCACTCTTGTTTTTCTAAGGAAAATTTTGACTGTGAAGTTTGACCCCAGTCTTGCAGGCACCAGGATGCTTTTCTGTAACATTTTGGGTGATGTTAACTAATTGTGCAAAATTTTGAGATTATTGATATATAAAACTGCCATTATAAAGTAAGATGAGCACACTTGCAAACAAATGCAGGCAAAAACATACAGAAGCATCGAGGAGTCCTAATTGTTTTTCAAGGGTTTTGTTGTTGTTCTTTTTTTGAGAGCTAGTATTGTTCAGTAAACTGTTTTGTTTCCATTCACTGTGTCCTTTTAATTTAGAGGTAGTCGTAGAACAAAAAAAAACGTATTATAGAAACAATTTCGACATTAACCAACTGTTTGTTTGTTTGTTTTTGTAGTCCACCTCACACCTTCCGGATTCTCCCAGAGAAGAGAATAAAAAGAAACCCGTTTTGGAAAGACTTGGAAATTTGTTTGGTACAGGGAAGAGGAAAAATGTCAAAAGTTCGCTAGAGCACACCTCAGGTCACAAGGGTGAGCGGTCGGGCTCTCCTCACGGGCAGGCAGTCTACTGCAGGCACTTCAGAGAAGGACACAAGGCTCCTCAGGCAGAGAAACAAGGGAGAAGCATCAGCGCCCTTCCCGAGGCACAGGAGTATAGTTTCAGTGGGGAAGCACGGCCTCTGTACCACGACACCATTTCGGAATGGAGCAGCAGGGGAGTCTCCTCTGACAGCGAGTGGTCGGCAGACTGGAGCGGCAGCAGCGAAACCATTAAAAACTCCTGTGGGAGCAGCCTGAACGTGGAAACGCTGGGGCTGGAGAAGGAATCCCTCACAGATATAAACAATTCCACAACTCCAGATTTCATACAGAGCTTGAGAAATCTGTCCAGTGAAGACTTAGAAAAGAGCATCTTAAGTCACAAGCAGCTTGTGAGCACGTGGGTGTCTGAGGAGCCCGGGCATGCAAAGCCAAAGGATTTGCCATACGAGCTGGAATCTGCAGCCAGTGAGCACGCATATTCTGCTAGAGTGTTAACTGTTGATATCTATCTGAGGAAAACAGAGGAGCTCCTGAATGAACCCGTGACTCTGACATCGGAAGAAAATTGCAGCGATTTGGACACAATGGATAAAAAGTCTGCTAGTAAAAGATCTGGGAAACGGAGAAAGTCTCAATCATCTGGTGACATTCCAAATGGAGAGAGAAACCAGTCTGAGAACACTGCAAGGGAAGAATCTGGTTTTGAGGATGATGCCCATTCTGAGGTGTTTTCAGACAAGATAATAAACCCTGAACGGAAAGTGAGGTCTCTTCAACAGACTCCTGAAAGAAATTCCTCTTCCTCAGGTAGCAATCAGGACCTAAAAGTTGGATCTGCTCACAAAGGGGCATCTAAAGCTGAAGCTGACAAGGGCAAGCAGCAGATGTCAAACACAAGCTCTGCGAGGAGAAGATCGTATAAAAAGAACCAGTCAGATGCTGTGCCCATTTCCCCTACTGGTGTGAAGGGTCAGGTGAAAGAGTACTCTGCAAAAAGGCAACCTTTGGCATCACCAGAGACTAACCCAGGGACAAAAAGAACTGCAGTGGAAAAGGGAGCTGTACCTGTGGCTTTTGGGGAGGACACTTTGGAGTCTCCCAAAGCTGCTTTGGCTGCTAAGACTGAAGACTTGGTGTTTGCTGAAGGCAGAAATGACACCAAGTTAGTAAAGAATGGTAATGGTCCGGATGGAAGAGCTTTCTTGCATTCTGATGGAATTAAAAATGGAGACCTGTGTCTGTCAGCTGAGAGACAGACAAGTTCTGATTTAGACACCTCGAAGCTCAAGAGTTTGGATTCTTCCAGAACAGTTATGACAAAGATTAGCCTGTAAGTAACAAACCAGTTTACCTTGTCCTTGTAGCTGTAATTTTGCTTGTATCTGTGTTTAGGATTCTATGGAAACACTAGCTGTGTATCTATTACCTGTCTAAATTGTTTTTGGTTAAGAACTGCCCTTAAAAAATGTAAGCTAGCATAACTAAAGCTACTGCTTAACAAGCACTGTAGTCTATATGTATTAGAAAAATAATTAATTTTTAATTTTTTTAATTGATAGGGAAGGTCTTTGTCACATCCAGTATATGGAATAATTTAACATATATAAAAACTGCTCAGTCATCATCATTGTGGATCAGATTAATTCATCTGTCATTGACCGTAATTAATTTTTCTCTCATCAAATCAGAATGTGGTTGAAGATTCTGTATGTGAAAATCGTTTGAATTAGAAATGTCTTCAAGTTTTCTAAGAAGCAGCCTAAGTTCTGCTATTATTTTATGAAGAAATGTAGCATGCAATGTAAAACTTGATTGTTCAAATTATATGATAGATCACATTCCAAAGCTTTGAATACATACAGCTGCTTTCTTAAGTATGTGCAGGGTGAATCACTTAAATTTTGATGCATGTGAATAACATCAGGTATTTGCAGAATGATGCATATATTAGTTTTCAATTTTTGTTTTCACACTTGAAGAAACTGTCTATGTCCAACGAGTGGTCAGAGCTTTCCTTAGGATTATAAAGCAGCAGCTGTATTTCTAAAGTTCACTGTTAACACCAGTGTGAGAGCCGTGATCGATTCCTTGGGTGCTGCTGCATTCCCATCCGTGGGGAATGGTTTGTTTGCATTATTCATGGCTGTTGTTTGGTTGCCACGGCTGTGGGCTGTGGGCTGTGGGCTGTGGGCTGTGTCCCCGTTCTGGCACGTTCAGCTGTAGGTGTGGGGGCACCCCAGGTACACTGGGTGCTGATAATTGTCCTTGTGTCAGAGGGATGGGGAGTTCAGCACGATGGTTTGAGACACCTCTGTTTGCAGTTGTGCTGCCCACATCTGAGGAGCCAGCAGCAATCTCCTTTGCACAGTTTGTAATACTCCACACCCGAGTCCTTCATCTGTAACTTAGGTTTGAAAAGCCTGGTACTGAAAGTTAAACTGGCATTTTGTACTGGGTGATGCCTTGCTATCTTATAGATCACAAATCTTAAACTCTTGAGTTTGTATCTTCACATCTTCAAAGGAAAGGTAACTTTCATATTGTTTTTGTCCCTGTGTCACTGCCATTAGTGATGATGAAGTTATAAACACCTGCATAGCTGGATTTCATTTTTTCTGTGTATCTCCTGGGCTTGCTGTACAGTGAATTATCTTTTACAGATGAGTGTCCTGTCTGAAAGACTAAATTTTAACAAATAAACGACCTGTTCTATTTCATCCCTTTTTTGTGGGGTGTGGGGCACTGTCTTGGCTTTATCTGCTGCTATAGGAACTTTAGCCTTGGGTGGGGACTGATGTGTCTGATGGGTGTCACAGCACAGCACCACACCGTTTCTTTAGCCAGGGTTACATGCTCTGGTGATCTGGTATCATTTAGAGTCGTTCATTAGAACAAATGAACTATAAACCTGGATGGGGGTTTAGGTGCTGTAAAATGGGAAGGGGAAAGATGGTGCCATTACTAGAAGATGGTGTGTTTTTATTCTCTAGATATCAGTGTGAACAGATAAATTTTTCATTTTCAAAGATCAAAAAGTTTTTTTTAATAGCTCACATTAATTCCTTTCTGGTTGAAAAATACCCATTTCCTTAGAGATTCCTTGGCCCCTTGTAAGATGGATTTTATATAATACAAGTAGTTCTCCCTTAAAAGTCTATGATATCTCTTTAATGACATTGTGCCAGTAATGGGAATCAGTTTCTTTGGAAACAATTTCAAAACAGGTCAGTTTCTCTAGTCACATCCAGAAATGCAGGCTTCCTGTAAATAAAGATAGCATTTTCCCTCTTTTCTGCACTTATGTCTGTGTATTGGATAACTTGAAAGTCACAGGATACTTTGCTTCTAGCTTTTGAAAGGGAAACCTGTCAGATTGGAGACGAAAATGAGGTTGATGGTAAATCTTAGTTGGCAAATCAAACCTCAGGCAGCAGTCACTTTGATGTGCTTAGCAGAAAACTTGGCTTCAGTTGTCATACTTTATGTTCAGGCATGGTTTGGCAGTTGCCTTTACATTTAAGCCCACTTGTTGAATTATTCTTCTCTTTTCACATGCCATTTTTCTCTGCTCACCTCAATCTGATATTTTGGCATCAGAGTTTTTCTGGCACCGCTTGCAGGCGTGATGGGTGACTCACCTTCCATTTGTGACTGTTGGGAGAGGTTTTACTGCTTGCTTCCCCCGTTTAGCTGCAAGGTGTAACCACAGGGAAGGACATTGGTATTTCTCGTGTGCCTGCTTGTTCTGGCCTTGCAGAGCAGCAGGAATGAGCCACACTGGACTCTCAGTAAGAAAGTGTTTGTGCTGTTCTTTCCCCGTACAAGATGGAAGGCTTGAAGGACATTCAGACAACATTTCCTTTTAAACAAGCTTGGAGACCCAGTTCTTGCAATAAAGTGCATCTTTTGGCTGTCTTTACACCTTTTTCCACACTACAAATACAGGTTTTAATGAAAAGATGAGGAGAGGCCAGCTGTAGTGCGTGGAGCTGCAGGGCTGAGCTGGCTTGTGCTCTTTGCTCTCAGCTGTTGGGCTGCTGCTGCTGTGCACAAGTACTGCACAATAAAATACCAAGTGTTGAAGTGGTTGATTCTGCATAAACTTGCAAAGCTTGAAACTATACCTTTGAGGGGTGAGCTCTTCACTTAAAAGAGGTTTTAGATGTGGCTGATAAGTATCGCTGTTAGCCCTTAAACTTGCTTGTGTCAGGGCATACAGAGAGACAGGTTTTTATGGGGAAGATACGTGTTATGTTGAAGTAAATGCATGTAGTAGTGCAAGTGACAGGCTGACAAAGGGTGGTATGGGAATGAATTTGTTAAGATAATTGGGCCATTAGTGTTAGCTCTTGAAAACAGAGGTAAAACAAAAGGATAAGTACATTTTTCTTCTGATCAGAGAAGGATATGAAGGATCCTGGTGAGGAGGAAACTGAGCACGTGCCAGCAGTGCATCACTGCACCAGGTGTGTGCTCCATGGGCAGGAGCATAGCCAGCAGGTCCTGGTGCTCGTGGGTCTAATCTGGGCCACTCTGCTGAGTTGGAGCTCTTCCTCCCCTTCCAGCTCTTTTCTGGTGTAGGAGAGATGTTCCCAAACTGGAACGAGTCCAGCAGTGAGCCATTGAACAAGGGACAGCTCTGGAGCAAAGCGTGTGTGAGGAGAGGCTGAACCAGCTTGGTTCCTTCAGCTGAGACAAGGATGCAGATGGACCTCAGTCATCTCTCACTGCCCACAGAGAGGGCAGAGCCAGATTTGTCCCCGAGCTGTCAAGGGACAGCAGCCACAGCTGCGAGTTGTAGCAATGAAGCTTTAATGGGATGTAAGGCAAAAATAATTCAAATAATTCACAGCAACAGTGGCTGCCCTGCTGCAGTGCTTCTCAAGGAGGGTTGTGAGATCGCGACCCTTGGAGTTATTCAAAACTTGGTCAGACAAAGCTTTCAGGAGCTTGATCTAACTTTGAAGCTGTCCCTGTTTTGAGTAGGAAGTTAGGCTAGCTGATCTTCAGAGGTCCCTTGCAACTCATGGTCATTTTCCAAAGAGAAAAGTCGTAGAATAATTTAACTTTTAAAAGTTTAGGAAAAACCAGTTGTAGTTCAAATGAAAAATAGTGCCTCAATATATTTAATTTTATGCTCTATGATAGTTCCCTTCATACCTTCCCTCTTTCAGGAACATTTTGGTTTTTTGTTTTTCCTTAGATTTTCCAAGTGTGCTTTATTAGCACCTAACTGAAGTAAGGCCAGTGGATTTTAAGTTTGCTATTTCCTCTTTTATTGATCGTGCATTTTTCATATTTCTTCATAAAGTTCTGAACTAGCTTGAGTAGGCTGGTAGTCAGAGGGAGCAGTGTTGGGAGGTCTTCTCTGAAATGACATGGTGATAAGAAGGACATGGAACTGCTGGAGCAAATCCAGAGCAGGGCACAGAGTTGGTAAGAGGACTAAAACACCTTCCCTGTGGAGACATGCTGGAAGAGTTGGGGCTTCACAGAGAAGAGAAGATTGCACAGAAACCTCATAAAAACCTTCCAGGATCTGAAGGTGGGGCTCTGCAGGGAGGCTGAAAAGGGCTCTTTGCCAGGAGCTGTAGTGCTGACAGGACAGGGAGTGCTGGGTACAAACTGAGACAGGACATTCATGTTGGATATTGGGAAGAAGCTCTTTACTGTGGAGGTGGTGAGACACTACAAAAGGCTGCCTGGGGAGCTTGGGGATGCCCCAGCCCTGGCAGTGTTCAAAACCAGGCTGGAAAAGCCTTTGACAGCCTGGTCTAGTAGGAGATGTCCCTGCCCACGGCAGGGGAATAGAGGCTAATGATCTTCTAGGATCCATTGCAGTCTCTTAGTAGTCTGTGATTCCATGATTTTTAACAGTTGCTCTCTGTACACATCTGTAGATAACTGTTAATCCTCCTGTTATTTCAGTAAGTTTGTTCCTCATGGTATTCCCAAGAAATAAAGCTTGTACAATGGAGAGTTTTGGGTTAGAGGGGTTTAATTTCTTACTTGGGATGGCTCGCTGGAGGAAGAGGGGAACGGATCTCATGTTTTGGGTTGTTCCCATATCTCACACCTCTTTCTTGGGCTAAAGAGCTGCCTGAGAATTCAGTGAACACAGTTTGTGTAGGTAAAAAAAGAGGAAAGCACTTAAATGCCAGAATCATCCATT
Organism: Ammodramus savannarum pratensis; assembly: GCA_020466415.1. NCBI lineage: Eukaryota > Metazoa > Chordata > Aves > Passeriformes > Passerellidae > Ammodramus > Ammodramus savannarum. Next base: position 174,864 of record JAHXMQ010012337.1, on the reverse strand, counting down.
GATTGGTGGAGCATTTGGGACCCTGGAGATTGCTGCAAACTGTTTTCTTTTCATCTCCCACCTTTGTCAGTTTTCATGCAGCCAGTTTCTACCTGTGCTCCTGCTGCTGTGTCCCCAGGTTCCTCTCTGGAGAGCAGGACTGTCCTGGAGCTGATGGGCTCCTTGACACTCCTCAGATCTGACTGATTCATTTTGAAACCATCTCCCTTGTATGCAGTATGCATCATGCCTGTACAGTATGCAGTAGCAAGTTACACGGACAAATATTTTATTTTCTGGTTGTAGGTATTCAGAGAAAAGAGCTTGAAGCACTCAGCTGTGCCTTCTGCCACAGCACAGGAATGCTGTGTGCATGTACTGGTACATGCCTCTCTGTCCACTCTGATAGGAACGATTTGTATTTCCAAATTCAATTCTTGTAACATTTTTAGGCTTAGTTTACACAGTTGAAATTGTTAGCTAAGTTTACACGAAGGAAGTGGAGGAGTCTTCACGTGTGGTGTTTGCTTAGGGACAGCTGATATTTTCTCATTTTCTGCAAGCACTCATGAGAGGGGAAGAGTTTTCAATCTGAGGTTGCTTCTGCAGTGTAGGTGTAAAAGCTGCAAAGAATCTGCTCTGATGTCTTCAAAACTCATTGGAGGGAACATGCAAATGTTAACCAACACATTATCACCTTAATGAATTAGGATTTGTTTTCTAAACTCTGTAGGGTATTGCATGTTTATAATTTATTCTGCCTATTCAGTACTAAATGTTAATGTCTCAGTCATAAGTAGGTGAGTTCTCTGCCTCAATTGCAGATGCTGTAAGTTGCTGTGTTTATTTTACTAACCCTAAAGAACTAAGTACACGTTTGAAATGCATACTCCTTATTTAGTGTCTAATTTTTTAAATCTATATAGTTACTCCTCTTTTAGTTGATTCCTTTTGAGATATCAAAATTTGAATTAAGTCTGTGGTCTATAATTCTACTTTTTATTGTTTTGAAAATTGTTACAAGCCTGTTCAAGATTAATTAAAGATGTCACTCTGTGTTACTTTGCTTCCTGTAGTCCAGCCAAACCGAAGAACATAGAGCTGAATTTTAAAACACCCACGAATCAAGACAGTTTAGAAAGTGAGCAGGACACTCTTGAAAAATCAGTTAATAAAACTAACAGCAACATTGCCAACAAAATTTCCTTGTTTGAAAACAAATGTGCTAGCCAGAGCCAGAGACCTACTGACATCCCTGCTTCAAAAAACAATGCTGTACCAAGCACGTTTGTTGGCAGAGCAAAGCTGAAATTTGGAAAACAACCTAAAGAAAATGAACAGCCTGATAAAACATTAAATAAGCAAAGCAGTCGCCAGAAGTTATTTGAGAATGGGACACTGGAGAAAGAAAGCACTGCAGAGTTAAAAGGCAAAAATGGAGAAATCTTTACCTCTTATGAGGACATTGGGAAGACAACAGAACTCAAAGTAAAAGCTGCCATATCCCTTTTTAACCAAAGCAGCAAAAGTGATGCTGGTAGTATCTCTCTGAAGCAACCAGAATCAGAATTAACCACAGCAAAGAAAGAAAATTCACCTTTTAAACTGCCTTTGCACTCACCTGTAAAAACTGAAAATGCTCGAGATCCTTTCTGCCAGAGAAACTGCACAAGCTCAGAATTCCACAGAAATGGAGAAAAAGGGCTGCCAAGCACAGAGGTTTTATCACCGTGCAATGATGATAAATATGCTCTGCCATCTCAGGTGTCCAGATCAGAATTTAAGAAGATGGAAAATGGAGACAAAAAGGCAAAGCCAGGAGATTTGGACTTTGCACCACTGCAGTATGAGGACAGCAATCAAGACAGTGTATTGGAGCCAGAGCACAACAACAATACACAACAGAGCCCAGGGCAAACCTGCAATGGATCTGCTGAAGATGACAGCATTTTTGACTCCCCATCTGACATGAAGAAGTTTGCTGAAACAATAAAGAACTTGGAGAGCTCAGTTTGTTTACCCCAGAAGAAGAAGAGGTCAAAGCTGCCCAAGTCTCCAGCACCCCACTTTGCAATGCCTCCCATTCATGAAGACAACCTGGAGAAAGTGTTTGATCCTAGTGTATTTACTTTTGGGCTGGGACTGAGGAGGGAGAAAACGCAGGATCTGTTACCAGCACAGCAAATGAAAATGCAGAGCCTGGAAACCATAGCCAAGGCCAGGCCCAAGCGTGCATCAGCAGAGCAGAGCATCATATTCAAGGCTCTGCAGCCGTGTCGAGAGGAGCCTGCCTTTGCTCAGGAGACAGGGAAAGAGAGCATGGACTGCACAGACGGTGACATTAAGAGATCACGGCTTGAGAAAAGCTCCCTCTTCTCAAGCTTGCTGTCCTCTAAAGAGAAGCTTTTCAGCCCTTCTGTCCCCTCAGCCAGTAACACAGCGGCTTTCGGCACCGACCCCTCGGGGCTGCCTCCCTCACAGCAGGATGTGTCTGGGCCGTTCCTCATGCCTCAGAAATCCGAGGTAACAAACATCACTCAGGAAGTGGAACAGTGCTTGCTGACCTGCTGAACAACTGCTAATTGTGATTTTGCAATTCAGTCTCTTTCAGATGTGAAGTTCCCAAGTTTTGTGGAGAAGTACCTGCAAGCAGATAGTGCCAAAAAAGAACTCAGTTTGCAAATGCCCAACTTTGGCAATCCTGAGAAAAGCTTTTCCAGCTGGTTAGGAACCAGCAGATACGAATCAAATGTCCCCCCTGGGTTATTAGATGTGGATGTAAGTATTGTGCTTTTACAAAGCTGCCTGCACAGTTATCCAGCTTTTATGATTTTGATAGACAATGTGCATATATTGTTTTGTTTCCCCTCTTTGGGATATATATATATATAGATACACATACATTGAGGTGAACTTAGGTGTGGTGCCAGTTTTATCTGAAAAGGAAAATGAGACTTTTTGCAAATAGGAATGGAAAGCATTTTTTGAATATGTCTTCCTACTTGATTTTGTATTATATTGAAACAAATCTTATGCCAACTTAATTTTTTTTATTGCAAATTAGTAGAATGCTTTCTGTGAACTTCAGAAAGGTTCTATTGAAGTAATCTTCCTTCTCTTCCAACAAGACATTTAGCCACTAACAGTTAAATAAGTAACACAGCAAATTTTTTATTTTAGCTGTCTATTGTATTCCCATGTATTGGCAGAAAAATATATATATTCTTTAAGAATACTGTAATAACTGGATAGTAGTGATTATTGAAAGTGCTGCTACAGTGTAGGGCTGTCCCTAGGTCTGATTACAAGCATCTGTTCTTCATGACTGAAGACAGACAAGCAACTTTAATATGGAATATATTTGTAATTTCTGTTTTTAAAATAATGACTCAATTTCCTGTAGTATTTGCTATTTCTGTTAATGTAAGCCCTGATTGTAACCTGAGAGGTGAACTATAAGCAGGAGATCTAAAAACCATGTGAAGAAATATGTTTTCTAAGGTTTAATACAGCCACATGAACAGGACCTGTGGAATTGAAGCAGCATGTAAGAAGTTTGAGAAATACTTTCCAAAGTTAATGGTTATCTGCTATGGCAGATCTAAAAGGAGCTTTGTCACCCTGCAGGAGACAACCATCCATGGTCCCTTAGAGTTCTGAGATTCTTCTTTTATGGGAAGTTCTCTTCATTAGAGTGGAGATAAAAATTAGGGGGTTATTTACAGAAGTGTAGATTTATATTATCAGTTAAAGAGGCTTTCTTATTCTGTTGGTCCTGCTTGGATTTAAAAGCTTGAATTTAAAGCTAAATGCCTAGCACTGTCTTAGTTTGTTTTTTGCTGCTCAAACTGTTTTTCTTGAGTGGGTTTCAGTTTTGCAGTAGAATGTGGAGGTCTGATGCAGCAGTGGAGTGTGTACATACCTGACCCTTTAGGCTTCATCCCTAACCCTTTGGGCTTCAGAGTGTTTCTGATTTCTGTGGCGCTGCTGCTGCCTGAACTGTTTTGCTCAAGCTGGGAATCAGGAATGTTTCTGTGAGCTGTTCCTGCTGTGCATCCTGCACTGACCAAGACAATGATGATGCAATGGTGGGTGATGTGCAGGGAGCAGTGAGGGCAGCCCAAAACAATGACTTTGGCATTCCTCAGAACACAGAACAAGTTGTAACTGGAATTGAGGCGCAGGCTAAAAAACCAGTTGTGCTTCAGCATGTCCTGATGATGCCACAGGAACCTGGTGGTGGTGAGGAGGTGCCTGTGCCCACTGCCTGCTCTGCACGTTAACTGCTGTGTTCTGTTCGATTCCCTGCACGTGCTGCTGGTTGAGGGACAGGATCTGGTTTGGTCTTTTTGTCTGTGTGAATCACTCCTAGAACAGCAGGACCCTGCCCCAGAATGAGCACTCCTATCCTTGCTGGGAAACCAAACACATCATTTCAGTGCTTGCTTTATGGGTTTGAAGGTGACGTGATGCAACCACAGCTTTCCCATGTATTCTGTATCAAACCATTTACTGCTGACTTCAGCATTCTTTTAGATTGTGTATACCTCCGTGTGTTTTAGTTGTTCTGGATATTTTTGGTTTATCACTTAGTGCTCAGTCTCACGCTCTTTGAGGAAACTTGGTACAAAACTGATTATGCTAGTTAGCTCATACATGTATGTGCCATCATGCATCCTCAGTATTTTCATATATTTCTTAAAAATACGCCGTGCTGTATGGCTTGACATTTTTAGACATTTCAACTCATCTTTATTGTTGTACAGCATGTACTTCATAGGTGGCACATTTTAAAGCAGTCTCTTGGTACTGAAATCCTGGGCTATGTAGGGAGATGATGAGGATGGTTTTAAAGCATTTCAGATCTGAGGTTAGTCACCTTCAGTAAGATGACAATTCAGAGTTTTAAAAAAGTGTATAAATTTATACATTTGTGACAAGATGCTGCTTCACAAGGGGAAGTAGAGATTGAAGTGGTAAGTAGGTATAGTTAAAAGGTTACCAACTTTTACTATTCAGAGTATTTTTTATTTTGTTTTACTAGCCCTTTTTCTATAGCTGAGTATCTTTATTGAAAATGCTTTTGATTTTGTGGGGGGTTTTTTGTGATTTTTTTTTTTCTTTTCTCACTGGCTATTAGACACTTCCAAGAAATGGACAAAGTAAAATCAATCCCAGACCTGGCAAGGTAAGATCAATTTTCATAGTTTTAGTGTTCCTTTCTATATTTAAAGCTTAGGAAGATAGAACTGTATGTTACTGGTGTGTTTTTCTGTTTTGTTGGATGTTTTTTAACACAGCTGGTGATATACTGTGACTCAGACTGTCAGAAAGCTGGCATTGAAGTTTTCCATGATGTTCCAGATTGCAGTTCTTGGCTTCTGTCACCAACAATTTTAGTTAAAGTCATCAGAGGATGGTAAGACATCAATTTTTACTCTTTATGCAAAGATTTTTACTCCATCCAAGAATGTTTTGAAGCAGAGCTGGCATGGGATTCACAGTAACAATCAAAACTGTGAGCAAGAAATAGAGCATTCTACCTGTGCAGCAGGAAGTTCTGAGCTGGAAACTCATTTTGCTGAGTGAGTGAGTGAGTGTCACCATCTGGCAGGGTGCATAGGTGACATTTACCTGTGTCATCAGGCACAGGTGTGGGATGGAATGACAGATTCTGTTCAGCTCTTTGGCCTTTCAGCTCTTCTGGTCATTAGGGATTCTTGCATAGTGTTTGGATTGGGCTAAAAGGCTAGCAAACAAGTTTAAAGCTAGCTGTTACACAATTATGTCCTGACCAGAGGAATAGGACGGTGCTGTAGAGATAATTGACTGTTTCTCTGACAAAAGGAGGGATTTTGCTCTGAAAGCTGTATTGCCCAAGAGCAATTCAGAGCAAGTTCATCTCCTGCTTTCTTCACAGCATCAGCAGAGGGGCCATTAGTGGTGTGGCCAGCACAGCAAGTTGTGCTGTGGCCAGGCTGTAATGCAGTCAAATAGCAGCTTCTAAAAGTCATTATCTGATAGTGGGGTGCAGACACAAGGGCTGGCCACAGCAGGAGGTACTGGGGAGCAAACTGATTGCTGTTTAGCTTCAGAAAACTGGAACAAAACCCTTTTGATCTCTGTAAACCAGCTTGTCTTTTCTGGCATGGTCCAGAGGGACTGGGCTTGGAGTTTTTTCCTCCTTCCATTGAGAGCCTGAGTGAAGGGTCTGAATTTGCAGATGGATAAAGTTCCTATTTAGTTATATATTCTGCTCTGGCATTAAAAATGAAGTTGTCCTTGTCTTCTGAGCAGTCTTATCATCCTCTGGCACATCTCCCCCAGCTCCTGTGGAACTCCAGGCTGTTGTTCACAGGATCCAAGCAACTGGTGTGTTTATACACGATGCAGCAATCTGCAGTGTCATTGTTTTCTCTGATGTACAAATTGGTTCTGATTAGTATCTCATACAGTGAGTCTGGTGTTCAGAGATAGTAGTCTTTGCTGCCCCAAATCATCAGTTTTATAAGGTGGAGGAGTTTTTTGTGAAAGTACAATTCAGCAGTAGACATTTTTGTTTTTATCATTGTTTTTAAAGGTATCATAGAGACTGAAAATGGCTTGAATCAGCAGTGTTGGGTGAATAAGCTGTACTGGGGAAATGGCAAGGGTTTGGAAACAGTACTGAGTATGAAACGATTTGTTAAGTGGGATCATGATTTTTGCAAATCACACTTGATAAAGTGCCATGAAAAATTAGATTTTTAAAATTTTATTTTAAGCTGGATACTCTATGAAAAACCAAATTTTGAAGGCCCCTCTATTCCATTGGAAGAAGGAGAGTTGGAACTCACAGATATTTGGGGTGCAGGTGCTTCTGAAGAGCAAAGTGACTGCACATCTCAAAAGCCTGCAGTGATCGGGTCAATAAAACATGTTGTTAAGGCAAGTAAAACAAGTCAAAAATTTTTTAATAGATCTTGGTGTATAGTGATGTTTTATACTGATAGAGCATGTGATTGGTCTGTTAGGACACAAGTGCAACGTGAGCTACAAGTGCATGAAACAATATTCCATGTTGAATTTCCTGTTCAATCAGAAAATGCACGTGGGGGCTTTTGTGCAGTGAGGCTTGTGGCGACATCAGGAGGGAGGACAGGGCAGGAACAGAGCTTGAGGGGCTTTGTTAGAATAGCCACCAAAATGCTGCATTCAGCATGTGCTTTGTAGTCTGGTCAGTGTCAGGAAAGGCATCACAGAAAACCACCAATAATTTGGTGTTTTCAAAATAGGGCTTTTTCTTTTTTTTCCAATACAAATCAAATTTGCACTCAATCCAGACTTCAGTGTGAAACACCAAGCTTTGGTTTGCCTGGTATGGGCAAACTTACCAGTGAGTTTCACACATGATGGAACATCTTTTCTATGCAGCTTTTAACCTACCATGAAGTAGTTGCAATTGCAGGTTACCAAAACTAGCACAAGCTACAAAGTTATTTGAGTAGGAAAGGAAAAAGGAGGTATATTGCTTGTAACTACAATTCTTGTTTAAGTTGCAGTTCTCTTCAAGGATGGCTTGTTTGGTATTATCTTAGGGTTTAATTTGCAGGAGCAGATGTTGACTGATGAAAGAAGATGCATTCCTGCCTAGATGGCAGAAAGTAAACAGTGTAAATGCTGATTAGAGATTGACTGTCTTGCTTCAAACAGAGACAGGCGAACTGGCTTAGCTATGCTTTTATTATAGGCATCTAATAGCAGTAGCAATTGACAAGGGGGGAAACAATTTAAAATAAACAGGTGTTTCAAAACGGAGTTAGTTATGCACAGTAATTATAGAACTCCCAGCACAGATCAGGTGATTATGGCAATCTTCATTTTTCAGGATTACAGGGTTTGCCGAATCGATTTGTATACAGAGCCTGAGGGGTTGGGAATCGTGACTTCCTTTTTTGATGACACTGAAGAAACAGGGGTGTTTGGAACCACCCAGAAGACTTGTTCTATTAAAGTGCATTGGGGCATGTGAGTATGCAGCTCTGAATGAGTGTGGAGTGTGATGACAGGAGTTTGGTTTAAACCATGGGTTACGCTGTCAGACTCGTGAGCAGGCTGTGTTTATGGCTGTATTTATGGCTGTGTTTATTCCAGTCCTGTATTTTGGCAGTCTGTTGACAGTAGAGTTAGTGCATCCCTAACTAATGCTCCACTGTTGTGGAGTCTGACCTAGAATGTTTGGTTAGAGCTAGATTTCCTTCTGCTTGCATGTAGTAAATCCTGAATAACCCTTGTGTATTTGTAGCCAAGGAATGAGTTTGCCTCTCCTGCTTTTTCCCATTCAGGCAAACTTACCATAAGCGAGGGTGGGGAATGGGCATTTCCCACTTGCTTTCTTCTAAACTTGAAATGATCCAAAGAAGAAAAATTTTGAAGTCCTGCTGTTATAAACTAAGACTTAGAGTGTCCACACGTGACATTGTTGTACTTCACAGTGCATTTTGAACCGGGCTTTTATGGTGATGTGCAATACAAAGAGGTTATGTCACATTAAAATATCTGGCCATCTGAGTGAGGAGGTTAATATTGTGAACTAAGCAGGCTTTTATGAGAAAGCAGACCTCTCAGGAGCAATCCAGGTGCTGTACCAGTATTAGTTTTCATGGCTTAATAAACAAACTAGTAAAAAAGGAGTATGGGGAAAAGGATGCAGATGAGTGAAAAAAGCTTCTTTCAGAAAAAGTGAGACTGGAGCCACTTCCATTCGTCCTGCAGAACTTCTTACAGGGTGTACAGACCATGGCTGTTAGCTCCTATGTTTGGGCACTTACAGCACTTGCCTTGATGCAAATAGTCTAATTATCAAAAACTGCCTAGCTGAAAGCAGGTGTTGCATATCACTTTTTATAGAAATATGTCAAGCAGAGAGGTTTCAAATCTACCACATGATATACAGACATTTTTGTTGTAAGCCAAAGAGTATTTTATCTGAGTAAATATTTACACCTTGATTTGTGGAAAAAATGAAGCATTTTGGTGTGTGGGTAAATTTGAAGATGTCCAAGTAGTTGGTTCTCTGACAGGAAGTTATTTCTGGTGAACAGCAACCTCAATCCAAATTACATGTCTTGCAAGAGTAAGGAAATCAGATATGTTATTTGCAGGTTAATTGTTAATTCACTTCATCTATGTCTCCATTTTATTTCTGTCTCACTTAAAAGCTGTCAGTGACCAGTAAAATCACAGGGTTTTTTTGGAAGAAGGCAGAGCCTGTGCACATCTCAGTTGTCTTTATTTTGCATTAGTGTAACAGTGTTGTTTTACTAAATCCACGTGAGCTCTTTCTGCTTTAATATCTCTTGCATTTGTATCCCTGAAGGAAAGCAAATATTTTCCCCAGGAAGTGAAATATACTATTTTTCAACTGTGTTTCTCAGATATCTGTTTATAGTCCAGTGTAGAAAGAAGTCACTTCCATGAGAAATTCTGCAGATGGCTGCTGCTTTTTTGCATGCTGTAAGGTTAGGGGGATTTTTGCCTTTAGTTTCCAAGCATGACACAGTTCACTGTGTTGGCAGGTGAGGGAGGCTCTGGTTCTGAGTCACCTTGCCATGGGTGTGGTTGTATCATCCTAAAGTTTCCCAGTGTTCATGCTTAATTGCTGTTTGCTGAAAGCTGCCAACAAAAATGAGTCAATGCACCTTTATCTTCTGACTGTGCTCTCCTTGTTCCTCCATGTGTGTCAGTTCCTGCAGTGGAGTTAGTCATAGAGCCCCTTAGGGTGGAAAAGGCCTTGTGAGACCATCCAGGGTGGAAAAGGCCTTGTGAGACCATCCAGGGTGGAAAAGGCCTTGTGAGACCATCCAGAGCCACCATTGACCCAGCACTGCCCAGGCCACCACCCAACCATGTCCCCAACCCCACCACTGCACATCCTTTGAACACCTGCAGGGATTGTGACTCCACCACTCCCCTGAGCAGCCTGTTACAGTCATTGACAACTCTTACACTGATTGACAACTCTTTCAGGGAATTATTTTTTCCCAATATCCAGTCTAAGCATCCACAGGTGCAGTATGAAACATTCAGCTACAGACAGTAATAGAACTAAAGCACCTTACTTGTTTCTTGGAGCCATGTGTCTGCAATGAAACTATACCAATCTGGGCTAGTTTATATTAGCTTGGAATCTCCCTTTAAAGGGAACAATGATCTTGTTCCTAAAGTAAGCATATTGTCTTGTTCTTTATGTTCTGGGGGGTTTATGTCTTACTTTTGTCCCTCCACCCCTCTACTTCCAGATGGCTTCTTTATGAAGAACCTGGTTTCCAGGGAGTCCCTTTAATGTTGGAGCCTGGTGAATATCCTAATTTATTATTCTGGGAGAAGAAGGAAGCCTACATTAGGTCCATGAGACCCTTGAAAATGGTAAACTACTGGTACTACTTATAAGTTAAAGGAGGCATGTTTATGTGTTAGAAATAATATATTAAGGTGGTTAGCTTTGTCAAGACTTAGAAAAATGTAACTCTTTAAAAAAACCTTAAGATTTTTAGTCTATAAAATTCTTGAGCCTACAACATTTGATTACATCCATCTTTGCCATTAATCTTCACTTTTGCCATTTATTTTCACTTGCACTCTTGAAGGAATATTTTATCGTAGTCCTGACTTTTTGCAAAGAATTGATGCCTTGTAGAGACATCTACCAGTGTCTAAGTCATGAACAGCTTAATTTTTTCTTCTTTTTCTTCCTTTAACAGGGTGGTCGCAAGGTTGAATGCAGTGGGGAGCCAAAGGTAAAAGTCAGTATGTGTTGATTGTCCAAAGCTGTTTTACAGCACATGAACCACACGTGGTAGATCAGTATGCTTTGATTGGATACTGATGCTTTACTGGGTAGCCTTTTCTTTTGTGACCACACCATGAAAATACAACTTCTGTTACATTTCTGCCTCCATCACATGCATAAATGACAGCATTAACAGCAATCCAGGTGATGCAGATGGGTGATGAGTGCTCAAGCCCTCACATCTCCAGTGGAAAGGCTCTTGCAGAGGAGAGATCCCACTGGTTGATTTTGTAATTTTGCATTCTCCCTCTATGTGCCCATGCTATAGGAACTGTCTGCTGTCAGAATTCATCATCCTCCCTGCAATTTCTCTTTTCCTTCATTTCTGCTCCAGGTAATTGTTTATGAGAAGCCTTTCTTTGAAGGGAAGCATGTGGAAATAGAATCGGAGGTCTTTATGCTTGATGAGAAGGAATCAGAAGACAAGACAAGACTTGCACTTACATCAGTGGGATCCATGAAAGTACTGGGAGGAGTGTAAGTGTGGAAAAGTGTTATTTATCTTCCAGCTGAAGTAATGACTCCATAGGCTGGAGGTTGCAGTGGACAAATCCAGTTCCTGTTGATTTTGTTTTTGTAATTTTTGGGTTGAGTATACACCAGGGTTAAATTTGAAAATATTCACAGCAAAAAAATAAATATTGCATATGTATAACTGCTCCATGAAAACACGGAGCGGCCCTTGTCCATTTCCACGTTCAGACTGTGCTGTTGCTGTTGTTGTTGTTGCTCAGCTGGGTTGCCTACGAGAAGCCGGGGTTTGGAGGCCACCAGTACCTGCTGGAGGAAGGAGCGTATCGGGACTGGGCAGACTGGGGCGGCTACGACCAGGAGGTGCAGTCCCTGCGGCCCGTTGTTGGGGTGAGTTCAAGGGGACACAGCAGCATCTCCTCAGTGCTCTCAGATGGCATCTGGCACTCTCCTTATGTGCTCCTCTTTGTCTTAACAGGACTTCACGAGCTCCCATATGATAATGTACAGTGAGAAAGACTTTGGATCAAAGGGTTCCAATATCAACGTGCTAGGGATCATTTCCAATTTGAAAGACACTGGATATGGGCTGAGGACACAGTCTATAAATGTGCTAAGTGGCGTGTAAGTGATATTTTTATTCATTCCTTCATTTTAGATATGCTGGTCTCTATAGAAATTGATGGTGTTTGCAGCTGTTTTTTGGGACTTTGACTTCTATATGGAGTCTTCAGATGAAATTTTCTGCCCTTGACCACAGAATGTGAAAAGTAAAGTTTTGGTGAATATGTACAGTAAATTATCTTTCTTCTTACAATAAGATAAGATGGTCCCAGGAAGCATTGACTTTGTGATACACAGAGTATGAAAGCATGAGATGAGATTTCATCAAGAGAGGAATAGTTTGTTCTTGTGGCTGCATTTGTGTGAAGCATTTCAAACAGCAGAATTGTTATGGAAATAGTTTCCAATTTTGAAACTAATTTCCAGGCTTCCTGCATTTGACCAGATGTAGATTCCTTGCTCTTGTGTTTTAAATAGAGATAACTTTTACTATGCTCACTGATACCTTCTGATACTAGGGAGAGTATCAGAAAATTAACATTGCTTTTGCAGTGACTCCTGTAGGTTTAGCAGTGCTTTAGTGCTGTGGTGTTGGTGTTTATTGTTTGTTTGGGGTTTTGTTAAACATATGGTTCCCAAAAGTGTCTATTAGCCCTGGCCATTAACAAAGCACCTCTTGGTGCCACAAGTGCTGTCACATGCCCTTGATCAGCTGATGGATTTGCTGTTGGATTAGTCAAGTCCATCAGCTGCAGGTTGAGTTTCACAGCCTTGCAGGCCACATCAGATGCTGACAAGCGTTAGCAATCATGTCTGCAAGCACACGGGATTACCTGAAGTACCAGAACCAAAAAGCATGAGATGCACAGTGTGTCTGCCTGCCTGGTGTGCATGCAGGTGACCTGCTGGGAGCTCTGCCCTACCCAGCCACGCCCAAGATCCTTCCTGTGTTATCTGTGCTGTATCTCTGCAAATTTTGTCTGGATAGAGGCTGCAGGATCAAGCTCAGTGCATTCCAGAGGAATGCTTTTAATTCCTATATGAATATGGTGTGACAGCAGGTTCTGTTCTGTCTGGTGACCTTTGAAGCCACTGTGCTCTTCTGTCTTCTGTAATATGCAAGAGAGATTCCTGGGAAAGAGTCTCTGAGGGTTGGGAAACAAATTGTGGGTTACTTATCATGTAGTTGTTCTGGTAAATGTGTCTGTTGCATCTGAGATAGGAATCACACCTGAGTTTGAGTGTTCCAGTAATTAGGAGTGGCTTTAACACTCTGATGGCAGAGTGGCTGGAAGTCTTTATGAACAAAACTTGTACTACAGACTCTGCTACCACTTCTGTAATCTCACCTTGTAGACTCCAAAAGATGTAATTTGCAGCAATAAGGTTTTAAAAAAATCAGATGCATTGCTCATAACAGGTGGCTAGCACTCAGCTCTTGAGAGTCTTGTACAGCCCCTCTGTTTCCAGAGAAGGTGTGAGTGTTTGGGGGTTTTGTGGTGATCTTATTAAATGTTAAAGTGCCAGAAACTTGAATGATCTGTGTGAAGTCATGTTTGGCAGTACAGTGCTTTATTTTAAATATTAACTGTCTGTTCAGGTAGAACATTTTTAAAAATATCTTTCCTTCCAAGAAATCTGTCACGGGGCAATGAATAATCCATTGAGCAATTTCCTGAGCTGTTCAGGTTGTAGTGTAGATGATGACATAGTGAACTGTGACAGATTCAATAAAAGCTCGTCATAATATTTAGAAGTAACCTTCCTGGTATTATATTGAAAACACTTAATTAAAATAAGTAAAAAATTTAAGAAGCCCTCAACCTTTCATTGCAATTTTTAAACTACAGATATCTGGGGTAAGCAGTCAGAGCAGTAAGATAACAGATGATCTGTATTTCCCACAAAATTGATTTGATTGCTCTGTAATTTAAAGGGTATATCAAAGAGAAGAAAGCCTGACATAGTGCACAGATACTGTGGAAGGAGTTCTGAGCTCAGCTGCAGCTCTGAACTGTATTGCTGGAGACAGCCCAGCTCTGCATTTGGGGTGGGAACTATTCAATTTTGGGGTAATTCAACACTGGCTGCATTAAAATTTCTAAATTTCTAAATGTTTCTAAGCATGTTTCCAAGCAATATTTTCATGTCTTTGCTAAATCCATTGTAAAGACGTCCTGAAAAATATATCCCAAGGAGATGAGGATTGACTACTTGAAAAATGAAAATGTACTTCTTTAAAAATGAACATGTTTTGCTCTTGAGCGTTTTGTAGAGACTGGCCAAACATAAAATTTAAAAATTATTTTTCTGCCATTAGGGTGGGAGAAAGCAATCCAGGCTGCCTGGAAATAGGAGGGGCCTTTCTTCTTTTAAGTGGGGTTTGAACTTTACTTTCAAACTGGCAGAATTTGAAGTGGTGGAAAATTGAACTATTTACTGGCAACAGGGAACACCCTTAACGGGTTCAAACAAGTACTAAAATCAAGTGTTGTACTATTTTGATTTCCCCTCTGCTTAAAAACTCCTTCAAGCTTTTATTTAGTAGTGATCAAAATCACAGGAAGTGCATGTTTGAAAGGTGCCTTTTCTTTATCCATAAACACACCAAACTTTTGCCAGAACTCCTGAAGAAGCTCTTGTCTTTCAGTCGATTCCCTTTGAACTTGCTGGAAGAATTTTCCCAGATTTGTTTATTTTATGCAGTCATCTGTTTACTGTGGTTGTGTTATCAGCCTGGTTTTCCCCTAGTTTTCAGGTAATTAATCCACAATGTAGATTGGGTTGCTGCAAGAGTAGGTATGGATAGTGAGTGATATCAAGGAAATAATTGGGTAATGAGTGGTTCACATACAGAAACCAGAAGATATTAAATGAACCTGGATGCACTCAGGAAGGTACCATGAGTGAGACACGAGGTACAAGAACAAACCTCCACTGGAGCTGAAAAGGGCAGATACTCGTGGATACTCACTGGAGAGCATTTCAAACAAAGCTTTAACTTCTCTGCAGGTCTGAACTGATGTTCAGGAAAAAGTATTTTAAGGAGCAATAAGATTAAAGCTTGCAGGTAGCTGGGATGCTAAGAATCACAGTCACAAAGGGGCGGGATGAACCCGTTTTCTCTCTCCTATAAATACAATTTCATTCCCTCATTCTATCTGTTAATATTGTACAAGTCTGCAGGTGCCAGTTAACTTTCTGGCCTCCCTCCTAAAGTCAGACAGGGTGAGTCCTGGGCTGACTGAGGGCAGATTGGATTTTTGGTGAGCCACCCACACCTGGATTATTTTCTTGCCTGAACATTCAGACCCTGTTTGGAGCTGCCCTTCCTAGATGTCACACGTAGAGGTTTCTGGAGCAAGATTTTCTGTGTGTAACAGTACTAACAATTAAACATAAAGCATAACCAAAGCTTTATGCCATTTCTGGGCATGGCTGGTGCCCAGGAGGAAGGGTCCCCAGCGCCCTCCTGCACAGCCTGGGCTGGAGCTGTTGCTCACGAGGGCAGTTTGTGCATCTGGGGTTACAAAAACCCAAATCTGTGGTGCCAGCAGCGCTGGGTCGCTGTGGGCACCGTGGTTGCTGCCATGCTGCAGAGCAGCACTTCAGCTTCTGTTGTGCCTGGCAGCTGGAATGGGACTCCTGCTCAGGTGTGCAGGCAATATCCTGCTCTCCAGGCCTTTCTGGGAAGTCAGAAGTTGGGTTAAGGCCGTGCTCCTTCCTAGGGACAATCCTGAGGGCTGCAGGTTTAGCTGGTACTGAATTCAGCTGCCTGTGCTTGATGATGTTATTACTGCTTTCTGCAGCTTATATGGGCTTCTGAGTGAAGTGGAGAAGCACAAGTATTTCACCACTAAGCCCTGACTCTAGGAACTGTCTGACTTGCATGGAAGAGTGGCATTTAATTATTTAAATCCCATTTATTTAAATGTAAACATGTGCAAGTGAGATTTGTTGATTACTTCTGCATTCAGGCTTTTAGATGGGGGAACTAAATAACTGCTATCAAGGGGTTCTTAGGAGGCTGCTGACATGTCTTACAGTTTATTTTATATCAAAACCACTTGTTTGCATAGATCTCAGTTGAGTAAAACTACTGTGCACCATAGCTGTATCCTGGCACTTAGCACTGAAAAATCTAATGAATGCCTGAAGAAATGGTTTGAAGAGACCTCATTTTCACTGCTTTTGGCATATGTGATATGCAGGTATAGACACACCTGAGACATTTGAGCTCTCTGCTCAATTTATTGTACATACCAGTGTCTCTTTGATGAATTACTCTGAGGTGATTTTGAAATGGACCTTGAAATATGCCGTAAGTAATTGGTGTGTAACAAGCTGGAATAATTGATTATATCTGAGGCAAACCAAGAGACGTGAATAGTGATGTGTGTGATTCACTGTTTGAGTGTTTGCCATGGACAAGTAAAACAAAGTTCATGCTCCTGGCACATACATGTTGATGCACCTTTATTTCAGTTTGAAGCTATCCCACTTCCTGTATGTGCAGAGACTCTGACACTCGTACCTGAAATAAAACTGCAGCTTAGCAGAATCCAACTGATCAGCACACATAAATTAATGGGGAATTTTGATGCTGAGAGTTATCTTCCCCTGCAGATTTTAAGATCTGTATCATTTTACTGCTTTGTGATATGAAGTTTTTGTTAGTGTATAAACTCAGTAAGTTTCTGTGCCAATTGAAAGTGGATTTTGGCATAACCTAGCATATAGTCATTATGCACTACTGTGGCTAAAATTAAAAGCAGGTTGACTTTGAGTAGAAGTTTTTCTTGTAGAATCAGGAACCAGCAAGATGTCCTGATTCCTGCATAAATACCATAAATGAAATGCAGCTGCTACTGTGGTCTGATCTCATATGGGCACTCAAAAAACAACCAAACAGATAAAAAAAGAGTTGTAAGTATGGGAAAGCTTGGCAAGTATAGCAGTGAAAAGCAAGTCAAGTTCTGCAGGTTATCACAAAATCAAAGGTAGTAGAGATGCAGGAAGTGCTCTGTTTGGGCTTTCAGTAGGGATCCAAGGTCAGAAGAACACTGTAATAGGAGATATATTGAATGTAGGATACTATTCTTAGCAAAAGTAACTGATAGCAGATATTTAAGATTGGACCTAAAGACTGCAGGAGTAATTGGACATCAGAGAGATACATGCTGTGATTCGGTTGCTTTTCCAATACTTCAAGTGTGAATCATGTCAAAAGTTGAAAGCCTTTCAGAAAGGCCTATTCTGACTGAGACAGAAGACTCGATGCAGATCTCAGAGTTTGTGGCCTATGTCAAGCATGAGATCCAGCTGAGTAGTTACAATAATAGATTTGCATTTAAACACATTGATCTGGTCAATGTTGTGGTGGTTTTGGTGCTTAGCTTTAAGGATATTCTTCTTGCTGTCTCTGATTCCTGGTAAGGAGCAGTCTCCTCTTGCTCAGCACCTTTGCCTGCTGTTGCAGCTCAGCATCCTGTCAGGGTCTGTGTTTGCTGGAACACAACTGAGCTGTGGCTACAGGAACATTAACAGTCAGCATTGCTGCATTTACTGTTCAGATTGCTCTGAAAGTTAGTTTTGTTGAAATAGCTACATTGTGATATCTGCCTGGTGTTTTGGGGTTTTTTTGGGGGGGGGATTTTTTGGGGTTTTTTTTGGTTGTTTTGTTTGTTTTTTTTTAAGAGAAGAACTTGACCTTGGTAAAATAAGAGAATTGTAAAACATCTTGAAATATTCTTACTGAAGATAACTTTTAGGATATGTGATGTGTCTGAACTTGTGCTTTGCTTTAGCTCATTCACTCTGATTTGTATCAGCGTAGTGCAAGAAGGCAATAAAATTTGCACAGGGTTTGCACTATCAGATACACTGGTTTGGTTGGAGTTTTAACAGCATCATAATTTGGCACTTCAGGAACTTTTTATTTGTTCTTCCATTAAGACAGTAATGAATGTACACATCTGTATATTGGAAAAGTAGTGTGACCTCTCCCCACCACCCTCCTCTTTCTTTTTTAGGTGGGTGGCTTATGAGAATCCTGAGTTTACAGGGGAGCAGTACATACTGGCTAAAGGGCTGTATCCCAGCATTGAGGCATGGGGGGGAAAGAATTGCAAAATATCTTCAGTTCAACCCATTGTTATGGTAAGGAGCTTATTTTCTACTTGTTTTGCAAGTTTTGCTGAAGTATTTGGAACTCTACTTTTTCTATCAAATTCAGTTTATTTACATTATTTAAATGATCATTAATAGTAAATTTTGTATGTTATTTTATTAGTGTTGAAAATATTTTTTCTCTTCTTTCCCCTCAATACTTTTGCAGGATATTGTTGGAAGCGAAAGGGGTAAAGTCAAGGTAAGAGACTTCTGTAAGCACATGAAACATACTGTGCAGTGTCTGTAAATGAAGGGGTGGCTGTTTGTCCAGGGGAACACTCAGGTATTTGCATAGATGGCTGACTAGTCAAGGAGTGAAGGCTGCAGGTGGAGAAAGAAAGGCTGCTTTGCAAACCTCTTGAGTAAGGCACATTAAACCCACATTAAGGAATGTGGGATTCGATGCACAGTTGGTATCAGAACTTCCTTAGGGCACTGGCCATGTCTTGGCTCAGCAAGAGGTGTTTTGGGGTGTCAGTGATGGTTTTATGGAGCTGGAGCCTGCAGCCCTCTGTGCAGAGGGGCAGGACCTGGGGTCTGTTGCTGAGGTGAGGGCTTTACAGCACAGACAATGTTTTGGTGAGGGCACTGCAGGATGGATGCTGTTCTTGTTACAGCTGGCTCAATTCCTTGTGAACCCATTTCAGTGGTGCTGCACTTGAGGGGAGTTGTTCACTCACAAGTGCTGCTGAGTTGTGCTTAGGTTAATGCCATCTTTGTCAATAACATGAGGGAAGGAAATGGCAGGGAGAACTTGTCTGTTCAGTGAGTTAATATATTTCTACATTGGACTGTCTTTGTGCAAGTACTAATATGTAGTTTTGACAGTGAGGCTAATGGGCAGCTTTTTTCATCCTTCCTAATTTCTGAACCTTTTCAAGTTTTCAGGTTTGTCCCTATACAAATTTGTTATTTTTATTTTCATTTCAGTCACAGCAGTGAGTATATCACAGCCCTAAAACCTCAGGGGACAATTCTGAGCTGTTCTGGTTTGCTACTCCTGATTAGTAGCACGCTTCACTGGAATCCCCTGCATAGGGATAACACATAAACTATGGGGAATAAAAATCTCAAGGCTGCTTATTTCCAGCTGTGTGCATGAAAAATTATTTGCATCTTTACATGATGTGCCTATTAAGACCCTGTCCTAAGGAAGGCCTTATCCTAAGGAAACAAGAAGCAGTGGCTTGCAGCCAGCAGGCTGCATCCATTGTCAGCATGCTCCTCTTTGGAGAATGCTGTGCCTGCCCACACTCCTGTCTCTATTAAGAGTGAATAAAGCTGGTAGGCATGTTGTAATGTGAATGACTTCTGTGTGATCATGGCTAATTATCCTCTAGCCAAATTAGCAAGTTTGCTGCTTAGAATTTTTTTATTTTTTTATTTTTTAATAAGGGCAAAACACTCTGTGGGATGTATCCTCTCTTATCCTTGGAGCAGAGAGAGAACTACCATGAGGCTGTGTCTGTAGCTGTAACAGGCTCATAAAGCCCATCTGTCCTGGGAATATGCACCATGCTTCTTGGCATGCTGTCTGAGCCCTTTGTCAGGATTATACACCATTAGTGTTGTGAGAGGCAGAGCACTAATGGTGTGTAATCCTGGCAAAGTTTCCATTTATTGGGAAGAGTATGCATTTTGGAGATTAAGCAGATTAGTAATATAAAAGAAATCTTTTATATGGCCTTTTAATAAAGGTGTGCCTATTCTGGTCACTCTTTGGGAATTTAAACCTCTTACCCAGCAATACACCCAGAAGATATACTTGTTATTGTTGTTTTAATTATTTTGTATGTCACTAAGTGATTTACAGCCAGAAGTAATTTCTGAAGTTGTTATCTTGCTCTCTTGGGCAAGGATTGTAACACTGAAGAGTGACAAACATAGGTAACCAAGGAAGGCTGGGTGTTATAAGTGTGTTTTTGTGTAATTATAGAATTAATGGTAGAGATGTAATTGAAGGTAGAATAATTAATTTCCTTAAATATGTTTATAACTTTTTAAAGGTCCAGTTATTTTCAGAGCCTGAATTCAAGGGTAACTGCCAAATATTTGAAAAAAACACAAGATGTATTGATTCATTTGCTGTGAAGTCTTCAAAAATTTTAGATGGCAGGTAAGTTATACTGAATGAATAATGCAAAATCACTAAAATGGTTGAAGTTTTACAAAAGCAACCAGCTTTCTAACATATGAGGTGGTTTCATATATGGGGCCTTAGAGCAATGCTTTGCTGTTTGCACGTCGCTCTTTCAGGACAAAGCATTGCAAATAATGCATCTGCATTTCACTGGCACAGGTGTCTAAAGAGGGAACTTTTCTTCTTTCTGCAGCTGCATCGTGTATGAGCAGGAGGAATTCACTGGTAACCAGTACGTGTTGGAAGAAGGGATCTATCCTGATCTGACAGCAATGGGCTGTTCACCCCAAGCAGTTCTGAAATCTTTACAGATCATAAATATTGTAAGTAAAGCATACTCAAAATATTGTAAAGATAAGGACAGTGAAGATCCCTTTTTTTGCAACAGTAAAAATTCTGGGGCACACATACAGCAGAGGAGGGAGTGGGTTGGTGGGTGGTGGTGGGGGCTTTGGTTTGTTTGGTTTGGTTTTGTTTCTGTGCAGTAGCAGTTAAATGTCCTAGCTGCAGTTAGTCGGGTTTTCTTGGCCTCTGTGCTGTTTTTGTAAAGGAGAAGATGTTACAGAAGCAACTGCCTGGGATACCTGTTTTTAATAACAGCTTATAAAAGAATTTCTGTAAAGAGTCAAATCTGTTTCCTGTAGCAGAGACCACTTAGAATGGGTTGAGGAGGTGGTATGATGGTGTGAATAAATATCTGTACCATGGACCTTGTTTTGGATGCATATTTAAAATGCAGGCCTAATTAAGCAACTTTGCATGAAATACATGTAATTATAAGACACTGTTGTTATTATCAGGACAATGGAATTTGAGTTAATCACAAAATAATGCACCCTTCTAGATAAGGTGAAGCAACACCCAACACTATTTGGCAAAATCAGGCTGTGTTGTTATGTGTGGTGGATACAAACTAAACTACATTTACATATTTTGTAACTCATCAGTGGCCGGAATGAGTTTGCTCAAGCTTACAGCTGATGATTATGATGGATCACTTATGGAATCTGCAAGTATCTTTTAAGATCAAAGTGATTACTAGCAAAATGTGGTCAAGATTCCAGGAACTCACAGCAACATGAGGAGATGGTACTTGTTTTAAAAAATGAGTTCTCTTGAATCTCCTCTTTGAATTTGGCAACTTCATTGCACTCCAGTGTAATTTTGGCAGCCTGTGAGTGGTGCAGCAGCTGATGGAGGAGAGCTGAAATGTGAAAGGCTCTGGAGAATTGTGATGTGCTCTAAACAAGCAACAGCAAGTAGCTCTGCTGTCTGAACTCTTGGGCTGTCTAGCAGACAGATCTTATTAAAAACAACAGAATTGCTTCTAGCCAAGCTTGGTGGGTGATTGCCATGAATTAAAATGCATCTCAGTAGTTCCTGGCTTTAAAATGCTTCTTTCAAGCTGGAAGGATCAGCCTACTTTTAAATGATTTACTATTTGTGACAGAGACTGATGTGTTAAAACACAAATGCTGGTTCTGTGCTCCTTTAAGTTCTTTACACTTGTGAAACTTGTTCTGGCCCTGCATTTTATCCCACTTCAGACAGCAGCACAGAGCTGCCTCTGTCTGCAAATCATGGGCTGCTGCTTCCTTCTGCAGAGGCTCCCTAGCTGCAGAGAGGAGGAGAATGGGTTACTTTGCTCATTGGTTTATTGGCAAACCAGAATAGAAAGAATGATTATTTCTGTCTTACTACTTACATTGTTTATTTTTCATGATTTTCCTAAAGCTTGAGCCTTATTATTTTAGCTCCTGGTTTCACCTGTCAGACATGTTTTGGGACTGTATTTTGGCAGTGCCAATCTTAATTCCTCCCTACCATCTGCCATTTCTATAACTTTCCTCGGGATTTTTCATGACATTTCTATACAAGAATCACCTTTGCTATTTTAATGTCATGTTTTACTGTATTTATCTAGTTAAACACCCCTTTGAAGGGATCATTTTTTAAGGGCCCATAAAGAAAGGAAATTAAAGGGATATTTGATACATTTGTAAGTGAAAGCTAAAAGGGCTTTTTTAAATGAGGGAACTTATGGAACTATATTAAGGGCTGTTTATAAGCTCAAGGGTTTTGGGGGGTTAGATTCCACTACATCTTGGTTGTGCTTGCTTTGCATGCTCCACATAGTTGTGCTGCAGATACAAAATAGCATTTTTTCCTTCTTGAATTTGACACATATTCTTCTTCCTGAGCATACTAGAAAAAACAGCTGTGAATGTGCTTTATGCTTGAACAGTCATCTGTGGAATAACTAAATGTAGATCTGCAGGAACACCAGCTTAGTGCAGTGCAGTACATGGGAAGAGCTGGCAGAAAATTCATGAGCTGACCTTGCACTTATCACTGTTTTATATAACAGTATTGCTGCTGAATTTAAAGAAAAACAAAGCCCAGTGTAAGGTGTGGCAGAAAATGGGAGGATTTTCTTTTCTGTTTCTGTTTTCTTTGTAAGAGGATTGTTTCTAAAGCATTTCGTGAGGCTGAAAGGCTGTTGTCTGAGAAGTTGCATGTCTCAGAGGGCAGGTGCCAGTCTGTAAAAGGGCTCAGAGTTCAGAGATGCCATCACAGTGTGACTGGTCCCGTTGGGCCCTTCACCCGTGGTGGTGCATGACAATTTAACTGGTGCATGATTTAACTGCAATTTAACTGGTGTTGCCTTTCACGGTGGGGCTGAGCGTGCTCTGATTCTGGAGTGAAGGGAGAAGGCCTCTCCTGGAGTTCTGCACAGCCTGGCAGCGTGTGTGCCCTCAGGAGGCAGAGCTCAGCTGCTCTGTGATAAATGCTCTGCTGTGAGGGTGATGGTGACGCTCACGCAATGCCCTCATCTGAGCCCTTGAACACCTCAGGGGAGATTAAAGAGGAATTTAAGCGCTGTTAGAAACGGGCAGATGGGAGGGCTTGCCCCATAAATCCCCATGGAAGCATGCATGGAGCCGGCCCTGCATGGAGGGGCCGTTTCCGTGCCTGAGGGCGGCCGGGCCTGTCGGGATTGGCGCCATGTCGGGCGCTCCCGATTCAGCTGTGTGAGGGAAGGAGCTCCCGGCTGCGGCACTGGACTGATGCTGTCGTGGGCTGGAAGATCGTGACAAAGGGTGTGGCAGGGTCATTTCTGTCTGTGAGTGTGCACTGCAGCACCAGGACACTCAGCCTTAATTGACGTGGCCCTAGGGAATTTCAAACCCTACCTCCCCGCTTCCACAGGAAGGCCTTCATTATGACAGGTCATTTTCAGATACTTTGCCCCACAGAAAAGAGTCCAAAGTTCTTTTTCCAGAAAACATTCAAATTGGATTCAGGATTGCAGAGAGCTTGTGTGGGCAGAATCCCTCTGACATCAGAAGCATTTTGACAGAGAAGGAGAAGAATCATCTCCCCACAGCAATTTGGAGAATTCCAATGTTACAGTTTTCACTTGCCGTGAATTTTTACCTCAGCAGTATGGATCTTGAATCTTTTGTCTAGTCAGAGATTGAAGTTGCCGTAACCTACTGTAAAAGTTAAAAATTAATGCAATGAGTGATAAGCAGTGCTGACAAGGCTGTCATCATTTGAAGCTGTAGAAATCTATATTATCTTACTGACTGTTCAGCTCTTTGTATGAAAATTCCCACGAGTGGGGGTTAGTGCAATGGAAGAGAGATATGGCATTGATTAAAATGTATTTTAAAACATAGTTAAGGTATTGTGCAAGAACCAGCCACAGAGGTCTTTGTGCCTGAAGATAAGGAAGCTTTATGTTCCGTGCAAGCAGATCTCTCGTGTATTTTGTATATGGTTTTTTATGACTTTTCAAGTCTAATTAGAGAGTTGAAGAGCAGAAACATTCTGGGTTTTTGATCTTAAACAATCCAGAAGAAACCTCTGAAATAAAAGGAGTATGTGGCGTACTGATCTTCACAGTCCCCATCTGGAATTCCAGCATTCTATAAATGCACTTATCTTCTTTTGCAGGAGCTGTCTGAGCCCTGCATAGCTCTTTTTGAAAAGACGGGTTTCCAAGGAAAGAAAATCGAGTTCAATACAGAAATCTTAAATCTTCAGTTCCTGGGATACAATCCTCGCATAGCTTCAGTTCAAGTTCTTGGTGGCATGTAAGTTTAAAATCACCCTTTGATTCTTTAGAATTAAGTACTTACAGGTGTAATGGAACCACAGAGTGTAAAATTAGAATATCATAATGTGTGCAGTGCATTAAGGCCATTTCATCTTACAGAGCATTTTCATATCCTGTCTCAACAATATATTATCACTGACTCATGTCCTTTGCTAGAAGTTGAAATGAATTTGAATAAAGCTGTCAGGGAAACTCATGTCTTCTCTCATGCCATATTATAAAAATCAGCTTGGATAGCATCCTTAAAACCAACTTCTCTGCTCTTGGTTTATATCTCAGTTGTAAAAACATCATCTGGTTTGTGATCTGTGTTACAAGTTGGAAATGTTTTTTAATGAGTCTTCATGGTCATCCTTTAACCTCTGCTGTGGACACAGAGGTGCAGTCAGACCATGAGTTCACCTCCCTTGTGTTAGTAGTAATGGTACCTTTTACTTCAGGAATTGGGTGAGAATCTAGCAGTTAGATATGGTAGCTGTTTTTAAGCAGTTGTGTTCTCTAAACATACCTTTGAAGACTATGTAAAAAATAGTCATGAAGTTTACTTCATTTTAAACTTCTGTCATGAAGCTTAAAAGCTGTTTGGAAGCATTTTTAAAATGCTTTTTAAATTTATTGTCCTATGTTCTAGAATTCCAGCAGATCTGTTGAATTCTCTTCTTGTTTTTTTTTTTTTTTGCCCTGTTGTTAACCTCTGCCTCTAAGACTTGCTCCCAGTTTTGGTTGCTTTTGTCATTCGGGGTTTTTTTTTGGTTTTGTTTTAATGATAGGTCCATATTACTGTTGCTTTGCATTTAAATGTGTTCTTTTGAAGAGGTAAATGTCCAAGGTGTGTGCTAGAGAGATGCTGTGGGTAGCTATAGGCTGCCCTCAAGTGGAGCTAATAAGGCAATCTGTAGAGTAAATCCATTTCCCCATCAGGATGGGCTGCTCACAGAGTTACTTTAAAACAAAAAGGTAAATGTACTGTGAAGCCTCCAAAGGTTTCAGTATCTTCCACCATAACCACAACATAGTGGATTCTCTCTTTCCATAACATGAAGTCAAGTGTCAAGTAACTTCTTGGCCAATATCATGATTCCAGTAATGGAGTTGTGAATTGTGCATGTTTTCTGTCCAATGAATATATGTGGGGTTTTTTTTGGAGGATCACTGGAAACATAGAAAGTGATGTGTAAATTTGGATTTCACTATGGCAGTGTCAGGTGCTGAAATGTGTCAAAATACAGAGTTTGCAGCTTCTTTGCCCCTGCTGCCTCCCTCATTGAAGAGAGTTTCATTTTCTCTGCCTTTGCTAAGAGACCTCCTTTTATAATTCCTGGGGATAGATGCGTATTAGGCAGTGAAAAAGCACCAAAATTGAAGTGAGTTTGCTTCTGGATGGAGAAATCTGGTGACCAATCAGTCAGAGGGAGGTACCCTGAAAAGGAAGATATTGAGTGTCCATGTACCAAACCCCTATGGCTGCCAGACAGTCCCAGCACATCACTGTGACAAAACTCTGGAAATTGCCCTGTGTGGCAGCCTGTTTTGAACCCAGACATAATTCACTGGCTGTGCCAATAATGGACAGTCAGAATTGAGGTTCTGGCAGATTACACTCCATGTGTAATTTTAAGCATAGATGGATACATGTTAGGCAATGCTAAACAGATTTTTGTGATGTGCACTCTTGCACTGTCTCTTCCCCACCCCCCTTGCAGGTATTTGGAAAGAACAGAGATGTTATGAAATGAAACCTCTATCAAAGTACCCAAGAGACCTTCACCCTGCTGCAGTTTCCAGTATTTGCTTGTTCCAGTCTGCATCCACAGCAGTTCTTTCTTTATTTCTCATGTGAACCAGGCCTGTCCACATTCAGACACAAAGCAGCTGGTTCTGCACCTGCAGCAATGCAGCATTTCCTGCACATAGATCTGTGCTCCCTGAGGAGTCACAGTGCCTCCTGAAAACAAGTGCTATTTAAAAGTTGGATTCTCCCAAGAAAATGCTGTGCTTCATTCAGCTTGTAGTTTTTAAATAATAGGATTCTAAAATTAGAGCTCTGGTGTATCCATCTCAGCGTGGCTGACCTAAATCAGGATGTTATTTTATTCTTTTTAAGGCCTGTTACAAAGAAGGTAATTGGCTTTCCAAAGCTAAACGCTACTGTATTGTGGGGCAGATTTCTGTTAAACTCATTTATTGATTCCAAAGCAGAATTTGGCAGTTAAAACAGGGTCTTATTTTTTCTCCTCATAGATGGATAATTTATGAACACAGTAATTACAGGGGACGTCAGATGGTGTTAACACCAAAGGAAATTCCAGATTGGTACAAGGCCAGTGGCTTTTGTCAGATGGGTTCTCTGAGACCTTTGCTGCAGGTGAGTGGGCTCTGATGTGACTTGTCCAGCACTAATTTATATCTTGCCATGGGTTGGGGAGATATTACACAGCTGTAAGCAGCATTGCAGCCTTGTCACAGGCATGTGGCAAACTTCAGCATTGACAATTGTGTAAAGAAATCCAGAGTTTTGTGTGTAATAAAAGCTGTCTGAATATGCTACGTGACTTTGCAGTTACACAGCTTAAACTGTTAATTAAGTATCCTTTAAACCAGAGTACAGAAGACAGCATATAAGGATTAATTAAGGATTAATAAATAATGGCTATAACTGCTACATAGGAATGATTTTAAGTTGTTTCATAACTAGCACCCAGACTGGTTGCTGGCATAATATCTGTACTGTCTGCATTATTTATGGAACAAGAAAATTGGTAAAAAAAAAAAAAAAATACTTGTGATTATGTGTTGATTTAAGAGGAAAAGTCCCTCCCTGTTTATTATTTGGCAGAATAATTTGCAAATCTAATGCAAAATTTATTTTTGTCATTCACTCTTTATTTTGCTCTATGAATATGTTTTGCTCTATAAATATGTATAATACTTTGTTCCATGTGATCTTGTCCAATGGTGCAGCAGTCCTGGGAGCTTTACCATTTGAGGTTCTTGCTGAGCCATATTTCATTGGAGAAACAGCTTTTTCTAATTCCTAGGTCACTTGTACCTGTAACCAGCACCATTTGCTTGCTGTCATAGCTTTGTCTTTGCATGGCCTTAAGCAGAATTAGGAATAATGCATTGTGACTGCCCTGCTGAGAGCTGGTCTGAACAGAAGTGTTCATGTGTAGGAGGCCACACAAGTGCACCCTTAATGAAAGCTAAGAGCATATATGGAATGGAATTAGCAGAGAAAAGTTCATTCTGCTCTGAATTAAAAATGTTTAGCTTTCCACTCTGTGCTGATTTTAGTGCATAGGAAAGCCTGAAACTCTCCATGCAGAGTGGTGAGTTCTCACAGCTTGTCTTGCCCAGATGTTTATGGGCTTGTGAATGACATTCTCACATAAATAAGTTCAATTTTCAGAAAGAAGGAGGGAAGTTTGGGGTTCAGCACTGAATGAATGACATTCTCAAATAAATAAGGTAAATTTTCAGAAAGAAAGAGGGAAGTTTGGGGTTGAGCACTGACAGTAACTGCTCTGCAGTTAACCCAGAGCAGGATGTGTCTCTGCTGAGGTTGTGGTTAAAGAGTTTTTGGTTTGTGCAGAAACGTGTGTACTTCAGGCTTCGAAACAAGGAAACGGGAAAATTCATGTCAGCTGATGGCAACCTGGATAATCTGAACCTTCTCAGAATACAGGTTGCAGAAGATGCAGACTCAGATGATCAGATCTGGGTTTATCAGGATGGATTCATAAGATGTCGGGTAAGGTTTGAGTTCAATGTGCATTTTCTCTTTTAATTCCTACTGCAGCATCTTCATTTATTTTATAGTCTTAATCTGTTTCAACTATAATGTAATCTTTCTGTAGGGAGTTGGTTTTTGTGGGTTTTGTTTTGTTTTGTTTTAATCAACTCTGGCTTTTTCAGGTGATACAAGCTAGTTGTATGATACTTTTTTTGATATAATTGAAATTTTGAGAGAAAGTATTGGAACAGTATCAAACAGGGGAGACCCTTCCTGATAATATTTTGAACTGTGCATACCTTGCAGTAGGACAGTTATGTAATGTAGGTTGGTATTTGTACCAGTTTAGAGCAAATTTGGGAGGAAACAGATGGTTAAAAATCTAAACATCATAAAGCCACCCTAGGACAATATCCTCTTCTGCATTTAAACAAGCTTAAAGATAAAATCCCACTCTTTTGAGCCATTTAGGGGTGTATTTTTTTGGTTTTGTTTTGGGGGTTTTTGTTTGTTTTTTGGTTATCCCTGTATTTGTTAAATCCATCCTTTTTCCTTTCTTCTGTACAAGTTTCCAAATGAAGCCCTACTTTTCTCACAGTCCATAAAACCAATCATGTGCAAATTGTCATTGAGGTGAGCAGAGGAATGCACAGTTCATATAATGTTAGAGCATGGACAGTCTCCAGTAGGGATGCCAGCCAAAAGAAAATTAAGTTACTTTAATACTGTTAAACAGCTTGACTGCAGAGAATCATGTGAACTTTTTCTATAGGATTGTATAACTTCAAAGGAGCCATTTATAACTATGTCATCTGTGCTGGAGGGAAGAATCTTACTGTTAATAAGCTAAGGCATTGTTGGGACATGTTTACAGGACACATGCAGTTGTAAAAGGGATTTATGCAGACAGCAAAATGATGCAAAGTAAGCTAAAAGCTTTAATATGACATACAAAAGGCTTCTCTTTTTATGGTGCTTCTCAAACATGTCAACAAGTTTTCATACTGAGACAGTGTGGTATTACATGGCTTTGGATAAATGGTCCTGGTTGTTGCCCTTTTTCTGTATCTATAAAGCAATTTTTCTGTGCACAGAAAGCACATGGCCTGTGCTGTATAGGAATGGGGGAGCTCAGTGCAGAGTGCAGCTGGGAACACTGATATAAGTGACTGAACCCTACAGAGCTCTGCCATCCTTCTGGTGAATGGGAGCAAATCCATTTTGCACCAACCAGAAATGGGGTTCACCCACACATTCCAAAGGAAACTGAGCTCCTGGGTGGAGGCAGACACAGGTCCCTGCAAGAACCTGCACCTTCTGTGAGCTTGGGCCATCTCAGCACTGAGTCATGAGATGGACCTTGGGCTGTGCTGGGCTTTGCAAGGAAGGGCTGTTTCCAGTGTGTGGGATAACCAAGATCTGAAAGCAGTTCTGCTCTTTTCCATAAACAGATGTGAATGCAGGCTCCTCCCTCTCCACGAGTTGGATGGAGATGGGTGAAGTTCTGGCCTAGGGACCCCAATGTCTCAGCTCAGAGTTCTGGTCCCACTCGGGAACGCTTCAGATACCAGAGAGAATTGCACAACCAAATCAACTTGCTTTAATTCTAGATTGGGACAGTCAGAAGTACAACTTTTTCAAGAAAAAGTTCTTTCAAAAATACTTGTAAAATAATTTAGGGCCATTTCAACAATGACAGATGAGTGTTCAATCTGCTACAGAAGTGCATTCAGTAGTTTACAGGTGCAGTTTATGATGATCTACTGAAAATCACTGTTTATGTAGGAAAATTGACTCTGACTTAGTAATACAGCTGTGACACTCTTTTGAAATAACCTTGATTTTTGCCAGCTCTTTTTTAACCAAGAAGACATTTGCAGATGTTTGGATTCAAGTAATACAAGTGAATAGGAAAAGAGTGTAGAACAAAAAAGCAAATATTACTGTTATACCCTGTGAAATTCACACACTTGATACTGTGCAGTTATGTCCTCTTTATGAAAAGGTTACTGCAAAACTAGAAATGTTTGGGAAAAAAGTATGTTGAGAGGAAATGGAGAGCCTGTATTGCAAGGAAGAGACAAAATAGTGAGGACATTTTAGCCTACCAAGGGTACACTTGGAGGGATGATGGGCTTGTAGTCTCTGCAAACACATAGACAACACATCCTTTAAAATAATCCAGGCATGAGGAGCACATCAAATAAAACTACTTGCATATACATTTATTTTTAATTTATATATTTTTTTAAATAATGGTAGTTAGGATTTGGAACTGCTTGCCACAGTATGAAAGGGTTAAAATACACAGGGGAGTTCACATGAAAGGGTTACTCTGATCTTGGTGGGTAGTGACCAATAAATCCATGCACGGGACAGAAAATGAGCATTAAAGATTCCAGGGTGCAGGAAAAAGTCTCTGGGCTGGCAATTGCTGCAGCCTGGAAGAGATAACCAGGAACATTGTTCATACAAGAGCACTGGCAATTTAATCTTCCATGGTATCAATGTGATCTTCAGTTGTTGGCCACTGCTATAGACAGGTGCTCATTGTTCCTTTTGGTCTGAGACATCACAGTTATTGTAATGTTCCTGTGTAGAAGAGAGTGTTGGCATAAACAGGAACAAAGAAAGATAAGTGTTGAGTTTGGGGCAAAAATGGATTCCTGGAGGGAAAGTCATTCCTACATTCTGTTCTCACCTGATGATATCTCTCCAATTTGATTAAAAAAAACCAACAGTGGACAGTAGAAGTAAGGGCATTTGGAGTAATTGCTGTTGCCTTTCTGATGACACAGATGGCAGAGGATTGCTGCTTGACCATTGTTGGAAATCTGATAACTCCTGGCTCTAAACTGGGGCTGTCCTTTGAGCGGAATGAAGACAAACAATATTGGCATATTAGTCCCGATGGCAGAATTTATAGCAAGATGAAACCCAAGCTGGTTTTGGATATCAAAGGTAAGCAAATGTTATCTCATTACATTGGGTCTTAATTACATGGTATTTGCAGTGGGATGCACACTAAATTAAGGATGGTGCTTTAGTTGCTTTAATCTGGAAGCAAAAAAGACCCGATCAGCTAGTCTGACCTCCTGAATTATACAGGCCCTAAGACTTCATTTCATTTCTCCTGCACACAATTTAGTAACCCACAGTACTTGCTTATCTTGTATTCTCAGTGACCACTTGCTGTAGATAGCCTCAGTAAATTTTTGGGCAATGTGAATATGATTATTTAAAATGGTGAAGCAAGAACAACCTAACTTTTCATTAACTTTAATTTCTGTAAGTGCAAATTTTCTTCCATACCAGTTGTAGATGCAATAGCCAGAGGGTATTAGGAAAGCAAAGGCAGGTTTGTATGCTGATGTAAATGCAGGCTTGTGTACTGATGTGATCAGATGCAAAAAGGTGGGGTTCTTTTGTTTATAATGGCTATGCCTATATGGCAAGTGTGAGATTCTGCCTTAGCAGCCTGGGCTCTGTGAGCATTTGATGTGTATTTTGGAGTCACTTTTGTCATAGTAATTTGATTTGTGTAGATACTCTTTCTGAACTTCATTTTCAGAGCTTCACAGAAGGTCTAAAAAAAGTAGCAGATTGAATGATTAGCAGAATTAGTATAATCAGATGTTGTTACATAACTGATTTTTTGGGTGAAGGGAGTAATCATTTTCTATATATGTTCTATTATTTTTTAGCTGTTTTTAAATTTATTTAAAATTGATGCTGTGACATTAATTGTGTCAATTACAGTGACCACTACCCCCCAGAAAAACCCAAAGCAACCAGAAAAATAGCACAGCCAACAGCTAGCACTTTAGAACTAAACAGGACTGATCATGTGGAATCACAGAATATCCTGGGCTGGAAGGGACCTGTGAGGATCATGCAAGCCCAGCTCCTGGCCCTGCAGAGACACCCCAGTAGTCACACCGTGTGCCTGGGAGCATTGCCCAAAAGCTCCTTGGGGTCTGTCAGCCTTGGTGCTGTGACCACTGCTTTGGGGAGCCTGTTCCAAGCAAGCAGAAATACTGCTGCATTGCCTTTTCTTCAGTAAATCATGTTAAAAGCAATTCTGCATTTATAATTGAAGAACTTTACAATAGATAGGCCTGCTAGTGGGAGTATAGATGCACTCTTAGCTTTAAAACAGAGTAAAACTGTACAATAAATACAAAACAGCAGATACATGTAGCTTTTATTTGAGAAAGCCTAGTGAGAACATTGCCTGTTTCCAGGCCACAAATGGTGTTAAAGAATTCCTCAGCAGTGATTGCAGCTGTGTAACTGTGCAGTTGCCAATGCCACCTTGTGGATAAACTGGCACAGCACAAACCTTGTCCAGAGCACCATACTATCAAAGTTAATAGTCTCTCTATCCACTGAAAAAAAAAATCCCATCTTAACATCTTTACATTCTATCAGACACCACTTAATTTTTTTTTTTTTTTTTGCACGCACAGTGATAATTGAGCTACAAAAAATTCTATTAGCTACATGGCTCAGTATGTTACACTGATGATAAGCTTTCAGCTGCCAGGCTTGTCTTGTGCTCAGCCAGGGAGGGTGAGGCAATGGGGGTTCAGAACAAAAGGTGTCTGTGGCAGTGTCCTGGTGCTTTGTGTAAATGGTTGGCACAGATGGCTCCTTCCAGGGGGAGCAGGTGTGTTGTGCTGCATGTTGTGCTGCAGGAAATGCATGTGTCCTGCATTTCTGCAGTACATACCAGATCTGAGGGAAAAACCCACGACTTCTGACTTTCAGCTCTAGTCAGACGTGTCTTTGCTTCCCAGTTTCTTATATGTTCTATGAGAACATATTTGGCATTGTACTGCATAAGTAGATGAAGCTCTCCTAAGAAATGCTTCTATTTTGCATTCAGATACATTCAGCTGCCAGTGGAAACAGCTGAACATTGGGTGATGCATTGGGCATGATGACTTGTGATTCACCTGGCCAAAATAAAGGATTGTAATGGCAAGGAGTAAACGGGTGCCAGACCTTGTCTCTGACTTGGTCACCTGTGCATTGTCTGGCAGAAAAAGGACTCACTTCATCATCTGAACATCCTCACTCTGTTTGTAGAGCCAAGTGACAATTGACAGTTGTTACAGGAAAACTGAATAGTCAAGCATGACTTTTGGGAAGTGAGAGTCTTCAAGGAGCTGCACTGTACTGCAGCGTTTCTTTCCTTTTCCATCCAGGCTGAAAAATCTGAGAAACTGAATTGCCAAAGGGGTGGAGAGTAAGGCAGACTGATCCTGGTTAATACAAAAACTGTTTCAAAAATAAATTCCAAAAGCAGGCACTGATGAAAATACATTTGTCTTCTCAGAGCTATGGTCGAAGATAAACTGTCTACACCAGCTCTTGTGGAGCTTTTCTGAAACCTGGAGTATTTGTCTGTTATTTGAAAGATAACCTGCCCTCTTTCTCTCCACAGGAGGCACTCAGTACGACTGTGAGCACGTTGTTGTGAACACAGTCAGTGAAGAAAAGCTAACCCAGTGTTGGGAGCCGCTGGTTGTGTAAACCCAGTGAAGCAAAGGTGATGTTTGGATTGGCCACTGCTCTGGACATGGGAATGGGCACTGCCCTCTCTGAGGGACACAGCATCGACCATGAGAGTTCTGTCTTTTCTTCACAATCTTCAAAGAACAAGCAACAAAATTATTTCACCTCCCTATCCAAGATTATCTCAAAACCTTC
>JAHXMQ010012337.1:101627-135474 GCA_020466415.1 Ammodramus savannarum pratensis | reverse complement strand
CAATGTCAACAAGAATTGTGAAGAGAAATCATTAAAAAGAACAGTCCTTGTCCTGGAACTAAACAAATGGTCATCCTATGGGGAAAAAAGATGCTGTTTTGGGACATTCGTACTTTAGCTGAGCATCTTCTGTGCTGCACTCCTATTCCATGCTCCTTGGATCCCAATCTTACTCCTTTCTTCATTCTTTCTTCCCCTTAAAAAGGCATCCAGCAACGTATGCCGAGCCTCATAGTGTTTGCCAACAAGGTCAACAAGGGCCAGGGCCAGCTCTCACTGCAGACAAAGAATGGAGTTCTCATCTTCTGGTCACACCTTGTACAGGCAGCTCTGCAGCTGCACAGTGCCAGCACAGAACTGCACATGGTTTGGGTTGGAACGAACCTTTAAAGGCCATTCAGCCCAGCTTCCCCTGCCACTAGACCAGACTGCTCAGAGCCCCCTCTTTGAATGTTCCACAAAAAGCTTTCCTTGCTGTGTTTTTTATGAACTTGTATTTCAGAGAATATGCCCTTTCATCCATGAGCACATTAAAGGACAGCACATACGTGATATTTCTGTCCCAAATACCTAAGAGAAGTAAAACTGAGCAAATAATACACCCATAACAAAAATGGTGCTGCAGTGGTGGGTATGGAAAGCAAGTGTTCCAGGGTCTTAATCCCACAACCTCTTACCAACAACTGCATTATCAGATCTTATATGTTTGGTTAATAAGCCAAAGTACATTTTTTTATATCAAATCTCTAACAGCAGCCCACAGGAACTCATATATTTCATGTACAATTATTAAAATGCTAGCAGAAAAATCCCATTTAAAAAGGCTATCAGGGTACAGTTCAGAGTGTAGAAAAGGCTTCAAAATCTCATTGGTTAATTAGCCCTGGCAGAACAGCTTCTACAGAACACAATAAAGAGCAGTAACAAAATGGGACAAGCCCAGAACTGCAGTGTGTGCCAGCCTAGCCCAAGCTTAAATCAGTAGAAATAAGGAAGATGCTGGGTTTAGTTATGTACTGGACCATGCTAAAAAACTGTTAACTAAAGGAAAGCACAATTAATCTCTTCTGGAATCCCTGGTAAGGCACATTCTTGGTAGTTATCCTGATATTTATGCTGGTAATTAAAGCAATCTGGGTCAATGTCACCATATACATAAGGCAGAACCAACTTTGGTACAGTTAAATATAAATACATATTTACATATGAAAGCATATCATATGTAGAGATTAGAAGATTAGTCCTGCATGATCCACATGTTCCCAGTCTCAGCAGACTAAACCCAGCAGACAAGGCTGCCTTGTGTGCACTTTACCCCTGCACCAGGCCTGGCTTACCACACAATTTACAATTACATCAGGTTAAAGGAACACATCTGATTAAATGCCTGGGAGGTGATGATGCTTTTTTTCCAGCCCTCATTGTGGTGTAAGTGAATTTACACATTGAAACCTTATTTCCCCACAGTGCACAAGGTTTCCATTGGTGCCCTTCACAGATATTGGTGATGTGTCACACACACAGCTCAGCACACAGGCTGCAGGGAAGGGAGCAGGTCTGTTTGCATAAACATCACAGCAGCTTGTTCTTGGTGGCTGTGACAAAATGCAGATACAGCTTCTTTCTGGATGAGAAAGGGCTGAACAGAGCTTTTGGCAACCCCTCCTTGGTCAACATCTCTGTGCTCTAGCCAACCAACCTGGCAAACAAATGCACTGCAACAGGAAAACACAACATTAAAAGCAAAAAAAAAAAGGTGCAAGCTTTGCAATTTAGCATGAAGAAAGATGGTCACCAGAACAAGCATGAGTGACTAAAGAGAGTGGTCTCTAGTTAACGGAGACATTTAAGTGTAGAAACCCCTATACTTGGGCACCCTGGTGCCCTTTTTAGAGAGACTAAAGCAGGTACCCCACAAGGGCAAGTTCTCAGGGACCTGAGGATTCCCTAGCACAGTCACAAAGTCTGGAATTACTGTACAGAAGGCCACATCTACAGGTGCCATGTTTGGAGAACATTCAGGACTCAGTGTGGCATTCACTGTTTGATATTCACAGAGCTGAGAGAAATGCAGCAATACTGCAGTAAGGGCCAGGGGAAAAGCTATCTGCAGAACTGCAACAAGATGAATTGGAAGCAAATCAACACACAGGTTAAGATACACAGCCCAGAAGCTGTGAAGACCTAATGGACATCTAGACAACTCTCAGAACCCATAGCATGTCAAAGTGGATGACCATATCCATCCATTTTTGTTATTTACCTCCTGAATAGGAAGGACCAGGAACAGAAGACAATTAAAATCCTCATTTTAACAAGGTATCTCAGAGCAAATCACCACAGGTGAATAAAGGGCATTAGCACTCATTAGTAGACCAAGAAATGATGGTAGCAAAAGGTTCTGTGATTTGTTTTGCACAGGAAAGCAGCAGCAGGGCCAAGGAACAGTCAGCATCCTGCTCCCCAAACCACAGCAGCAGGTGCCAAGTCCAAAGCATCTATGCCTTCACCAAAATGTATAATCAACACTACCCACAAATTACATTAATAAAGGCAGGCAGTTGTTCTTCCTAAGGGTGCCTGTGCTGGAACATCTATCTTAAAAGCAAATATCAGAGAGAATGAGCTTTTCATTTAATGATTGGAGACTGACGTTAAGCCTTCCTTCTGCAAAAACAACTTCCACCCATCAGCCCATCTGATGCAACAATGCTCTGAAGGAAAGAGCATTAAGCCACCAGAAACACTGCACACACACTTAAATAGCACTGCATTAAAATGAAAATGCCACATTTCTGTTGGGCTGCACGTTAACCCACACCCTATTATGGTCCTACAGGAACACACAACACACTCGGTGCTCCTGCCTGTGACACCAAGGAGCCTTCTGAGCCTGCTTTCCTCCACCAGGCTTCCAAAAAGGCAAAGGAACTGCTCAGTTATGAGTTAGAGGCTTCCACCAAGCCTCCACCAAGCCTTAAACACTTACATGAATCTGGCCTATTTTCAGCAAGGACTGTATGACATGTCCCTAGGAAGAAAATGCTGGGCAAGCAGCAAAAACCAAAACTGTCAATGTTAAATCCACAACACTGACCACAAATACACCAAATTAATTCCTAACAAGCCTTTCAGTGATGATGCTTCACTGAGCAGCGTGCCAGCAGATCTGTGTCCTGAATTAAAGGTTCTGTTGATTTCAGCTGTCTTAAGATGGGAATTGTAATTCACCAGGAACATTCTACCATGCAAAGAGACACAGAGCTGACATGTGCTTTGTCAACTTGTTTGGCAGACCCCACATGAAGCCAGTCCTTACTGGGTCACAATTAACTGCTGAAATTCAAACCACAACAGGGATTCTCCAGCAGTTTAGAAAACAGCCAGTCTCTCTAAAATTTGTCAAGGAAATACTGGGTTTTCTCCATGCCCATAATTGTTGTAGCAGCCTCCCAGCCCCTCAGTCTTGCAACAGTATTTTTGCAAGGCAGAGAAAACAGCCTGTAAAATGAAAATGGTTCTACAATTCCCAGAACTGACTGATGTGCAGGTAAATTACACAAGGAAAATTATTCTCTTTTCTTGTACTACCAACTCATCAAATCCTCTCCTTTGCTTCCCCATTAAAAAAAGGCTGTTAAAAGAACTCCTCCTCAGAGCTGACATTTTGCAAATCTCTATTCTTGCTGCAAAGATTCTCCAGGTGAAAAACAAGTAACTTTAAACAAAATTGGTTATTCTTCATCACTGAAGGTTTGAGAATCCTTTTCCTTTCACAAAGGAAGATGATGAACTCATCAGAACTAAACATCTCTGTTGGTGCAGAAGGACTGTAAGGAGAAACACAGTCAAATCAAAATTATCTGTAAATGTTTCAACGCTTCACTTACTGTAGCATCTCTTTAAACTATCATGTCTTTTTAATTTCTTACATTTAATCCCCTCATATAATTTATTCCTGAAAAAAAGCCTCTCATTTTCAGGAGCTTTCTAATTGCTCTCTTACTCATTTCATACAATCTCAAAATGAAAATGTCTTTAACAGAAAATACTTCAATGAAAAAAAACCCTGCATCACTCAAAAATATTCACTCAAAGGTAACAAGTTCAACCACCTGAGCTCAGTTTGCCGGCTTCCCCAAGCTTCTGGAAACACTTCATTGTTTTCTGCTTTTTTTTATTTCTCCTTTATTCTTTCCTATCCAAACACAAACATTTCACTTACTTATAGGACACTGTGGTACAATTTCTCCAATGATTCTCTCCTGCCTTTTTTCCCAAACACCTACTCTCTTCTGCATGGATGGTCTGTCCTTTTAGGAGAACTCTTGAGTCTAAACAAGAAAGGTCACAGTCTCATTAATATCTGTCCAAATGGAACACAACTGAGTCTTATCAAATCCCGATGACAGCTCGGATGTTTACAACATTGCACAAAACAGAGTAAAATGCTGCTAGAATAATGACTCTGCAGACAAACAGCCTGACATCAGGGACCTGTTTTTGCACAGAGAATAAAAGACCAAGCAAACACCTTTGTCCCCACGATCATCTTACAGCCAGAGGCACATCAGGAGCCCGTGTGCCTGACGTTTGAAGTGGCATTGCAATGCACCTGGCCAGGTCATTAAGCACACAACACTGATTAAGCCCTATCTCTATTGCATAAACAGCTGTTTCCCAAGAGGCTTTCATGAGCACAGTCTGCATTTGTTTAGCATACAAGGTAGAAGCAGAACACAAAACAAATTGCAACTGGCTAGGAACAGGGCAAATGGTAAGAACAAAGACAAGGGCATTTCTTTTTCTTAGACACTTATAATTGAGCAGTGTGACTGAATGCAATCACAGGATGAGGACCTTTCACAGCTTCTTTCTTGACCACAGGATTATGCCTACAGCACTGGACATAATGCAAAGCAGAGAATTTTTTATTCTTAGCAGCAGTACTGAGGTGGCAAAACAGAAGCAATCAGGTCTTCAGTACAAGAACAGTTTATTGACTCTTTTCCAAACTCTGGAACACATTGCATAACCAAAAAGGGGGATTAACACTCAGACTTTGAGAGATCTAAATGTTACTAATATGCACAAATTTTGAGCACAAGATGGCAGTTCAGATACTGGAATTACCAGCAGTCATGACAGACTCTGCTTACTCTTCTGCTTTTCTACCATATGGAAAGATGAACAGCAGTTGTCCATATTCTCTACTCTTGGGTAATTTCGTGTTGCCAAAATTCCCAAAGAGGACACTGCTGGGGCCTATTTCACCACACAACCCAAAACACAGGAAATCAACTGGTCACTCTCACAATATATTTTGTACAAGCTCATAAACCTGAAAAGATCACAAAAGCAGACTTAATCTGTCTTGGCTTTTCCCCCCAGGTCCCCAAAGATTCCCCAGAAGCTTATGAATGCTCACAATATTCCACGTCCCTGTGCTGAATTAGCACAAACATCAGAACCTGCAGCTCTGAAATAATGCCAAACAAGATTCTTGTCACCACTGCCAATGAAGATCATCTGTTACCTGCAATAAGCAGAATATTCTAGTTCTGTGCAAACCACAGGCAGGATGCCCAACCATCCAGGCTAAGCAATTTCTCATGTGCAGGTACACAGCCATGTTTATTCTGCCCAAATGAACCAAGTGAGACCTCTTAAAACACAGTTTTCAGGTAGAGTTCATATTAAATTATTCCCACTGGCAAAAATACACAATCACTGGACATCACTCCTTGTGACTTTGTAAGCTTTGTGTTGTTAAGAAGTATGCTCAAGAAGGACAAGGCAGAACAGCCTTAAGCATTATGAACTCCTAAATTCCTTGCAAAAGGCAGAAGTTAGAAACTGGAACAAGTGGATTTCGATCAATTTTCCTTACCATAACTCTCATAACACTATTTCTCAACAGTGAACTATACCATTTTTGATTCCAGGCAGCATCTCTTCCAGCACAAACACCCAAGTGACCAGCACTGACTTACCTTTCCAGAATCCACCAGCTCTGCTATTTCATCCAAACTTGGCCCGCTCGGCATGAAAAACGCCCACCGGTAATGGACTCCTCTGAGGAGATGCTGCAAGGAAGATGACAAAGCTCTTAAAATACCACGAGCAAACTGAAATGGGAACTAAAATTAATGACAGAATCTCTGAAGAAGTAACTTAAAAAAAAGACATGGAAATTATATGCTAGTGTCTGAAAAAAATGGCACCTAAGCATGTGGATTAAATGTACAGATCAGGATGTTGTGCTACCACAACAGGATCAGGGTGAATCGTGTGTCCAACTGCACAAGTCAGCTAGTAGAGAAAAACAATTACCTTGTCTCTGCAGCTAGAAACAGCATTATTTGTTACATAAGAAAGAAATGGTGTTATATCGTGTTCATGCACACTCAAAACAGGGGTGAAACAAACGCAGCAATGTGACATTTAGAACCATCCCCTTCAGCAGCAGTGACTTCATTCTCCACCATAATATCTGCCAAAGTCACCACTGCCCAGTGACTGATGGCAGCTCACATGGAAAGCATTTTGGGAAGATCTCACACACACAAGTCAAGAGCATCTCCTCTGAGTAAGTCATTACAAGAATAAAAGGCATCATCTGCCAAAGAGAGATGACTTTTATATATGGCATAGGATCCTCTTCATCATGGAAACATGCACACTGAGAAATAATATTACATTATTTCTCCTTGCCTTTTCATCTTGTCTTTGGGCTTTCTTGAGAAGGTATTGCTGCAGGACTTAAAATCCCATTCATGCAAGCCTTTGCAGGAATACCATAGCAACTGCTCAAAAAGCATTCATTGGGAGAGCAAGTGCACAAGCATAGGGAAGAAAGAGAAAAGTTCTGAAAAGCCCCACTGATCTGGCCACTGGCAGAATGTTTTAAGATCCACTTATGAAAACTAGAAAAATCAGTATCACCATCTAGACACATGAAGATGAAAGAGATGAAAGACTTCCTACCACCCTCCACCACGCTCATTCCACTGGTGCTGGAGCAGGATGAAGAGAATCAGTCACAGAGCAATGCTCTGAGAGAAAGCCTGAGCAGCCTAAAGCGAGTAACCAAGTGCCCTCACTGCAGTGGGCAGGATTTGCTGTGTTTGCTGTGAGAGCCTGGCTGTCAGCAGCACTCAGTATGGAAAAGGCCACAATGGCAAGCACAATAAGGAACCAGACTTCAAAGCTCCCCAAACTACCACACACACCCAGAAGCACCAGCCCAACACATTTCTTTTCAGTGCAAGAAAGAAAGAAAGAAAGAATGGCAAACTCAATGACATATGGGGACAATGCAACAGCTGCCTCTCCATGAGCTCTGACTGACATCCAAGCCACAGGAGCAGTCACTAAAGTACTACAAAATATGAAAGTACATAGGATTTGGTCAAATACCTTTAGAGTTTTGGAGCCAACAGTGACTCCTGTTTGCAACATGCCATCAGCCACTCCAAGCCTGTCCATATTGATCAGGAAAGGTGTCACTAAAGTCACATATGTTGCTCCTGACCATTTCTTCAAGAGATCTAGTGCCCACTTCTCAGTGGATCCACCAACATTATCTAGGATAAAATCAAACCTGCAGACATACAAAGAACAGGTTTAAAATCTTGATATGGGAAAAATAACTTCACTGTAATTACACTAATTAATAGCAGAAATCAGCTATAGTTCACATTTTTACATGTCACTGCAATGCAAAAACAACAAAACAAAAATCAGCCTGCAAGATAGCAGCAAGAAAGCCCCAAGACTTCAGAAAAGTCCCAGCTTAATGTACAATGGGATTTAAATTCACAGGTTATGCCTACTCACTGTGCAGCAGACACCGGCTATTTAGAAAGTACATTTAAACTCCAAAAAGCAAACTTAGATGCACAACCACATTCTGTACCTGCTGAAAGCCTTCTGGAGCTCTCTCTCTCCAGCCCTCCCACAGGGACTATTGGAACAGTCCTGAGGCCTAGCACTGAACAATATCACATGTACATGTAAAAACCAGTCTGGATCCATGCCCTCAGCTAGGAACAGCTCTTGTACATGCTGTACTCAACAAAAGTCAGTTCCAGTGGCTGAAATTACGTAAACAAATTATTCTGCTAACCCTTATTTCCTCACATCTTTTCCGTGACCTACTTCTCAGCCTCACTGCTCCAAATTTTTTTTTTTTTGACCTCTTGATTTATTTAGGGGCCATTTTACCTCTCCTGACAGCTCTTTTCTTCACATCTACCTATTTCACATTAAACATAACAATGCAAAGGAACTAAAACCTTCCCCCATGGAATGGGTGTGTGCAGCCTCTGGCAAAAAGCCACAGTTTCAGTGTTCCTTCTTATTATACCAGCATGTGAGCCTGTAAAGGCTGAATAGGGCAATAGGGAGCTATGCACCTGTTCTGTTAAATGCACAACTCATTCTCATCTGCAAATTTCCAGCAATCTCCAGATTGCAAAAGATGTGTATATACACATATCTCTAATCTAAATAATCTACAAATGTGAGAGAAAATACTTCATGCAAATTAAATAGAAAAGTCCTTATTTCTCTGGAATGATGGTTTTGCTGCCTGTCTTCCAAGGGTGCCATTTCATGTTTAAAGTTCAGTTCGTGTAACAGCTGCCAACAAGAGAAGCCCATGAAAACTGATGGTCCTGGCAAGAGTAGGTGACTGTGGGTTCTGCAGAGTCAGTGTAACTGCACAGGGGAGGGAAGTAGAACATCCCACTCAGCAGAGCTGACTGGCCAGCCCAGTGCATCATTAAATGCACCCCAGGACACTGCTGTTGATGTCTCACTAGAATGGGTGTTTAGCATTTAAAGTGTTCACAAAGGCAAACTTTGCCCCAGCTGCACAGTCCATCCTGCTGTACAGACAGCATCACTGCCCTCAGGCCTGCTGACAATCACACTGTGGTCACAGGGCACGTGGCTTCTTAGCACAGTTACCAGGAAAATTCTTCTGCACATCAACCAGCTTCTGTTTCCTCTCCCAGAAAGTTAGCTCAATCTAGCTAAAAAGAGCAGTGTAAATATCACATTCAAATACAAGTCACAGCAGACTACGTTTGAACAGATGGGAAGATGACAAAAGCAAAAAATACTTGTGTTCTAGAGAAAAATCCCAGGCCAGTTTAAACATAGCTGCTGTGACAAGATAAATGTGATTGTTTTTCAGAGGAAGCTGTATCAGTTACAGAATAGAAATTTACTCCCAGTTGCACTGCACAGTGTCACTGCTCCTTCATGATACAGTTCTTTCCTCTACAAGATCAAGTTTATCCTTACCAGCTTCATTCACGATTTCAGAGATTTATTTCAATTTATTCATGCACTGTATATTCTCCAAGATTCTTGGATGGAAGCTACAAAACTGTTCATACTACAGTCACTGAGGAGAAGCACATGGAAGTGAGCTTGTCTCCCCATTAACTGGCTCAGCCTTACAATGAGATCTGTGCTGGGCATACTCACTTGCAAACTGCATTCAAAAAGGCCAATTTACTTTACAACACAATGCTTTAGAAACAGGGAAAAATGTAGGGAGTTCTGATAGAGTCAAGCAATCAAAAGGCATCTATCTTTATTTTCTTATATTCTATCCCCCTACACTTTATCTCAGTGTTAAAGCAACACAAACACTCACAAGGGTAATGTTTTAAGCTGCTCCTCCAGATTTCCAGATTTATAATCAATCACATCATCTGCTCCAAGCTTTTTCACCAGTGTGCTGGCATCATGAGAGCAAACTGCTGTCACGTGAG
The DNA here is from genome assembly GCA_020466415.1 of Ammodramus savannarum pratensis. Lineage (NCBI taxonomy): Eukaryota > Metazoa > Chordata > Aves > Passeriformes > Passerellidae > Ammodramus > Ammodramus savannarum. The sequence goes on along the minus strand of JAHXMQ010012337.1, from coordinate 125,686 downwards.
CATCCCAGGCCTTCATTAGCTAAAAACAAGTAAAAAAAAAAGTCCAAAGATCAAAATTTAGTGAAATACTGAGAACTACTTAAAAAGCCAGTCTCATTTATTTATATAACAAATGGGCACCTTTAATAGGGACTGGGGACACTGTTCCATTACAGGATTGCTACAAATTTGTCACACATCCCACAGACAAAATAATGGCTAGAATTTATCAATGTTTAAGATGGTTGTGGGGAGGGAGGAGTTGGTGTGAAGGAAAGAGTGTGGGTTTTTTTAATGCCACTGAAAGACACCTGGTCTCATGAAAAATAAGGCTCTCAGTTTGCCATCTGTATGTTTAGTCTACCAGCTAAACATACACCAAGAAACACTGTCCAAGTTGCCAATCAACCAAACTGGCACCAGATGTACCATTAGATATTATTAAATATGCCCTTTAAGTATTTCATATGACTGCAAATAGGTTAAGCACTAGTAAAAACAAAAAGAAGGAAGTCATCTCTGATTTATCCCAGGGACAGTATCAGGTTATCCTCTACTCCAAAAAGCTATAGCAAAGTAAAGGACTTTTGCTAGTTATTTATCTTTTTTAGCATCTCATTTTTTCATTCACAGTAACACTTTCTACCTTTATTCCAGGTTAATTAACTTAGTTTATCCAGGATAGATCAATTACTAATTGTAACTAATCAGTGGCTGGTCAGTCTTTCATACTGAAAGTCACTTGCTTCATCACAGATCAGGCAAATAGCATACCACAAAAAATTCTGCTGTAAACCTCTTTGAAATCACTGTGCTGATGGCCTAGTAACACAGAAAGCAATGATGCAATCACCCAACTTCTGTATTTACAATCTTGAGAGATTTTTCAGCACGAGATGATAGTAATTAGAATCAAAACTCCCAAATTAACTGAGAGCATGAAAGGGGATGTTCCACAACTAATGAAGGAACAAAAGAGCATGTTAACTTCCTGAAGTTAGAGCTCCTGAACAGACAGACAAAAGGGCAGTGAGGGAAAGTGAATCCAAGCCTCTGTGCTTTACAGCACTGCACACAAAAGCCTGGTGGCCTCTCACATCGTTTGACAGCTCCAGCAGCTGTGGTGGGTGACATTCTCCATCCATTTTCCCACTCATACACCAAGTTCTGCTCACAGAGTGCAGAGCTGAATGAAAGATAATGACAACAGCCTACATATTTCAACTTACACCAACCAGAGATTTCCTGCACCCAAATTGTGAAATGGGATCTCACACACAACTCCTTTCTTTGAAAGTCCCTGCTTCTTGCTTTAAAATAATAAACATAATAAACGGAAAGCAATAAATCTGAAAATACTTTACTTTTGGAAATATCAATCTTCTTGATCAGGCAGACTGATCTTGCTATTAATCTTGCTATATAGAGAGCTTGCTATTTCTCTATCCCTTTTCTCAATTCCACTTCTGTTATTTTTTTGTACTGAAATGCTTGAAGATTCATCCTGGGCATGCTGGATAATATTACCTGTACAGCAAATGTACCAACTCCTCCTGAAGCTCCTAATATTAATATTCTGTAAGAGAAAATTAAAATATATTTAATAGTTCTTTAAATAAACTCTGGAGTAACTATGTATTCTAATGTTTATTGTACATCTCTGATGCTGAATTATTTTTAGCAAAAGATTGGTTTTGTCATTCAGTGTTATTCAAGAGTGGTTAATTGTTCTGATAGCCAAAAATGTGACTTTACATTGCTGATCACGTGTCCTGTGCCAAAAGCATTAGCTCAGCACAGCCAAAGACTTCCTTGGACCTGCTCTCCTCTAAATGCAGGCAGTGCAGCACTTCCATCACCCCAAACCCCTGGGCCTGTCCTCACTACCAAACATAATTGTTTCATTTGGGACAAAATCAACCAAGAGCCCTTCCTGTCTCCCAGAGTCCACTGGCACGTCTCCTAAAGAAAAAAATGCAATTCACCAGCATTTTACAAAATCAGTCCTACCTAAGAGAAAAAATAGTTTAGTATCACATTATTTAAGGAGAGTGTGAGCTGTAGAACATATGGAACATAATTTTCCCATATTGCATAAGGGTTATCTAAAAGACAAAAATACAATGAAGTGCCCTCACCACTAACAAGTTTAATTTTTATTAAATTAAGATGGGTGTATTCTTCTTTAGAAAAAAAGCAGTAGAATTTTTCTAGTTCCTTCCAGTACATCTCAACAAGACCCTGTAAATGCCAGCTTGTGGGAACTGGCACACAAGCAAGAAAATGAAAGAGTATATTGCCAAATTATTAGCAACTGAGAGTTCATTTTAACTGATAACCCTAAATTTAAAAAAAAAAAATTAATACAAGTTAACTTGTGTGAGGACCTTACTGCTAGAAGCCTAATTGCTGTTCAAAAATTTAATCCAAATATTTTATTAAATAACTAAACATCAGAAAGTGAATTAGTAAGAAAACCTTGCAGCTCAAGTTGCAAACAGTGCTTTGTCTTTGGATCCATTTGCTAATTCTAGGACAAAAAGAAGATCCAAGATGAAGTCCTGGCACAGGATTGAGGAACATCATGTTTCTCAGAGCTTCTGTTTGCCAGAAAAATCTCTGAATCTTCAGAAGCTGGTGAAATTCCTGTTTTAAATCTCACAGTAAAAGATGTTGAAGGAAATTGCTTTTACAGTACAAAACTGTACTACACAATCTGGAGTCTCAGTTTACAAAAGTTCTTTGAAAGCAGCCTAAAAGACTTGGCTTTGGTCACACTATCCATTTTAAAATGCTCCTTTTGTAAGTGCTCAGAATCTGTTCCCTCCCATTTCACTGATCCAAGCTGCAAAATTCAGATTAAGAATATGAAACCACAATACCACAAAGCCTGCAGCTTTCAAACCTGCCAAAATGTACTTCTCCTCAAAACCAGGCTTCTAACAACAGATGCCCAGAGCAACGTGCATATTCCGACTGGAGTGTACCCAAAAAGGCTCCAGGATCCTGCACTCAAGATATGGGGTTAAACCCACCTTTATCCTTAAAAAGGACAGTCACAATTAAATCCTTTCAAAAAACAACCTTTTCAAACTGCCTTTCACTCCTTAGTTAAAGGGCATTTCTTCTACTACACATCTGGGGAAAAGCTACCATCCTAAAATGTACAATTTGCTCAAAGGATTTTAGGTAACATTTTCAGTTTGGGGAGCAGCCTGGCTGGGACTTTTATTTTTCTCCTTCAATAAAAGCCCTTCAGGATTCCTTCAGGTAGAAATACTTTCCAGATTCAGTTTGTTCCTGTGTGACATGGGCCATTTTCTATCACACCTTCCAACTATTAAAGCTCTCTCCACACACTGTGACTTCAGGAAAGCTCTTCATTTCTGAGACAAACCACATCTACAGGAGATCCCAGCCCAGCACATATGAGAAGCTCCAGGTATCCATAAAGAACTTCAACACAACACAACAGAGTCATTTTGAACATTTAGGACAGTAAGAACATTTGAGCTGCTACAAGAATATTGACATTAATTAGAGTGGTACAGAATAAAGGCTATGGAAAAATGACTGGGATTGCAGGAGGGTTCCCAAACAATGAGAGCACACTTGAGGAAACTTGTAAGAACATAACCTGTGAAAGGATGTGCAGATGGAGCAGATAATCTGCAGATCAATGCACAGGCAGACACTGGACTAACAGCAAGTGGCTTTGGTTGGCCCATCCTAACACCTCAATAGAGGCAGAGAACAATACACACCAACAGAAAAATCTCACTGCTTTTAAAATGTCCTGACATTGCACTAAAGCACCAGTGAAGGAGCTTTCATCAAGGAATACAGCTGCTCTGCCAAAATAAGACATTTGTGTGTGTGTGTACACCCTTCTACATAGTTATTTACCTACAGCTACAGGAGACAAAAAGACTGACACAAAATCACACATGTAGGTAACTTCTTACCAAATATATGATCTAAAGAAAATAGGAAATGCTGTATAAACTGTTGTATTATTAAACTATTGCCCTGAGGATTCATGGAATATTATTTTGCACAGCCTCTTCAATGCACTTTAAACACTTTCCTACAAGCACTATTTCAGGAGGAAAAAAGGTACCATCACATAAGTCATTCACTGCTGGTTTTACAGTTCAACATTTACAGATAGGAAATATTATATTTTTAAAGGACATTAAAATTAGTTTTTGCTGACAGAGTAATTAAAAATTTATTTGGAATATGAAAGTAAATATTAAACGTAAAGACACATTACAAATGCAGTTTCAATTTTACTGTCAACAATCCAAACACTTACCTGAAGATTAGAAAGAGAATTTAAACAAGGCTAGCCTATCAGTGTATCTTTAGGTCAATTCTATTCACATGTGAAAGTTAAGATAATAAAAACTTTAAATATTGAAAATTAAAAAGTAAGGTGATCTTATCTAGAATTTTATGACTAGCTGGAAGTTAATTTCAATGATGTCTCTTTGAAAGTGCTTTAAATTTTGCAATTTCATCTTCCCAAAACATTGTTTATCTTTACAAAAAACAATTACTTATAACAATTTCATGCTGGAGTTCACTGTGACACATGAATGACGACTCACTCGATTGTCCTCTAGAGATGTGGGTGAAGAATTTTAATCAATCTAGATTAAATTAAATCCATCTAGATTAATCAATCCCTTTCAATGTGTTGCATTACAAAGTATCAGCCAAGATAAGAAGGGGTCAGGCATCCAAGACTTCTGCTGCCCAGTAATTACTTTATGACCTAAACCTGTGATGCAGCACAGTAATTTTAACTACAGTTTTTCAACTCCCACAGTTTTACTTTTGTCCTTATTTCCATTCTGAAGATCTTGCTATCTATTTACTCAAACATCCAAAGGTCAAAATAACTGAAAATTTCAATTATCAGGAGAAAAATGGTATTTGCTCCAACCTTTCACTGCATTTTTTCTCATCTGCCATTGTCAGATCAACAGACTGATAAACAAAGACAATTTTTCTCTTTGATTGGCTGCTGGTCTTGTGCGTTCTCCTTTTCTTGTCTGCATTCCTGACCTCATCAAAGTTCTGGCCTGCAGGTCAAGTAAGAGTCAGTCACCTGCTCATTCTTCTCAGAAAGCTGGAAAACCAGTCTGTTCCAAATGGCATGCAGGAAGGGAGTGAAGCACAGCTCTGTCCTTGAGAGGGCTTTTTGTGAGCTGCCAGGACAACTGAGAGGATGTTAACTTTGGCCAGGTGTCTCACCAGGCAGAAAGGCAAAGTCCCTACAAATCCTTGGGGATAACATCCTCAAATTCTCTGTACAGCCCATGCATTGGATATACATTGTGTTGGAATCATAGAACAGCCTGGGCTGGATGGGACCTCAAAGATCATCTGGTTCTAAATGAGACACCCTTCACTGGGGCAGGCTGCCCCAACCTGGCCTCAGGTATTTCCATCTGGGGATGTGAGGGCATCCACAACTTCTCTGGGCATTTTTGACCTCTACACAGGGACCTCATCTGAGCCTCTCTCAGCAGCTGTGTAGACAGAATCCATCATCCTCAGACAGCTGATATTCATGAATGTCATAAATACATGTAAATAAATACGTGTAACAGTCTTTATCACTGCTGGATGTGTCTTACAAGCAGCTCATCAATATAAAAATGAAGAACTTTAGTTCTGGCACCAGAACTGTTGACTTACCTTTTCCCACTGCAATTACTTTGGTTCAGCCCTCCCACCTGGCTCAGGGCAGACCACGCAGTGAGACCAACATATGGCAAGGCAGCAGCTTCTGTGTGACTGAGACACTTTGGCTTCAAAGATACCTGAAACAGAACCATAACTGAGTCACACAGCAGTTCCTGTGTGACAGTGAAATATTTTAAAAAGCTTCACTGAATTGCAGATTGTGTATTGCACATTTTCAGCCACCTTCAAAACTAGCTGGAGTACAAATCAATCCAAGCACTAAGAAAAAAAGTTACTTGGATACTGAAGAAGAAAAATGCCAGTCTTTACAACTTTGAGGTTTTGCTAGCCAGTTTTGGAAGCTTACCTCGTTTCCACTAGCTACCACAAACTCTGACAGAGTGCCTTGTTTCCATGGGGGAATTGCTGCCCACACCTAAAACCAAACAGAAAACAACCATCAATTTTTGTAGCTTTGCACACAATTGTATGTACACAGAAGATTCCTTAGTTGAAGAAATCTTTTTTCTAATTCACAAAATGTCTTCACTGTTTATCAAAAACCAGTTTTAGCTTATTTTACACCAAAAAAAAAAATCACAAAACCGACTACATGAAGGACTGGAGGGCTATGTAAATAAATTGTTCCATTGCATTGTGCATAAGACAATTTTTCAACTCCCCCCAAACTACTCCCATGTCAGAAAAGCTCAGATTGGCAGGGTGAGGATGGTGCAGAATCAGGATTTACTATGCTAAAACTGATGAAATGTGAAAGCAGCTGCTGAAGGTGAAAGCAAACAGTCTCAGTGTTTGTGTGGGCACCCATGAAGTACTTCTTGGGTTAAGCCAAAGTTCCTACTCCAAGTAACTCAAGAAAAATAAAACAAATCCCTTCGTGTTAGAATTCTACCTTCAATTAAAAACAAAGTGGCACTTTGAGTGTGCACTTATAAACAAGCAAATTCCACTCTTGCTGCAATGGCCCAAAAACTAAAACCCAGAAGGGAAATTAACTTGCAGAAGTAAGTCCCTGAAAGACCATGAGACCATGTTTTTCACAGAAAAAAATGAAGGGAAGAAAGCATTCTAGGAATTTACTGCCAGACAGGCCTTACTAAGAGTGCAACGGCATTAAAAGAATAACTATGAGGAGAATGAATGCTGAACATCTCATAGGATATTTTAAGTGTACATTTTGAAAAAAAGAAGTAAGAGATTGGTGGTATCACCTCATCTCCAGGTTTGAAATAAGACACCCCCAGTCCACATTCCATGACCACACCCGAGACATCTCGACCGAGCGTCAGAGGAAATTCAGTCTCGCCCGCCTTGAGCTTCAGGGGATCCCGCTTCATGTTCAGCGCAGTTGCACCATAACCGCCTGCAAAACATGGGATCAACCACAGCACACCACAGAGTGCTCATTTACTAACTGCAACTCCAATTAGAGAGCATTGCCTACCCATAACATGCCTCATTTTTGTTATAACTGAAGCATGCAAAAAATCTGTGATATTTCACACTTTTACAGATTTTAGAGATAAAGAGCAAGTGTAAAAAATAAGGCATATCTCCTAAGATGAGTAACCTGGACTTCTATTCAGTAAGCAACAGACAAAAGCTGTGAAGTCTCAGAATTACCCATCTAACAGCAGTGCTCAGCCTAAAAAGAGCCTGCATTTGGGCATGTATACCCACTCAAGTATTTGGAAAAGTCCACCTGGGGCCCTATCATGCCACAAAGTGTCTTAACAGGAATCCTCAGACAGGAAAGGTCCCACCACTAAACCCCCAACTATACGAAAAGATTTTTTAAAATTAATTTATTTGAGACCCAAAACACAGCTTACAGCTGTGGTTCCTGCAGATATATTCGCTTGTTCTACTGAATCTGATTCAATATGCAAGCACTTCTACACAGGAAATACAAGGTAGCCTACTATCACAACTCCCTTCTCGTGTTTCAAACCCAGTAACTGGGGAAGAAAACGTAATTAAATGTGTCAAATACAAAGAGCCGGGCAGTAAAAGAGACAGATTTCCTGGGCGGGATGACAGCACGTCTCCAGATGCCAATTTAGGACGGGCGTGGCAATGAACACCGCGGTTTGCGATCGTGCAAGCCGACTTGGCAGTGACTTGGGCCCCCAGCCCCGTTCACCTCAAGGAGATCGGGAAATCCAGCATCGCTGAGGGGGAATGCGGCTCCTTGGCCGGGCGTATCTCGGTCAAGAGAGCAGCTACACAATCACCCGACTGAAAGTTCACCCTTTCAACACACACACGCACACTCTTGGCAGTGGCTTTTTGTATCGCTCTTCCCTAAGAACCTGAAAAAAGTGGAGTTTCCAAGAGGCGGAGATTTTCCACAGGGCTCGGGGAAAGCACGTGTGTTGAGGCAGCCCAGGACACTGCCGGGTCACCCCTGGACACTGCCGGGCCGGGCCGGTGCCCTGGACACTGCCGGGTCACCCCTGGACACTGCCGGTGCCCTGGCACCGCTCGGGCCGCCGGAGCCGCAGCCCCAGCACAGCCCCTGCCATCCCGGCCGCGGCTGCTCGGGCTCGGCACTTACTTCTCATGCTGAGGTCGATGGGGTTCAGGCTCGCAGCGTGAACCTTAATGATGACCTCGTTCGGGAAGTGTATGACGGGGAACATCATCTCCCTGGTGAAGCGCAGCACGTCGTTGCTGCCGTACCGGTCTATGACCCAGCTGGGCATGGCGATGCGCGCCCGCGGAGAGGCGCGGAACCCGCGGGTCGGTACCCGCCCGTTCGCCCAGCGCAGCGCCCGGCCGCCCGCCGCTCCCCACGACAGCATGGCCGGGGCAGCCGGGCCGGGCCGGGCCCCAGGTTCGCGATCGGATTTGGGATCGGGATCAGGATCGGGATCGGGATAAGGATCGGGACAAGGATCGGGCCGGAACGCTCCGTCGCCCCACAGCGCTCAGCCCGGCGGGCCCCGCAGCCAATGGGCGGCCGCCTTCTTGGCCGCCCTGCCAATGGTGCCGCGGGGTGTTGCGGCAAGATGGCGGCGCGCGGCCGCCGCGCCGGGGGCAGAGCAGGGGTGGCTTGGAGGCTGTGAGGAGGCGGCGGCGGGCAGGGAGAGCCATGCTGCGCGCCTCTCTCCGCCAGGTGAGTGGGTCTGTCCGCCTGCCGGGGATGCCGAGGAGCGGGGCGGGTTCGCAAGGTGACCGGGGTCCCCTCGCGTTCCCCTTTCCCGGGGCGGCCCGGGAGAGCGCGTCCCGTGCGCTCCTGCCCTCAGCGGGGATGGCGCTTCCTTCCCGTCCCGCCCCGGCGCGGCCTCTGGCCCCCGGCTGCCCTGAACGGCGGGCTGCGCTCCCAGGTGTCGGCGGCGCTGAAGGAAGGACGAGTGGCTCCCACGGAGCTCTGCCAGCGATGCCTGGCCGTCATCAAAAGCACCAAGTTTCTGAATGCATACATCACCGTCGCGGAAGAGACCGCTTTGAAGCAGGCTGAAGAATCGGAGGAGAGATATAAGAGAGGTATGTTGGTTTGTAAGTAACGTCAGTCCTCAAAGAGCTGCTGAGGAGGAGCTGTCTGCGTTAGACGAAGCACCTTTGCTTTTTAAAGGGGGTGTCTTGGCTTGTTTGACTCTTGGGAGATGAAGCTCATACTGGAGGTTTCCGTGGGTGTACACTTGGCACTCAGGAGAGTATTTAGGCCAAAAAACAGAAGGAAATCCTGGACCAAACGAGGCACTGCGGGTTAAATAGGCTCTGTGCCTCTTGGACAGCATTACTACTTGGTGTCTGCTGTTCTTTCCCTCTGCAGTTCGTTTGGAACATGTAGCCAACAGGTGCCAGGAATAGGCAAATGCAGTGGCAAATGGTCACTCTCAGGCCTCTAGACTGGGATAGGCACACAGCTGGCACAACCTGTTGAGTTTTTAATTAAGAAAGCAAATTAAAATAATGCAGCTTTATTAATTGCAGTTAGGAATTGGAGAACAGAACAGCTTTCAGTCCTGTTATCTGCAGCATTTAGAAGATGGCCATCCTCATTTTCCTTTGGGTTTGAGAAAGGCAGGAAAGGTAAATTTTCACCTAATAAAGTACATGTTTTCCTTCCTGGATGACACTTGCTGTCCTCTGACAGCTCAATAAAATTGTCAGGCAGATTGTTTTGCTTCCTGATGTAGGCCATTTAGGTTTTGGGTTGGGGTTTTTTTTTGTGGTCTTTGTTGGGTCTGGGATTTTTTTTTTTTTTTTTATGGTGGATAATCAATTACTTGAGAAGCATTTTCTCTGCTTCAGTAATTAATGTACTGTGTGTGTCAGGCAGGCAGAGTTCATGGCTCCCAGCCTGGTGACAGGGTGGATTTAGCAGCACCTATGGCTGAAATTAGCAATGTGGTGCCATTGGAATGTCTCCTTTGGGACAGCCAGCCTGGGTGGAAGCAGGCAGGGCTCTCAGACACGAGCTCTGCTTTGGGCACAGTGCTCAGTGCTTGAGCTGGAATGGAAGGGGGTTCTTGAAAATGGAACAGACAACATCAAATGGCAAGTGGAAAGCAGTCTTGCTTTCAAAAACCACCCAAAGGGACACATAAAGTAAACAGTAATAGATGAGAACATTATATGTACAGAGCACATTTTGCTTTAATTTCTGTTGTTTTACAATCATTTCCAATGCAGGTCAGCCACTGGGCATTCTGGATGGAATTCCTATTGCTGTAAAAGACAACTTTAATACAGCTGGCATTGAGACAACATGTGCATCCAACATGCTGAAAGGTACAGTAAAGCTTCTCAAGTAAAACCAGATCTTTAACTCTTTGGAGGGTTTGTGGGCTGGAGGCTTCCAGAAATCCAGGTATTTTCCAAAAATGAGCTGGTGTCATTTGAGGAAATACATTTATCCAATTTCACTAGCCAAGTTCATTTTTTTCTTCTTCTAAGCACATAATCTCTTTACAATTGTATGCATTTAACAACATTTATAATAAAACCCTATATACTACAATAAAATGGTTCCAAAATTCACATTTTCCTTCACATTGTGTTTAGGTCTAGAGGAGAGCAGTCAGTGCTGTTGTGCCTAGTGAAATCCAAAGACAGTCCTGTTTTGTTGTTGTTCTGTTCATAATCAGTGACTTAAATAGTTTTTTGATATGACTGTAGGAAAAGCAGATGTTAACAATCCCAACATACAATCATGTTTATAATGCTTTTAAGGCATTTTTAAAAATTTTCTAAACTCATTGTTTTTATTAACAGTTCATGAATGTTTTCAAGCATTACAATGTTTTTATAGTAAAAGCAAAAGTTGGGAACGTTTCTTATATCTGTTTTATTCTGCACAAAGTAAAACTTTACATTAATCCTTGTGGAAGATAGCAGACGTAAATTAGCAGACCTCTCATTTGATTGTGGTTTTTTTTTAGTAGCAGAAGAAACAAAACATGACTTCATATTTGTAAAAGTTGTTGTATTAGCTGAGATGCTGTTCCTTAAAGCACATTTTCAGACCTGTTGTGATTGATTGCAAAGAGTGTCAAGAGTGATGTCCTTGTTCCTGATGGAGGTGGGAGTGGAGAAGGCCCTGTTGTCATTCATGAAGTGAATTGGTTGCTGCTTGAGGCCTTGTGTCATTGTCACAGTTCTCATCCTGGGTTGTGTAAGGTCTGAGTGGTAATGGCAGTGTCAAAATGGTCAGAGTAGCTGCTTGTAAAAATAACTTGTATAAAATAATCTCACCAGTTCTCTTAACTGTTTTGATTGTTTTCAGGTTATGTTTCTCCTTACAATGCTACAGTAGTTCAGAAGTTACTGGATCAGGGAGCTGTGCTTTTAGGTAAAACAAACCTAGATGAGTTTGCAATGGGGTGAGTGATGTTTATTATTTTCAACGTGTTGATTTGACATAAAATAGCATACATACCATCAGTTCCAATCTACCTGCAATCCTTAACTCCTGTTTCTGTGAGGTGAGACAGCAATGAATACTGACTGGGAGGGTGCACAGAGCTGCATGAGCTTTTCCCTGAGCGTTTGCAGTGTTGTGTAAATGGTACAGAGTTCTGTGAACACAGTGTTCGAATGTGCTTGAGAGGCAGGAGGCAGTCCAGCTTGTGCAGAAGGCCGAGGACAAGGGGCCTTCTTGTAGATTCGGTGGTGTGCTAATAGAATTGGTTGCAGCACAGTTAATTGCTGCCTTTTCCTCTCTCCTTACTGATGGCTTTTTGCCCTGAGGTAATTGTCATCGTGCCCCCAGTGGCAGCCACTGCCTCTGCCATCTGCCCTCTGGGGTAATTTATGTGAGTGCTCCCTGATTGCTGCACACAGGCTAATCCAGAGCAAGGCTTTCAAGTTGCCTGAGCTAATGGTGGTGACTTTTTCTCAGGAGCACATTGAAAAATCCTCCTACAAATTGATTCTTCTGCAAGTCAGTGAAGGCAGCCAAGCTGGAGCAGAGAATGGCATTGGGCTGTTAGGGATGGGAAGTACTGCCAGGCTTGGAAGGGAATCTCTGGGACCTTAGTACCTGTGAAAAACAGTAAAAATGCTGTATTTTGGTTTTATTATACTTAAACCAGAGTCCAGGGTTTGATTGGAAATTCATGTGGATGGAGCGAAAGTACTTGGACAATATTGTTTTGAATAAAGTAATTTTTATGTAAAAAAGCTATTCCTCAGAGGCAGAGCAGGCAGAAGGCTTGGGAAAAACCTGATAATGCAGTGTTACCACTGGTCTAAGGTTGTTAAAGCAGAGGATTCTCCCAAACAGCTTATCCCAATACTAGTTTCTCATTCTGGTGTGTGTGTTTGTGTGATTTCTTGATCAGGGAGCAGATCCAGCTCTGAAGCAGTGATTTCTGAATGAGGTTTGTGTTGTGCTGTGAGCTGCCTGTTGTGTGTGATGGTACACGGGGCAGCGTGGGGCAGAGGCCTGAGGGAGGAGGGAAGTGCCCTGCCCTGCTCCTGGTGCCAGCTCACACCTGGGGACACGAGCTGCCTGAAACCAGCTTCTGAGAAACCAGTCTGGCATTCTGGACCAGTGAGCTGTGCCCTCTGCAGAGGGCTACAGGGTGAATAACAGTGTGGCATTTCAGAGAATTGTGTGTTCCTGGTACTGTGGAGCTTTTCCTCCTCCTCTAGCAGCATGTTTTTCCTCACAGCAGTGATCGTGCATCAAATGCAGGGCTGGAAAAACAGAATACCTGGGTTTTGAAAGAGATGTGCTCCTGTACTTTTACACAGCTTAAATCAGTTTTGTGTCTTTGTGACTCTGTTCATTTCAGTGGCATCAGCAAAGTTAGACAGAGATACCAGTTCAAGTTCTGTGTCAGGAACCGATGAACAGCTGTGAATTTTGTATGTAATGTTGTACAAGTTGACTGCTTAAGGATTTACATACACCAGTCTTCTTGTGTTGAAATTGAATTTGCAAGGATGATGATGAGGAATTGGATTAAAAAGATTAAATAGAGGAGTACAAGCGTGTCATTTGTCACTGCTGTCTGTATTTGTCCCGTATGACCGTCTCAGTTCTGGGAGCACGGATGGAGTGTTTGGACCAGTCAGAAATCCCTGGAGTTACTCCAAGCAGTACAAGGAGAAGTCTGGCCCAGAATCCCATCCTGAAGAGGAAGAGCCAAACTGGGTGATAACAGGAGGGAGCTCGGGAGGCAGCGCGGCTGCTCTGGCGGCTTTCACCTGTTTCGCGTAAGAGGCTTTTAAATTGTCTTTCCCTAAATGTCTCAAAATATCTTTGGAATATTTTAATTTTACAGTTTTCTCATAAGCTAGGAAGAAATAGGAGGGTTATTGGCACTGGCATGCGAAAATTTATTTCAGCATCCCTAGGTTACTCGTGGCATATCGTGAAGCCACAATTGATCCATGCAGACAAATTTAGATTTACTCATCTCAGGCATTGTTCAGTGGTATGACCACTTTGCACTTTGTGAAATATATATAAAATTATGATGACAGTAAGGGAGTGACAGTTTTATTCTTATTCCCACATAATCTCTTAAAAAGTCTGAAGGGATCTGTGGTGCATCATCTTCCTCCCTAATTGCATTACACAAATACACACTGAAAATCTAATTCAGCAAGTTAAGAGATCCCTCAATTTGTAACACTATAATAATTTTTCCTCTGCTCCTTTGTTTTTATAGCATAGTTATGCAATAGTACATGAGATTTGGGACCCAAAATCTTTCAAATTTCATATTTAACAAAAGAGTACAGAGTACTTATTACATAGATACTTACAGAGTTCCCTGTTTTTAACTTAGAAAACAGTTTTAGTGTTGGGGTGGATTTTTTAGGCAAGTGTGTGTTTATGGTTGTTTGGAGTTTTTTTCCTAAAGAAATTCAAACAAACTGGACTTTTTTTAAAAATAGTAATTACTAACTGCATGGAATATCAACACACTGTTTAACAAGTCAGTTGTCTATACTGTCTTCTCCATCTGACTGTTAAAACTGATCACAAAACTTTACACCTTGCATTTTATGCAATTTTTAGAGATACATGTTGGAGCATGTTTTATAGAAGATTATTTCAATTGTGCTCTTAATTGGAAAGTGTTTAAAAATGCTCTTTATTTACTTTATATGTGTTTGCCCATAGACTGCATTACAAACATCTATTTTGTTGTTTAAATGTTCTTGATAATGTTGATTACAGCTCTTTAAATTACTTCCTAAAGTTCTGTATCTCTTCATATCCTTGCCCTTTACTGGGATGTAACCCACTCAACATTTTAATGCTGCTGAAATTGGACTCAGTGCAGCCATTCCCAAGGACTGGTGGTTCCCATCCCGAGCCAGAATGGGCTGATCCTGAGAGGGTCTGGCACTTTTCTGATGTTCCTGGGCTCCATTTTACACTGCTCAGCACACTGTCAGATCAGGGAGGTGTTTTTGTCCAGCTATTTTATTGCATATAACCTATTGTACATCCATCCTATTAGTGTCTTTCAAGCACCAGGAATGCTGCCAGTCTTTGCATTTTCAGTTTGGGATTTGGATGTCCAAAAATGCTATAAAATTGAGGATGTTTTACATTAACACAAATGCTTTGGAAAAAATTCCACTTCAAGAAAGTCAATTTAATTGGTTCAGCCGTCTCATAAACAAATGGCTATGGGAAAAGTCATATACTCACTTCAATAAAAATTATATCTATTTCTGGAGTTTAAATTGGTTTTGGCAAAGATTTGAACGAAAACTGCTTTATCTTTTTAATGCTGCTTGAGTTAAGTTTATTAAAAACAAGAGAACAGCATGTTTCATTTCAATACAATTTTTGAAATAAAAGTTTCAATTTAGAAAGAACAAGGTTTCACCTGTGGATAAGGAAAGAGGAATTCAACACAATAATAATAATATGCTGTGTTTTAATTGTACCTAAGCTACTGTAAACTGGAAGTTCTGATCAACCTTTGTAGATTTGGAAACAGGAGAAACATCTTTCCAAAGCATGCCCTATTGTTAGGGGCAAGAATTGTCACTCTTCATTTTTATCCTGGAAAATGCTGATTCATGGTGCATTGGCTACCCAATAAATAAGATAGAAGTGTTGAAAATTGTTCCCTAAATCAGATGTGTCACTTGGAGTCCACAGTATTGGGACAGGGAAGGCAGAAAACGATATTTAGGCCCATTTTCAGATGGTCTGAATTCCACCTACCTGCCTTTGCTTTGTGAAGAGAACTGGACTCTTCTAATGGCAAATTCAGTGACCCTAAGAAAAATCAGAGAACAAATGAAAAATAGACATAGAGGGCAGACTGGAATTTAGGCTGTGTGGTTGTGACTCCAGGTCTGGAAGAATTTACAGTTTTACATCTGTGCATCTCAAAGGCACACATTGTTATGATTTGGGAATGCTCTGAATGACCTTACTAAGGATGATCCCTTTGCATCCACAGAGCCCTGGGGTCGGACACAGGCGGATCCACCCGGAACCCCGCTGCCCACTGCGGAGTTGTGGGGCTAAAGCCCACGTACGGACTGATCTCTCGCCATGGCCTCATCCCCCTGGTGAACTCCATGGACGTGCCAGGAATCCTGACCAGATCTGTGGATGATGCAGCAGTTCTGTTGGGTATTGCTCTGTCATACATCTTGGTTTACAGCATTTCCTCAAAGCAGACTGAATCCTGACTAACGTTTTCCTGGTCTCCACATGTCCTGTCTTATTTCAGGTTCACTTGCTGGACATGATCCCAAGGACTCTACCACGGTTCAGGATGACTTTAAGCCATTTGAACTGCCTAACCTGACTGATGTCAGCAGGCTTTCCATTGGAATCCCAAAGGTAGCATTTGAATCCTGTTAACAGTTATGGACTGGAAGAACAAATAAAAGATGCATAACAAAAAGATATTTGTGTCTTGCCCACCACCTCCCAGTGTCCCATGATTTGAAACAGTGAGGACAGTAAAAGCAGCTCCTGGGAAAGGACAGAATGTGTTTGCTCTGTTGCCTGTGCAGGCAATGTGGAGTAAGCACACAGTAATGCATCACCTAAACATGTTGTCATTGTGGGGGAAGCACTGTCAGGAGCTTAGGGGAAATGGGGAACCTCAGTTCTTGGTTCTCTCTGCTGCTCTTTCCTTATTCTGCTCTGTAACCTCAAACAAATTGCTCTTGGAGCCTTCCCACACAGTGAGCTGATAATGGTTTGTGCAGAGCTTTGGGATCCTTGCCCAAATGCCACTGTGTGGCTTTTAATATTGAGCAGAATTTTAAAGGCAATTGAATGGCACAAGCAGTTGTGATTTGCAGAGTCTTAATAAGAACTGAAAGACATCTGCAATTTGGCATCTGATGTATGCAATTCAATCATGTTTGTTTGAAATTTAGGAACAAAGTTTGGGATTTCAGCCTATTTTTAATTTAATAAAGGCTCTGCCTTCAAAGAGGCAATGTAAATAACATTTATTAATTGTATTCTCAGAATTGGAACCTAAGCTAGAACAGGCATACCAAAAGTTTTAATTTGGTAAGCAGAGATGTCCACTGACCAATTATTTGCAATCTGTGAAATGGAAAAATTACGTGCCTGGAAAATTATCAGCTGCATACTGTTTAAATCTTGATAAATCTAAAATGATGTTGTTCAGTTTTTCCTATCCTTTGGACAGTTTTTTTGTACTGCTACAGGTTATTCTAAAAAGATACATGCATACATTAAACATGGATCATAGCTTCTCAGAAGTCAGACAGTATTATGACCCTGATATTATGGGTTAGAACTAAAGCAAGTACCTTCAAAAACAGAGAATTTTAATATCCATAATTTGTCTGTGAAATAGGAAAATAGCTAATCTAAGTCTTCTCTCAGCCCCTGGATTGTAGTTCTTCTTTGGTGGATGGTTTTATTTGTTTCACCAAGAGGTGCCAGTGATAACACTGTGAGCATTTACAACAGGGGCTGAGAACCCTGGTTTAGGATTTAGACCTGGAGAATTTGTACCTGTGACAGAGCAGTACAGTGTAGTCCTGATAGATAAATGAGGGAATAACTGGGCAATTACTCTTTTAGCAGAAACTACTGAAATTCCATGATGTGTGATACATATGTAGATCTTACTGAGATGAACATAATACTCTTAAGAAGACTCAATCCTTAATTTAATACCCCTTGATTGTATAAGATTTAGTAGATACAAAAAGCTTTTATTGGTACTTTAAACCATATAGTGGTGAGATAATGGTTTCAATGTATTTTTAGCAAGGAATATTTGTGTTTTAGTTGCTGTTAGAAGTAAATCAGTGTGTAAAATGACTCCTGTTCTTGTTTTTCCTCTAAGGAATATCATGCCCCAGGGCTGTCAAGTGAAATTGTGGCTCTCTGGTCAAAAGCTGCTGACCTGTTTAAGGATGCAGGTGCTAAAGTGGTTGAAGTGAGCCTGCCACACACTCCTTACTCCATTGTCTGCTACCACGTGCTGTGCACAGCAGAAGTGGCATCAAACATGGCCAGGTTTGATGGACTGGAGTATGGTAAGGCCTTTGAAAACCTTTGTTCTCAGACAGTAGAAACATTGCTGTGTTATTCATAGATTAAAAAGTGTTTTTCATAGATTTTCTTTTCATGGTTGGATGGTTGATACTATTTCTCCAAGATGGAATATAGTAAAAAACCTTGTGCAGATAAAAATATGTAAATAAATACATGATATATTTCACTACTAGGCATATCAGTGTCTGGGCTCAAAATCTAGTTGAGTATTTCCATAATAAAAGAGGAATGTGTTTTGTTGTTTTTCCAGAGTAGTAGCATGTCAGGCTGCAGCAGACAGTGACTGTTGTGCTGCTATGACATTATTAAATCTAAAGGA
Source organism: Ammodramus savannarum pratensis (assembly GCA_020466415.1). Taxonomy (NCBI): domain Eukaryota; kingdom Metazoa; phylum Chordata; class Aves; order Passeriformes; family Passerellidae; genus Ammodramus; species Ammodramus savannarum. The sequence goes on along the minus strand of JAHXMQ010012337.1, from coordinate 107,681 downwards.
TTACAAGAAGAATTGACACCAGGATGCCTTTTCATGCAGGCCATCGTTCTGACAGGAAGGATTCCACTGAGAGTCTGTATGCTGCCACACGCAGAGAGGGCTTCAATGAGGTCGTGAGAGGAAGGATTCTGTCAGGAAACTACTTCTTGTTGAAACAGTAAGCAGAGCTTCTTGAAACTCAGCTTTTCCAGGTTAATGAAGTTTTGGGCAAATAGTGATTAATTGCTTATCATGAGGAAGAAATTGCTTTTACACTAGTAGCTCTCTGTATTTTTATTATTGCTTTAGCTCTATAATGCCTGTTCATAATGAACAAAAATGTTCTCCCAGAGTCTTACCAGTGAGTGTCCTAAATTAAATCAGTAGAGCAATTCAGTGATTTTTTTTTCCCCTACCAGAGCATTATTGGCATCCATTAGTTAAATTAGGCAGAAATCTACCCTATGGTATAACATTGAAATCATACTGAAGTCTTTACTGTCTTAGTGTTAGAAGTTCTGTAGCTGTTAATTTCATTAAAACTGCATAGAAAAACTGCTGGTGTGTTTTAGTGAGATCTTCTGGAGAAAGGCAGACACATGGCAATTAACTGCAGCTCTCTGTCTCACTGTACAGGGAAAGAGAAGCTTTGGCAGAAGTATGGGACTGAAGTCCTTACAGAAGTCAGGGTTTTATCCAGCTCACATAGAGAAGCTAGTGCATGGATCAATTTGGCATTTTTAGTTCTCAATCCTTATCCAGCAGTCCTAATTTATGTTAGTAAATGTGCTGTTTCTCTTTGTCTGAATTTGTTCAGATACTGACAAAAATATTAGGCATGTAATTAGTCTGTGTAGTGCAGTTGCTTTGAAAGAGCTCTGTCAGCAAGAGCATTCATCAGCTGTGGCTCCTGCCTGCTCCCAGAGACAGGAGTGTTGTCAGCCAGTCTGTCACAACCAGCTTTTCTGGAATGCCCATATTCCTGCCCAGTGTGCTCCCTCTGCTTACAGCTGGCCAGAGCAGCTTTCCTGAGGTGCTTTAAAATCCACACAGTTAACTCTTCTGTGAAGGAATACACAATTGGCTTCCACCCTGATGGAACAGGAGAGCTGTGTTCCTGTTCCACAGGAAATTACTTCTGAAGAGCAGAGTGCAGGGTTCAGAAAGCATTCTTAGAATAAGTAGTGGAGAAAACCCATCCGTGTCTCCTGCAAGTGTTGCCTTTTCCAGTTTATTTTTGTCTTGCTTTTCAAAGTTTTAAAACAACTAGATGGTTGTTCAGGAAGTTGTGATTAGCATCTTTAGAGCCAATATGGACCAGGGGATGGAGTCCTCCCCCAGCAGGTTTGCAGACACTGCAGCTGGAGGGGCAGTGCTGGTGTGCAGGGCAGGAGGGCTCTGCAGAGGCTCTGGGCAGGCTGGGCTGGGGCCAGTGGGGTGAGGCTCTGCAGGGCCAGGTCCTGCCCTGGGCCACAGCAACCCCAGGCAGCACTGAAGGCTGCAAAACCACCCAGGGGCAGAGGGGCTGGGGGTGCTGGCCAGCATGGGTGTCCAAAATCTGAACCTGAGCCAGCTGTGCCCAGGTGGGCACGAAGGCCGATGGCACCTCAGTCTGCATCAGCAGCACCAGCACAGGCATTGTCCCCCTGCACTCAGCCTCAAATTGTGCGCTCAGCTTTGGGCCACTCCCAACCAGGAGGACATCGAGGTGCCAGAGAGTGTCCAGAGAAGCACAGCAGAGCTGGGGAAGGGCTGCAGCACAGATCCTGTGAGGGGTGCCTGGGGGAGATGGGCACGTTCAGCCTGGAGAAAAGGAGAGACCTGATCACTCTCACTGCAGCTGCCTGCAAAGAGGCTGTGGCAAGGTGGGAGCCAGTGTCTTCTCCCAGGTAACATGTGAGGAAACAGCCTTCAGTTGCACCCTGTGAGGTTTACATTAGATATCAGGAAAAATGTCTTCTCTGTAAGGGTTGCCAAGTGTTGGAACAGGCTGTCAAGGGAAGTGGTGAACTCCCCATCCCTGGAGATATTTAAATGACATGTAGATGTGGCACTCAGGGACTTTATCAAGTTAACAGCAGTGAAAATGGCTATAATCAATAAACAGACTTAAGTTAGTAAGTTATACAATGGCAATTACACCTTTTTCTACAATCACTTCAGAAATCCACCAAGCTGTTAAATCTTTAGATTACTCTGACAAAGTGAGATTTAGGCAGTTGTAGTTGTTTTATCTGGAAACACTCTGGCATGTAGCAGTTGATAATACACCACTCCATTTTTCTTTCACTTTACTTTTTTTTTCTTTCCCAAATAGCTGAAGGTTTAGATGACAGTTACTTTTGAAACTGAACTTCTCTGTATTTAAGATTCCATATTTACCAATTCTGCATATGAGGTTAAAAGGAATGATAGAGTTGACTAATGTGTTTCTGCTTCAGAGTTGTGTAAAGACAGAAATCCATAGACCACATATTTACATGAGGGGGAAAAGATGGGTAAAGATAAGGTCTTCTACAGAGAAGTATACTACAACCACATACATAGTTTTAAATCCATTTGGAGTTGTCCACAGATGATGGGACTTTTTCATTTGTTTCAAGAATCTTGCTGGATGGAATCCTAAGTGGTTAATTCCTATTTTTCAGACCTGTGTAGTTGTGTATTTTCCAGACTTTGCTGGGCTGCCCCACAGTGAAATTAGGTTGGACACCACCCCAGAGGGTGACCGAGCACTGGAGCAGGTTCCCCAGGGCAGGGCTCACAGCACCCAGCCAGTCTGAGCTGTGCTCTCAGGCACATTGTGTGGTTCTTGGGGTGTCCTGCACAGGGCCAGGAGCTGGACCCCATTATCCTAATGGGTCCCTTCCAACTCAGCATTTTCCATGGTTCTGTGCAATTCAATGTTTATTTAGTTTCCAAATGGTCATAAAATGTTGTTTTTGATTTTTAGTCAATTATTTTAAGGTAAGGTTTTGTTTTCCCTTCGCCTCCCTTCAGCTGCATGCCCTCATCTCTTCCTTCTCTGGCAGCTCCTCTGCTATGAGAGCACAAACACATGTGTAGTGACTGAGCTTCCAGTGTCAGTTAAAACTGTGTCCAAAAGGATTACTGGGCTTGTCTTTGCCACAGTAACTAAGAAATAAACTTCTGCATTTTGGGAATTCAAGTGTCAGGCCTTTCTGTCCCTGTTCCTTTCTAGGAACTATGAGAGGTACTTTGTCAAGGCCCAGAAAGTGAGACGTCTCATTGCCAACGACTTTGTGAAGGTTTTCAGGAGTGGTGTTGATATTTTACTCACTCCCACCACTCTGAGGGATGCAGTGCCTTACACAGAATTCATCCAGGAAGACAACAGGACCCGCAGTGCTCAGGATGACATCCTGACACAGGCTGCAAACATGGCTGGTGAGTAGGGACAGGAGCTCAAGTACATTTTCCTCTCCTCATCATTTTAAAAGTCCAGTCTCTTTAGGTATTTAACCTTCTCTTTTAGAATCAAGACATTTCACTCTCATGTCCAAAGTCTGACAGTGATAACTGGGTCTAAGGACAGTTTTATTAAATGCTTAAAAATGTAAGGCCAGATTTTAAAGTAGAGTACCTTGGAGCTGAGTGTGGGCTGCAGGTAAGATGAATCTGTTCCAGAGACAGAAATCTCTTCCTAAGGAGAGCTGATTATCTTTTTCAGAGGATGCTGACCTCTTAAATCTCTCTAATTAATTTCTTGTGATCATCTAGCATTCACTTTGTTGAATCAAATTATTTTAGCTAGTCTTTTTTCTCTATTTTTTTCTGGTTCTCTTAATACTGATACAGAAATTACTCTAAGGTTTATAGTCAGTCTTTTGCATGTGTATTTTTTTTCCTCCAGGACTGCCAGCCATAAGTGTTCCTGCAGCTCTTTCAGAGAGAGGCTTGCCAGTTGGGCTTCAGTTCATTGGGCGTTCATTCCAGGAACAGCAGCTCCTCACTGTAGCCAAATGGTTTGAAAAACAAGTACAGTTCCCAGTGATTCAGCTGGAAGAAGCAAAGAGGCATGACAGTGATGTTGTTCAGCATCAGAAATCTGCTGCTTTTTCATAGCCTGGGACTAGTCAGCTAGAGCAAGACAGCTGTGGGGATGGTCAAGAAACTAATTTCTGCAGTTAATTGTTTTTTGCAGAAGTAATAATCTGTTCTAAGAAGATGTTATGCAGTAATGCACGATGGAATCACGACAGCTTGTTACAGTGTAATTAAGGCAAAGTGAATAATTAAGTAAACATTACCATGTTATTAAGCAACATTTCTTACTGATATTAAAAATACCAAGTTGAAATTGTGTATGTTACGCCTGTGAAGCTGATTTTTTAATCCCTAGAGGGTGTGTAAGGTATCTGACCAGTTAAAGAACTAGCCTGAACTGTTGTGTGAAAATTTCATGGTTTCAAAGGGCTTGGTTTCCTTCTGGAGTGTGGATTTTTGTAATGGCAACAACCAGACTGCCAGCCTGCCTCTGGGTACTGTGGCTGTGAGCAGAGCTCTGGGCAGCTGCTCCAGTGCCAAGTCACAGCTCCAGAGTTATGAACAGGAAAAGTTGTTATGCCAGATAATTAGACTCCCAAAACCCTTTGGTACAGAAGCACAGGAATTCCAAGGAGCAGGAAGGTCTGGAGGTAAAAAAAAAAATAAAAGGAAAAACCCAAAACCCTGCCTATGCAAACATTTTGTACAGCTGTCTTGAAAAACAATGCACTGAAATAATGGTGTTGGAAGTTTCATGGCATTGCAGCACGGTCACAGTGGGAGGTAGGTGTAACCTTAGCACACACTGAGCCCAGATAATTCCAGTGTTTCCTGAAAGAAACAAAAGCTAGAGCTTTAGCAAACAAGCAATCTGGGTTTTGGTGCAAATTGTTTTTTCTTCAGGTAATGAGAACGTGTAAGGACATTGTATAGTGGAAAAGCTTTTTTGAGATAAAAATTGTTAAGTGCTTTTGCTTAAGATGTTCTTAAATACAATTGACATCTGATATTGCACTTTATGCAGTTTCCACATATGAGTTTTTCCTCACTCTCTTGAAGAGCACTCATAAAAACGAGAAATTCAAAGCAAAATTTAACCTTGTAAGTGCAAAGCTCTGCTCCTTCTCTGTTCCTGCATTTCTCGTTTCCGTGTCTCATGCGCTTAATAGCAACTACAAATTCATTATAACTTCCACAGTGCTGGTCATTCTCCATGAGTTGTGTGATTCACCCAGGAACCAATGTGTGGGAAGCTGCAATAGGGAATGGAATCCCACAGGCCTCCCCTCAGCTCTGCCCCCAGAGCACTGAGAGCAGCACTGGTCATACTGCACACAGATGGGCAGCTGGAAAGAGAGAAAAAGGTGTGCACAGCATGCCTGAAAACCTCAGCTGGAGTTACATGGTATTTGTACTTCGTGTTAAATTTATGCCCCCAATGCCACCAGAGAGAGCACGGAAATAAGCAAAAAAGCCAGAAGAGCAAGACAGGTTTATCTAAGTTTGTTATTTTTCTGTCTATCTCTCAAATAAAAAAGAAGGTATCCAGTTACAGGAATGTGAGAGAAAGGCAACAAATGAAAAACACGATCTTCCTAATTAGCTCGCCACACCTCTGACTGACCAATGTCCAGATGCCATTAAGTGAATCCAAGCTAACCTTTGTGAGCAGAAGAAAGGGTTTTTTCCCACCCAGCACAGGCACCCTCCTGCACTTGCTGCTGAGCAGCAGTAAAAGGTGTCTGTAGCTCAGGGGTGCAGGGCACTCAGGGACAGCAGCAGGAACACTGCATGTCCTGTGCCATTTTACAGCCTGGGCTATGGTCACCGTAAGGGTGAAAGTGCTGTGGAGGGTCACAAGCCAAGTCTGCAGCACAACACATGATGAAATGGATTCCAAAGAGCTGGAAATGTGATCTTTTCAGCTGAAGAGACTGCTCCTGTGTGTCACTGTGTGTGACAGCCAGCGGTGAAAGGATTTGTGTGTCCTGCCTTGCTGCGCTGACAGTGACCCACGGTGCACAGGGTGCTGCCATGTGTGCTGATCACACACCTGGGCACAGCAGG
>JAHXMQ010012337.1:53623-87064 GCA_020466415.1 Ammodramus savannarum pratensis | reverse complement strand
CAGCGCTGGGCCCAGCTCTGCTCAGCAGTGGGGACACAGGGAGAAAGAAAAAGATGGAACAAGAAAAATTAATCCGTTTTCCAGAAGTTATGAGAAAGTGAGACCCCAGATTTTCAAAGTTTCTAAATTACTAATTATTTCTGAAAAACACAGCTGAACTCTTTCATGAGTTGTGCAGATTCTACAGAATGTGTTTTATTACCTTAATTCAGTGAAGTGTTAATCTAAGAGTTAATTTATTGGGGCATTGGGGACACTTGAAAGTAGAAGAATCTGGATTTTAAGACCTGTTATTTGGAACATTAAACCAATGTACATCAGACCCTATGAGTCAATGTCAATAACATTTACCACAAGTAATTATTCACAATACTTTTTAATAGATTTTAAGTCTAAGAGCAACCTTCATATGAATTCCAGCCATTCCTAAAGAGCAGATATTTTACTAAATAAAAGGCTTTTTATAACCAAATAACCACACACGCTTGTGTAAGCATTTTCAATGACCTTATGCATTTTATTTCTGGTATAATTCTTCTAGTTTCAGCGTTAAACTTTCTCATGACCACCTTCTAAGATGAAGAACTGTAATATAACAACTCAGGACTCTCCAAGGTAATGTAAGTTTCTGGACAGCACACTTGCATAAACCATGCAATGCTACCAATAGCTTAGCCAGTAATAATGAATTACTGGGTTTTGACCAACTTTAATAACATTATATTCTAGTTTTATTCAATTTTTGGTTCACTGCCCCCATTCTCCAAGAATGTGGCTCTCCTCTTACACTGTGGAATCTGTGACTACTCCTGAACCCACTCATTGAACCAGTCAAGCTTGTTATTCCCCATCCCTCCCTTTGATTTTCCAGGATGATTTTGCAGGAAGGGCCTCGGGGAGCACTTTATCAGGAGCTCAGCTGGGGCAGCAGCTCTGGCACAGGAGCTGCCTCAGCCCCTTTTGTCAAGCACAGTGGTCCCAGGAGAAAATACCTATTTGTGGCTGCCACTGAATCAGAACCATCTCTGCAGAACATTTTAGTTTTGACTAAAAATCAATAAATTCTGCTGAGTAGGTGTTGTATTGATTATTTTTTTTCCCTAACCAGCTGTACAATTGCTAAGGAACTGATGCACTATCAGACATTTTGGTGACTAAGTAATGAATAATTGGCATTTAATTCAAGCAACTGTCACACTAGACGGGCTCTGAAAGCCTCTTCACAGTAAATACTGAGTTTGAGTGGGAAGTTGCAGGTACAAATATTCCCAGTGAGAGTTTCTTGATTCTTTCTGCTTCAACTACTGCCTCCAAAAATCTCACCGCCCCTCTACCTATACTGCAGCATTTTAGTACTGTGACATTTAAATCCTGTGAGATTTTCAGCCTAAAATTTAAAAACCCACCCGCCGAGGTCTTTATAACAATACTCAGGTGTTTGATTCTGCCTAGAGAAACATCTAGAAAGAAGCTTATCGCGTGGCAAATGACTGCCTGTGAAGTCTCCTCAGACTGAGTTCCACGTGCTGTAGCCATTGACGTTTTTCCACAGCTGGAGCTCACAACCAAATTTGTGGCATCATTTTTTGGAACTTCCAAAGAAGAGCAAAGAGACACAGAATTGGAGTTTTGGCTCTCCGAACCTTCAAATTCACTTTCCCAGGTATATATTTGTTTTAATATTCCTTTCCCTGGGTGCACCAGAAAAACTATTTCATGACCAAAAAACAGTAGAGTGGTATTGTAATATGAGTCCAAATAATCACATGAATTATCACCCCAGTTATGCCTTGCATGAAAGAAGATATGGAATGGTTAAAGAAAAAAAAACCCAAAAACAAAACCACCAAAACCAACCAACCTATATATCTCTTGGTTGGAATGATCAATAGTTCACATTCATGTAAAATGTTTGGAATGAAATTGTTTTGAATGAAGTTCTGTATGTCTAATTCAATAAAACAACAAAGTTAAATTTAGCAGCAATTTTAATTGAGCAGCAATTTGATATAGAATAATACAATCAAATATAGTCAAGCAGATACAAAATAATTTGGCAGTGGTTGGGACAAAGCATAAGCAAAGCCAATTTATTGGGGTATGGGGAGGGTTTTTCCCGCCTTGCCTCAAGTACAAAAAGCACAAAAACATAACTTACATACTGCATGCTAATGCATATCCATCAATGTTTTCCTGTAAATCTCCTCCTATTTTTGATTCTTGAACTCTAGGCCTCTACACTGCACAGCCCATGCTGCAGTTGTTGCTAAGGGGTCTTTTGGCTTTTCAGTGGTCGCTTTGGATGAAGGCTTCTCCTCATCGTCACTGACCTTTGAACAACTCCACAGGTTGCACATGCACCCCAAGTTTTGTGTTGTAGAAGCCAGCATTATATTCCAAAAATAAGCCTTATTATTTCATAGATACCTGGAATCATCTCAATTTTGTCCATTTCAAGTCTGATTCTTTAGTTATCCTGAGGCCTATTCAGTTTTGGGATTTTACTTATCTCAGACTACATCCTGTATCCTGTTTTCTCATGAACATCTGAAAACTTCTGTTTTGTGGCACTAATTAAATATCCTTTTCCTCTATTGCTTTTTAACAACTATTTTCTAAAATATCAATATAGTTACAATTGTTAGCATGAATCATATTCATTTATCACAAAACAGTCCTTGTATGCATCAGAGCAAACTTGGTAAGGAAGAAGCCTCTCCAAGTTTCTTAACCCCAGACAACTATCTGCCATAAATATCCAATGTATCTCAGCATGAAATTTGCCTCTGTCCAGTTTCTTTGAGAGTGAGCAAACCTCACTGCTTAGGGCAGCACACTGGCCTCACTCCATGCATGCCTCTCATCTCCATTATTTTTACTGCCAGTGTTTGCAGCAGTTCATTGCAGAAAAAGCTATTAAGGAACAACTGCTCATTTCCTTTTAGCTTGCAAGGTAATTAGACTGGCAAAGCAGTTACAGTGCTAATTTATCCCTTGTAGATAAATTAACTGGTTCTTTGCAGACACTGGAGGAATGACTCACATCATGAACACGAGTTTATTAACCGGAGTCTTTCCCTCTTTCCTGCCTCCCACCTTCTCCTTTGGGCATAAAATTGAGACTGGAAGGTCAGTTCCACTGTATTTCATAGTGTTTTCACAGGTTGTTTTCCATCCCCAGTCCCAGAGTTCAGCCTTACCAACATTTGGGAGCAATGTTTGCTCCCGGTGCAATTGGATCAGCTCCACTGAGAGCCTCAATCTGTTCATCGCTTTCCACAGTCACAGCCATCAGCTAAATATCAGCAATACCTTCTGCACCACAGCAGCAAGGCTGCCAGGAATGTTATTAGGATCTGATCTTTAGGTGTTTTTACACAAAACACAGCTAGGAAAATTCCCTACAGACTGAAATTAGAGGGCCGGGCCCTTCAAGCAGCCATTCACACAGGCAGCCCTTACCTGCAAGCTTCATCAATGGCACCATTCACGTGGGATTTTATGGTTTAGAGGATTAGACACTGTATGTAATGTCTCAGGCTGAGGCACAGCCCCATACCCAAATCAGGCTGAAAACAGGCCACACATCAGTTCTTCTACCTGCTCTCCATCAGCAGCTGAGAGATTCAGAAATACAAATATATCTTTGAAAATTGCCCTTTAAATCCTCAATTTCATCATCACTCAGAAAAATCCAGCTGCTTGGGATATGTATGCCCACCAAGATGAATTCAGCTTTCAAACAGACCTGTGTTGTAAATTGTGGTAAATGAATTGCTGCTAGCCCTACATAACCAGTGAATTCATTTTCTAGGCTTGCCAATATGACCTGTTTCAACAAGACTGACATTCAGTTTTTACAGGTATCGTGTTAACATGTTTGTATAATTTTTTTCTCATACGGTTCCCAGCATATATAAGGACCTCCATCATTGCAAATTGCCTCTTTATCTTCGTCACGAGATCCCTCTTTATCTGCAGGCCCTTCGGCTCAGCAAAATTAACCTCTTGCCACATCAAGAAAACTTCAAGTTCTGTTGTTTTTTAGGTTAAACAAGATGCCATGGCAACTCCAAGTAGAACCTGTTATGCTGGCTCAGGTCTGCTGGCAAGGCATGCAAGTTTCAGGTGCTCACTTAAATTAACAGGGATGATGGAGGAGGCACTTGTACCTTAACTCTCTCTAATCCTTGTGGGAATAAAACTCTTAGAGCCTGCATTTTGCTGGTGCTACTAGCATGGAATAAATATTAATTCTCAGTAGATTAAAATCTTGCTTGCCATGTCTGTTGAACAACATCTGCACCTCATCTGCTCTGGGACAAGCTTCTGTAGTGAGGACACTGCAGTGGGATTGTCTCAGTCCATACACTGCTCACTGACACCAGTGCCCTGCCCGGAGCAGCAGGAGTCTGACCAAACTGCCCCAGCCTGAATTGGGCCAAGGGAAGGGAGCACCAAACCCCTGCATTATTCACAGAGGAGCACTGGGTGCTGGTGTGGGCAGTGCCCGTGTCAGGAGAGCCCTTTCCTGCAGGGCTCTCTGGGCTCCAGCACCAAACCCATCTCCTCAACATCTAACACCCTAACTGCAAATCCAAACTTCCCAATGCCCTCAGCACTGCTCAGAAATACTGGTACAACCGGTGCTGGAGCTTTCTGCCCTACCCTGACTCCTAATTCCATCCCCAAATTCTAATCCTGTTGGCCTTGAATGCTGAAGCAGCCCCAACCCTCAGTCTGTGCTGTCAGCATAACCTGGCTGCTAACTCAGCCTACGTGTGCGGACTGTTTCTTCATTAGCATCAACAGGAGAATGGCAACAGATGAGAAAAGAAATGACACTGACTATAATGACCTACAGTTCAATTAAGGAAAAATCCCAAACCATTAAGCAACAGGCTCCAAAAAGTCACAGTCATTTGGCATACCAGATCATGCTGGGGTAACAGGATTACTGCTTGCACTGGGATTAGGGATAGGTTAAGATTTATTATTTAGGAAAGCAGAGAGTGAAGAGTTTGATTTGTGCTAAAGAGAAGGTCATACAAGTAGGGCATGGGTTGGAAGGTTTTACTTTAGCTTTTAGGTTGAGAAGGATTTAAGGTTACTGCCAGTAAGGTCCAAATTTTGCAGAGGTGGCTCTGACATTTGCAAGGACCAGAGCAAGATATGTGTGAGGACTAAAGCTTAACTCAGGTGTAAGCAGCTCTCCTTTGCCTCTGAGCTGGCAGGAGCTAACAGCAGGGACATGGGATGAGAAGCAAGAGAAAACTGGTTCTGTTCATAGGAGGGATGAGAGATCTCCCCTCTGGCTAATGAATTAGCAAAGGTTCAAAACCCAGTGTGGAAGATGGGTGAGGTGTGAATTGCCTGGTGCTCTAAAGCTCCCACATTACCGGGTCATCACCCCAGGACATCAGGGCAGAGGATTGTTGTATTTGTGTTGGTCTGAGTGGGGCTTACTGGAGCAGTTCTAAGGGCACTACTGTGGAATTCTACAACAGCTTCCTCAGTCAGAGCTACAACATGCTTTTAAAGTTAATTCACTAATCATTCCCACATACCACGCATTGTGCTGTGCTGTAGGCAGCTGTGGTGCACGCAAACTCCTTTCAAAATAGACCTGGAAGGCCCTCTCCAAGTGGACGCTCAGCCTTAAAGGGGCTTTTGGGTCTGTAAATGTGTTTTTCTAGTGCCCCAAGGTCTGCAGGACAGTCTGTTCCTGGGGATGCCAAAGCAGGTTTAGCAGCTGGTGCCAGTGCAACGGGAGGCATTGTTATTCACGTGGTGTTGTGGGTCCCAAAACAACCTGGCTAGATAAACTGCTGTGCAAGGGCCTGAGAAAAGACTGACCTTGGAGGAGAAAAGGTCTTACTTGTATTTAATCTGTCTCAGGAAGAACATAAACTGGATAGAGTTGGTTCAGAGCCTGTTGCAAGTTAAAAGAAAAAACAAATCAGAGTAAGACATCCATAGTAGATGGGATAAAACCGCTGACTGGGTGTAAAAAACAGTTTTGGATAGTACAAAGGAATTTGTAAAGAGAAATTGCTGAGAAAAGATGAGTGGTGAAGAAAACTAAAGGGAGATTATCAGCATCCAACTTCACGGAGTATTGCCGGAGCCTGAGAAACAGCACGAGAACCTGGGATACACTGTGGCAGTGCAAAAAAACCCTGATCAACCCCAGTAATCTGCAATTTGTCTGGTCTCTAACCGATGCAAAGGCAATCCAGCATGTCCTGTAGTTGTTGGTAATACAGCTGCCCCCTAGATGAGAGATGGTTCTGTGGCACTGAATTTGCCCTTGGAGGTGTGAGGGAGCTGCTCCAGCCCTTCCTCCCTCTGGGGATCCTCTTAAATTAAATTAAATTAAATTAAATTAGTGCAAGACAGCAGATAAGTTCTTACTCACTTTCCACACTCTTTACCCAGCACTAGAGAGTTTGAACAATAGCTTCAGAGACCTTTAACACAGAGACCACCAAGAACTCCTTGTCCTTGTTCCTGAAACAGAAGGATGTGCAGGAGGTCCAGGTAAGCAATTCATCTTGGGTGTTTTCCCACAACAGCTGCTGTGTTTAAAGGATTGAGCCCACCCTTCTCTCACACATCTTTGGCCAAAGAAAAACTTAGAGGTAGGGAAACAACCATGGTGTCACTTGTAGGGCAGGAACAAAATGAGCTGGAACAGAGATAAGGCATGAACACATGCAGCAATGGAGGCAAGGCTCATTTCTGCATAGTTCATTGATATGGGAAAAAATGTGGTCAAGCAAGGAATAGAAAAGCTTATGCATTTTTTCTTGTCCAAGTAGATATTTCTGCATTATTGTTAGGTTTACAGCTAGAACTGGTGCTGCAGAGAGGTGACAAAAGGTTAAAGGAAGCTAGAAGGCACTCTGAGTGGGAATACTGAAATTAGATTGTTGCTGCTGTGGCAGGAATCTCTCTGGCACTAAACAAGTCTAAATTCAGGACAGACTTAGATGTAGAGCTCTACACCGGAAGGATCAAATTGCTAGGACATTTTCTGGGTCCTGCTTGGTTTTTCCTTTATTTTCTAATGCCTAGAACATTTGTGAAAAAGGGTTAGGCTACTTCATATGGTTCCAGTTGCTGAGAGCAGGAGCAGTTTTGTCATGTCGCATGCAGAGGAGTGGGATAGAATTCACGTTGGAAAGAAACTGGATTAAGGTTAGTCAGAAGTTCATCTCTGCAGCTAAAATGATTTTACATCTCTTGAAAAATTATTTACACCTAAGATTAAGACTGGTGAGGACATGAGAGTTATGGAAGAGGGGCTGAAGGTCTCAAATTAGTGATGCAAGGGCCACTGCTGAGGATGAGATGGGGGGCCATGTGTGGTTTCTTTGTCACTCCAAGTTCAAGGGAGAACTGCAGAGCAGAGACAGCTCTGGGCTGGATAATGAAGACAGGATTCAACTGAAGAGCTGGTTGGATTCACAGACACTGAAATGCCTGTGGACTGGACTGCTACCAGTAGGAAACCATGACCTTTCTTCTTGTTTGGATAAGTTGTTTATTATTATTTAGCCTGTGGCTAGGGTTTGTGGTTATGGTTCATTTGCAGAGTCCTCATTTACTGGAGGACTAGAATCTTGTCAGACCTAGCAGATTAGGATGAGGATTGATACCAAAAGGAAACAAACTACTTACACTCCTTACACTCCTTATTCTCCTTTTATTCCTATCCCTCTGCTATGGGATGTGTCTCTTGGTACAGCTACTGTCAGGAGTGTGGCTGCTGCACAGCAGTGCTGGGGAAATTATTCCCCTCTGCTCTTCACTGTAAAAGACTTGCTGACAAGACTTTGGCTTAGACTAGTCCTGTATACTAAATGTATATAATTTGACATACCAAAACTTTTGATTTTATTCCCAACTCATAAAGTTAGGCTTTAGTCTTAACACAGAGAGGCCTAGCTGGAAATAAACAAACCCCAAGTAAGACAACTTTCAACTCAGAGTAAGACTCTACTCCCTTCTAGTAATGTTTCTTGCTGTAAGAGATTAAGACTTGAAGACTGAAATCTTCAGGACCTGCTGTTAACAACTGTACCAGTCCTAGCACAAGTAGATTATTATCCCTTTACAAAAGCATAGAAAATCAATTAATTAATGTACACACACACACACACACACACATCACTTATATATGAGTGCATACCCTTCTGAAGAGATCAAAGCAATATGAAGACCATTCAAAGCCACCAAGATCTTGCACAGCCCTTTGTCCTAGACAGAGTCTTCGTGTTCCTGGATTAAGCTAAACTTGCAAAGGCCTGGTAGCCAAAAATCCAGTGTGCAGTTGGAATGGTTATACACTGGATTATGAGACTACAAAGCAAATATCTGTTTGATTCCTAGACACGGCACCCCAAGGAGTCAAATAGTCAAACTAGTATTTCAGGATCTGCCACTTCCAACTGTAAAATTGATCATATCTTTGAAACCCTTCTGTAGACTGTAGAGAAGCATGAAATAGTCTTGCCTCCTGGACAAGCCCATATCTTAGTCCACAATGCCTTCTGTATTGCACCTTAAGCACTGCTCTTCTGGCTCTGCTGTCTGTTTCCCTAACATGACACCTGGCCATAGTTGGGTTCTTATCACAGCTTGAGAGGAGAATGAGCTCTTACCCTCTGGCTGCCGGGCCCAGCCCTAAACTGCCACAGAAATATCTGCTTTCCATCAGGCCCTGCTAGCCATAACCTCTGCCCTAGCTGAAGGCCACACAAAGACACAAAATAGGTTTCTCTTTTGCAACCAGCTCATAACCAAGGCCAGAGCAACATTCCTTCTGCAGATTAAAGCCTGGTTGTCCAAGCCAGCTGTCCATCGCCTGAAGGGGAGGCTAAACCTGGATATAACCCCTGAAACTGCTACTGCAGCCCCACCCCAGTCTCCCTTCATAAGTGTGTTTTGACACCCAGAAATACCTAGCATCTGTATCTCTGATGGATCTGAACAGTAAACAAACCCAAAGAAAGCCTCAGCTACATCCCGAGTGAATGTTACACCCCAGACACTTTACATCATTAATCTGTTTCAGGCACCATTCCTGAGTTCCAAACTTGAGCACTCGGCCAACCCAGTGATAAAACAACATCTGCAGCATCCATCCTCCAGTGCCAGGCCCCGGTCTCAGTTCCAGCACTGGCACCAAGCAAAGCTCAGTGACTGCCAACACCTTCACAAGGGTTTTTGTATCTGCTGCCTCCCAGAACCAGCATTATGTGCATCACTGCAAGCCTTGTGAAGTCTATCAGTGGGAACAAACCACTCTGCCTCATGCATCCAGAGCCATGGGCTGGCAGGATTTTTAGGTTATGAAGATGCTGTAAACTATATTATGAAAGCAAGCAGACTCTAACTTGCAGCAAAACCCAGCGTAAATCTGTCATTCTGTCACCTTCAGCAACAGTTCAGTGAGCTTTGCGGGGTAAGAAATAAAGCTGAGCATTTGTACTTTACAGTTAAAAACCTCAAACCCAATATTACATTAATGTAGTCAGAGACCCCTCACAACAGATATGCTCCAAATGAGGCCTCCTGGAATGGAAGGTTTCTTGTGGGGGATGATGAGGAATCAGATGTCCAAGCAAAGAAAACTCAACACAGTTCCCTACTGGAGGGATTCTTTGCACTTACATTGGTTTACATTGACTTGTTGTACCGGGGAAAAGGGGCACTGCAGGATTTCACAAACTGGCTTTGCTCCTCTTGAGTTTGCAGTGCCAATACAGGCAGTGCCACAGGCCATCTCAGCACTATCACAGTTTATTTGAACCCAGAGTGATTCCCAAGCATTCAACATTATTGTCATTGCAGGAAAAAATTTGAAGGGATGATAAGGCACAGTTCACTTTAAGTCAGATCCAGATAATTATACTGCAGATGTCTAAATGCTCTAGAACTCCTTTGTATCTGATAGAGCACAACAGATAGTCAGAAGGAGAAATTCCTCTTGAGCTACATTTAAAAATCTGCTCCAAGATGGCATGAATCACATTCATCATGAACCTATTACATTTTCAACTGTATCTCTGTGAAGACATCTGAAGGTGAGTAATTCATATGTAGACATCTACATTGAGTCAGATAAATCTTTACACTTTCTTACTAACCTGGAAGATCAGGATCTTGAATAATCAGCGAATTTCCATACATGCTGCCTTTATGGCATTATGATTTATACCTTCATGAAAAAGACTTTAAAGGGTATAGCATGACATAGGATTTCTTGTATCTGTTCTAAGAAAAATTTTTATTATTATTATCTTCACTTCAGAGTTAAATCCACCTGTGTACTGAGGGAGATTTATGTCTATTTAGGTGTTTGCAATAGTTAAAAAAAATTTTATGTTTGGTGGCACAGACTAGCCTGGCAAGGCTAAAACTCATCAGAACAGTGAAAATTTATAGTGTATGAGCATGTGGCCTGGCTCTGTTTCCTCTCACCTCTCAAGAACCAGAGGTAAGAAACTGGGAAATCACCACTACCAGGAGAGGTTTTGTTTCTTAAAGTCACCTTTGGGGAATGCTCCAGCATCTGAGAATTGTAAAATTGTTCCTCTAATCTTCACTAGGCTTTAGTCAACTGCTGTATGTAACACACACTTCTTACACATTACACTTAATTACTTAGCTGAAAAGAGCCATCTGCAATGCCAAGATCGGGGCTTCTCAGCTGATTACAGAAAGTCATTTCTTTGTGCTCATCCCTTCCCAGACACAGCTGATTAAATGATGGGATTCAATACAATGTCTGGGGGAGCAGTGACTGCTCCTCCTTGCAGAGTGTGATTGCAGGACACACAGCTGCAGGAGTGAGCACTTTCTGATTATAAACTTGGTGCCTGTTCCTTTGCCAGGGCCCACTCAAGAGGCTGATGCACAGAAATGAGCATGGGTAACACAGCAATGTTTCAGTCCCATTATTCTACCAATGGCATGTAATTTCACTGCCAGTGACAATTAAGCTAGCCAACTGTATTTTTATTTAGTCTTTAGTACCCCAGCACAGCTTTTTGCTTACTTTGCTTTTTGCTTACTTTGCCACCAATTTAAAATCCACATCCTCTCCAAAAATTATATTAATGTGGTTGTACACAACACTCCAAGCCATCCTATCTTACAGAATATCCAGGGAGGGAGGGTGTTTGTGTGAGTGATTGCCTGTCACTGAGGCCAGACTCACACTCCATTTCAAATCCAGGAAGCAGAATTAGCTCCCAATGAATGTTCAAAAAGCTACCCATAAAACAAATGCTATGACAATGTGCAGCTTGAGTAGATGTGCCTGAGCTGGCTGGATCATGCATGTGCCACATGGAAAACCCTTGAAGTAATATTGAGGACAGCACAGGCTGCAAAACCTTCTCAAGCCAGGGATAAATGACTTTGCCTCAATTCCATGCTCCTTTGCTCATATTATCAGCTGTGCCCAATTAGCTACCCCGAAACTGAATTTGTCTTATTTCTGCCTTCCCATCCCAACCTTCTTTTTTTTTTTTCTCCTAGTTTAAATGGATTAAATGAAGAAAATGTGAACTAAAATAACTGAACTATTGCACTATTAAATCAGAGCCAGTGGTCATTGAGGAACTGATGACCTCTATTCTAAACACCCATGTTTTTCCCTTCAGAGGAGAAATCAACCTGTAAAGGAGAAATTTGAAGTACCTTTGGAGATAAGGTGAGCTCCTCCATGTTTGCTACATGTGAGAGAACTTTTCTGGCTGACAGTGATAAGCAGGAAACATTTCCTCTTCCCAAACCCTTTTACCCAATTTCAAACTACTCTCCAAAGTAGCAGAGACAGAGCCACTTTGAGATAACCTGTGGAGTACAGCATGAAGTTTGTGAACCTGAAAAAAGCCATTATCTTCTCTTTTCAGATTGCCAGAAGGATTTTAAATGATAATTACTTTTAAATCACTCAAAGGAAAGCAAGGTTAAAATAAAAGCAAACAAAATCAAATAAAATAATCTGTTTACAAAACACAAACAAAGAGAACAAGTGAACAGTTTGTAGGAGAAAGCACAAAGGGGGAAAAGAGTGTAAATGTTCACCTGGAGTTTGGCTGATGCTGCAGGATGCCAGGGCCCCCCAGAGCTGTGACAGCAATCAGTGATGGTGAGGAGAGAAGCCAGGGCTCCTCTGTATGGGCCAGAGAAGGGAGTGCAAACACAGAGAGGAGAACACTGGAACACAGCAGCTGGCAAAGCCGGGCTGCAGAGGGAAACCCTGCTTCCCTTCTATACATGGATATGAATGAGGACAGAGTGCTGGGAACTCCTCAGATGGAGCTGCTCCACATTGTCTGCCATGTCACAGAGACTGGGAGACCCTTGGAGTCAGGTCTAAGCACTGAGATGTTACACTTGTTATTTAGTCTGGGATTTTTCTCCATATTCAAGACCCATTAGCAAACCACTTGTCCGTTTTGTTCCGTGTATAATGGAAATTAAATTACCATAATCACATCACAGTAACAAACATTTTGGTTTACAGCAAGTACTGAGGTAGCAGCTTATTACCTTCTCCAAGACAGAGTTCCACAGACATTTATTTAAAACATATTGATTATAATTTTTCAAGGAAGTGCTAATCAGCACAGGTTCAGCAGGTTCTCTTTATTTAATGCTGTGCTCTGAAGAGACATCTTGTATTAAATCTCCATGCAACCAGCTTCCAAACAGTCTGCCATCATCTTTAGTGAAGGCACCCCAATATCAGTTTCCCTGCTTTGGGGAAAGGCACTGAATTGCCAGTGCCCTTGTGTGGTTCAGAGATTATCATGATAATGATAAAATAACTTGATGTTAACTAATATCAAAATAATTCTTAGACCAAGCTAGGATAAATACATTCATTTTCTTTTATGGTTATTTGCAGAAGCCAAAAGCAATAACGCAGTTCAAAGATTTTTTAAAGTCAGAAATGAAACATATGCTTAACTTGATTAATGTCTATATATCTATCAGACAAGCTGTACCTGAGTATTTGTCATTCTCTTGCATCCTTCAAGATACGAGCTGAAGAGGGAGTCTCGGGTTCTTGAGCCTATTACATCTTTTCCTTTCAATTTCCAGGGCCCTTCCTGAAGTTTCCCTGAAATTCTGTTTGCAAATCTCTCCCTTGCCCTGGAATGATGCTATTCTGCACTTCATTCAAGAGGTGACTTTGCCAATGTGTCCCCAAACCCTTGCCACGATGACAATCACAGAAACAGCCATTTACAGCCTGATTCAAGACATGTGTTCACAGCCATATGAGGGGACAGCACTGCTGGGTGGGTGTGTAACCCTAATCCTGCAGTGTCTCTGCTGCCAGGCGTTTGATAAGCACAGCAGCCATCTCCTACATCAGCCAGGACATTTCTGCTGGGCCCTGCTCTCACTCACATTTTCCTTTGGTGCATGCAGCCATGGTAGGATCTTCCTTCGCACAAAAGCATTTTCCTCCCTTTACTATGAACTTTATCATAGCTTTTCATCTGAGTCTTTTTTACATATAATTTTAATAAAAAACAACTTAGTAAGTAGTATCATTTTTGAATTCAAGAAGGGTGTTGATAGAGAAAAAGCAGCGCTTAAAGGCAAAGTGGCAAACTGCCATTAAAAGTTAGAATTTGCATTTACTTTCTAGAGAACATTATTTTTTAACTATACACTTTAAGATCCTACTTTAAAATCCCTTCAAAATATGTTGGTTTTTAAATTCTCCCTATGTTTCATTGTCTCATTTCAAATATAAAAACTGAAAGTATTTGAATTTATGGAAACACTAACAATATTAATTTTCCTTTCCCCCCCCCTATGCACTACTGCATTCACATTTAAATATGAGCTTTAAACAAAAATGCATTGGAAGTGAAACACAGCTGAGCATTCACCCTTGAAAACTGAACAGAACTGCTTATAGATAATTTAAAAGTGCATGCATATTATGTTTGGCTTCCTTGGGAGTTATCAGAGAGATGCCAGCTCGTTTGCCAACTATTTCAAAGTAATTTAACACATAATGCATTCTAAATGTATGACACAGTGTGCTGGAAAATTGGCATTTTGGTAGTAAGTTACTATCTAAAGGAAGAGGAAAAAGAAATGATGACAACTGCTTGTCAAGACATTTATTCCCGTGGCATCTGCCAATGTGGAAATGAAAAAAGAGCAGCATCAATGGGGTGTTCTCAAGATGTGATTTAGAGTGTGGGAAGTGATGACAAGTAGTAGAAGAAATTTGCTGCCATTAATATTCCTAATAATTTTTTTAAAGACGCATAATGCACTGACGTTTACTTTAGGCTTGAATAAATTTTATTGAACAAAGCCTTCTGCAGGCTTCAGATGAGATTTTCAGTCATGCACACTGACCACCAAACTGATTTTCAGCCCTTGTGACCAGCTGCCTGAGTCACTCCTCAGAGATTGCTTGATAGGAACTTTGCAGCACGGGGCAAAGAATATCACAAATGATATTCTATTCAAATGTTTCTGCACCATGAGGGAAAAAGACACAGTCCCACAGCATCTTCTGCCTTGTCCCTGCTGGGTGTCCATGCTGGTCCTGATGACAGCAACAACAATGAAGAAAAGGTGTCCAGGAAGAGACTGGAATAACTTGCCAAGGCCTGGAATATTCAGCTGTGGAAGCAGAGAGCAGATGGAACACATCAGCCTTTGCATGGCAGATACAAGAACTGACCCCTAGGAAATGATGGGTGAGAGCTTTGGATGAAGGGACTGGCAGGTTTGAAGGGTGCAGCAGCCCATGGTGAGTCCTGATGCACAGAGACAAGTCTGGCATCAGCTGTGCTGTTCGTTGTGGCAGAGTGAATGCAAGGCAGCAGATAACATGCCAAGGTAGAGGGAAATGAGAAAAACTGGACCTGTTCCTATTTCTTACTCTGTGCAAGTTCATCAACCTTTGTGCCACGATTCCTTTTAAATCAAAATGTAGGGAAAGGAAAAAAAACAAACAAGAAAAACATCTTCCCTTATGCTTCTTTATAAACCAATGAGATCTATATAGGATCTTAGCAGTCATCTCAGGGTAAGAATCATCTCATTTAAAACATTGAAAAAGAAGAAAGAAAGGCAGGAAAGAAGGAAAAAATACATCCCAAATGGATCTGTAACAAGTTGTTTTTCCAGCACAGCCTGTGACTAACATTTACAGATGACAGCTCTGTATCAAGATTCAAAATCCCCATGCTCAGTTGTTTTCTGCAATCTTCCTCGGTTGCTAGAAATTATGAAAACATTTGTAGTGAAAACCCCTTTTGCTTTTGCAAGGAAAACTGCACTTAACTCCTAACTCGGACTCCTCTCTTTTGTTGCTCCAACAGGAAAATGAGCCAGACCTCCAGTCCTGCTGTACAGTACAAGAATCCTCCTTTTCCCTCTGCAGCAGTGGCCTCCTCCATCTGCCACAGCCACTGAAAACTGTGGCCCTGATCATGAACCAGGATTTTAATTCAGGCTGCTGTTCCTGCAGCAAAGCCTGGCTGTACACTAAAGGGGAACGCCTGCAGTTTTCCCCAGGATATGGCTTTCATTTACAGTTATGGGGTGCTCTTTTCAGGTTTGCTTTTCAGCCTGTTTCTCAGGCATGCAAGGAACAGATGCCCAAGGAAGTAATATGGATGTAGAGTTCCACTTGGTGCAGCCTGTGTGCACAGGGAGTCCCTACAGTGAACTTGATGCTGCTGCCCTCAGAGAGTCTCTGCTGAAGAGGAAATGCACATTTAGAACTTGTAAACAGCAGCCTCAGCTGCAGAGGCTGCTCCACAGGAAAAACTCTCACATGTAGTATGGTGGCATGTCAATTTTAAGCCCAGCTTGAGTATTGGTTGCTGTAGCTCAAAACTGGTTTAATGTAAAGCACAGGTCTGAGGCTAAGTTTTTAAAGAACTGCTGAATTTCTCATTCTTCCACACCAGAAAGTATAAGATGGCAGATCACCACAGATTTAGTGGGTGAGGATAAGGTAAGAAAGGGGAGGGGGAAAAACCCTTGAAACATTTCTTTATTACTCAGCTTCGCATCTTACCTTCTTGTACACTTTCCCAGAAGCCACTTATCAGTTGAATTTGTGTGCTGTGACCTTTTAGCATTAGCAGGGAGGAAAACAAAAGCTCTGGGCTTTCTCTGGCTCAGCCTGTGAAAACTGGTGGATGTTTAAGCTTAATATACCCAAATTTCAGTTCCAGAGACACATTGCACAGTACTAGCAAATAGAATGCCAAGACAGTCACAGGGAAATGATCTTTTTGGCAGCACTCTGTAATATCTGCAGGGTGACTCCAGTTCCAGCGAGTCAGAACTGGAGGCCACATGCTCTGGATGCACTGCTGCGTCCAATGTCTGTGTTCCACCAGCTCTAATCTCCAATGAGAAACAAAGGCAAAACACGTCCATTGTTTTGGAATTTTTCATTATCTGAAGACTGGAAGAATGTTAATATAAGAAAAGAAAAACAGTCACACTTTGGGAGATCACAGGTTTGTATTTTCAGTTGTTCTGTCTCCATCAGTAGCTGTGTTTGCACTGAGCTTGGTGCATATCCCAGCCCACCATGCAAGGCTCTCTGGGGTCAAACCTGGCACCTCTGAATCTTTTTTTTTCCACTTGCATTTTGATGAGTTATAAACCTCAGACTTTCACAAATTCCTGTATCAGAAGCTCCTGGTTTATTCACATGTTTCCTAGAAGTTATCTCTTCTGTTTGTTGGGAATGTGCTGTGTACAAGTTTTGATTGAGGACTCCTAGCTGCAAGGTACAATAAACATTTTTCCCTAGACTTGTCCTTCATACCCACTAGCAATATTATAACATCTGCCAGACTCAGTCACCTTGCTCCCAGGTTGAAAAGTGGCTATTTTGCCATTCCTTATTTGCTTTCAGCCCCTCTCTCCCCTCTTCTCTGCCTGTCTTGGTTCTATTGTACCTTTTCTGGAGCTGGAAAGGGGTTGGTGGATACAGCAGGAGTATGCAGCCAGATGATGGCCAAAAGTGGAGCTGACAGCTCCCCAGAGCAGCTGGTGAGTGTGCACAGACTGCTCTGCCCAAACCACATCCACTTCTCATCCCAAGAATTTCTGTGGTTTCCGTCTTCCAAGGTTCAAACCCACTGGCTGCATTTTCTGCACACCTGATCAATAGGATTGGATTCTGAAAATGCCATTAGAGAAAAACAAATGCCAACAACAGAATTAGGGCCCTTTCATTTCCCCCCAGAAAATAGAAAACAAACATTGTAAATTGCCCATCAATTACTCAAATGCAAATGCTTCAAGTTCTTTTCCCTGTTGCAATTATAGAAGTGCTCCATGCAATAAAAGGTTATTAAGGCAATACTTAATGGCCTTATTCATAATTCTAAGCAAGCTTCATTTAAAATTTAAACTTACCAGGCTGTTTGAATGTAAATCACAATGCTCTAGAGTAAAAAAAAAAGAAACCACAAAGTGAGAAGACGATAAATTTCAGTATTTTCAGTCATGTCTCTTCCCATCATTTCTGTTCCATCAGCTTTACCGCTCACTCTTGCTCCCTCAATTAGACCATTCAATATTCCTCGGTGTGCTTTTCCCATCCTTGGTTGAATAGCTCTCCAAACACTACCACAGCACTGGAGGAGGGGTTGCCTTCCTGGAACCTGCTTACTTATCAGAACGGGCATCTAAATGGTCTCAGAGCAAACATTAATGCCATCAGGCATTAAGAGAGCCTCCTGAGATCATGGGCACAGCCCGACTGCAGCTCTGCACTCACAAACCCTTGGGCTGTGCAGCCCCTCTCGGCACAGGCACCCTCCATCCTTTCCTGCTGGAACTTTGGGCTGAATCACAAAAGAGGCTGAGGTGTTTTTGTTGGGTTTTGTGTTGCTTTATTTTTTTAATGGTTTCGCTCAGAAGTCAGTTTATGATTAACTCAGCCCGACTGCAGACCTTATCTCAGCCCACAATTAGCACGGCTATTTTTTGGAATGCCGCCTGGTAGCTAACCCACACACACAAGTAAACAGTTTCTCCCACTCAGAAGGCTTTGCCAACTTCACTTGAGAAGCATCTAAATTATTTGAGCTAAGAGATACCAGCATGTGAAAAGGACATGAAAATAATAAACCTCCTAATTGTTTCTTTTGGTCTCAGGAGCAGAAAGGTTTCCAGGAACAGCGCAATGGGGTTCACCAGCTGCTCACATACAGCACGAATCTAGGTAGAAAAGTCTTCTGATAGGTTCCATGACACATCAGTAAGAATTGCTCCACAGGGGGTTCAGCAAGTACTGGCATAAATCCAATTAGTTGCTAGGTAAATGCATTTATTTTTGTCTTCTAAATCAGTTTTTTTCTTTCCTGAATGATCTTTCTGGACAAGGAGCAACATGAATGAATAAATGCAGCCAGGGCAATCTTTTTGGGAGCTCACAGGTTCATATTTTCCATTGCTCTATCTCCATCAGTGTAATTAGTTTGCCTTTCAAAAAAATTAAATTTGAATATTCCTGAATTCTCCTGAGCCCAGGTAAGGTAAGTCTGGACCTCTTCTCACTTTTGCTGCTACATATTGATGAGGTGAACTGTGCTGTAAATATCAGTTCAAAACTACTTTTTGTCTCTTGTGTCCTTTTCAAATGAAACACAGAAACTGAAGACTGGCTGTAGAATATCTCCAGTGTGCACACGAATAATTCAGCTCTTTTATTGAGGGACCCCAAGTTCAGGGCTCAGCCTCTAAAGCAAAGGCCTCAAGGATCCTAAGATGTAGTTCTTTCTTCCCTATTTATTAACCAGCAGAAACATACAGACAAACAGAGGACAAAACCTGTACCCCACAAAGAAAAAAAAAAAAAGAGCTCCATTATTTTTTACTACTTAGAATATTTATTATGCTGTAATACAGAAAAATACTATTTTTACAAGATAGCTGAGAAGGACCATGTAGGACCCAAATTAATTCAGTTTATCTCCTTCCTGTGCTGCTCCCTTTCCTAACTGGCACATGCAGGGGGAGAATCAGAGAGGCCTGAATGGTGGGAGGGTGGGGATGACATCTCTGGGAAAGTAAAGTTCTCTACAGTACCAGAAATGGTTTTTACTTTATTACAGATGCACTAGAAGATGTTACAAGCCAGACATACGAGACACAAGTTTCAAATCATGGTTTATATTGGACATGACACGAAAGATGAAGATTAGAGCAACTTCCACACCTGATATATTTGCTGACTTGTGACAGCAAGAGAGGAGGAAGAATACAACAGGAGACCTATCTCATGCCAGGTTGGTTCAGTACAGAATTTCTTCTTGGCTGTAACAAAAATCCTTCTGTTAACTTGTCAGAGACATTTGATCCCTATGTGGGGCTGGTCAGAGCAGAGTTTGCCTCCTCTGCTGGCACCAGAAGCATCTTCAAGCCTTATCAATAATGGTATCCTTGCTATTGTTTATCCCAATTACAGAACTGCCTGACCAGAGGACAGCATGTCTGGCAAACCAGGTAACAGTCTCACTGCCATCAGCTGCATTTTGGAAAGAGTGCTGCACTACATTATTCATGACAATCTGAAGGTCTGGTGGGTTCACCAAACACACCAGGACAGAGGAAAGAAATACAAATGTCTCCTCCCCCTCTATGTCCCTGGACATGGGTAGGTAAGTCCTGGAAGTTTCCTTGTTTGCAGGAGAAATCTCACCAGAACTTACGCCACAGCTTTAATTACTCAGCTTTGCCATTAAGCCATGGGCCATCGAGTTTTAATGCAATCTTACATTGTTGATTAAAACATTGTGTTATTTCCTGAATGTCAAACAACATATGACAATAAAGTAGGCATAAAAGATCAGGAAAACAAATGTTCAGCTACTTCAGTACTGAATGCAAAGCAGAAATGACTGATCTTTGAATGGTTTTGTGTTTGCTCCAAGCTTTATAACATTAAATTTAACAATAGTAATTAGTTTGCCTTTCAGAAAAATGAAATTTGAATATTCCTGAATTCTCCTGGGTCCAACAGCCTGTAGCTAAAGCATATTAACTTGCCTTCAATTGGTCTCTTATTACCGAGGAACAGTTGTTTCACCTCACATGGGCATCATCCTAATCTCCACATACACGAAACAGAGAGCTGCAGATACCTCAAGAGAATGACTCACAAAGTGATGGAAATTAAGTGGGTCTGATGAATTACCTTCTCAAGGGGCCTATTTCTCTTCACTAAGGTAAATAAAACTTAGGGTGACTAGCTTGGGTTTAGCAAGGTGATGATGTTCAGATAGACACATTGAATTATATTTATTTTCCAATTTTCTTAAAATATATAGGGTTTATGCATTAGAGCACTTCAAATTAGAAAATATCTCCAAAAGAATAGGAGAGCTATCTGACTTCAAATTTATTATCTCAGACTCTTCAATATTTTAAATACACAGTTATCTTCTCTCCTGGTACTCTTGCAGTCATGTCTGCCCTCAGCTGAACCCCTAGCTCCAGGAGGAATCAGAGGCCCAGAGGAAACAGAAATGCCATGGATTTATTTGACTTTGATGAATTTCTGCTTCTCATCTATAATCAGAATTGAGGAAATAACCGCCTAAAGAACAGAGCAACTCAGGTCTTCCAAAATGAAAACAGTTCTGGAAAAGGAGGTCTATGCCATATTTCTCATTTTGTGCCTGCAAGCAGCAGCCAACAAAAAGAAAGACTACCAGGAAGACTCATCTTGTCACAGCACAAGTTTTACCAAGTTTTGCTGTATACCATGCCACTGTCAGCTGGTCACAAACACTGCTGCCATTACCAAGCCCAATTCTCCCCTCCCCAGTTCTCCCCTCCCTGAGCTCATTTCTCATTACAGCTGGGTTATCTGCTCTGAGCAATCCCTGACCTGCCCAGAAGGGAGGAAGATCTGTCAATTGTTGAAACCCTATGAGACCCTGTCTGAGACATCACCCAGCCTTTCCCCTGGTGGTTGTTTTATATGAGCATATTTCACAATACACCACACCAACAAAGCCTCAAATCACCACCAATTATTTCCAATACTGTGTGGAAGAGAGGAGAGGTCTGCAGAAGGCAAATTGGGTACAAAGAAGGATGTGGGGATGCCAGAACAGACTGACCAGTGTCGTAGGAAAACAAAGGAACAACTGGTCCACACATGCCCACAAGGTGACAAAGGGATCAAGCAAACAACCCAAGCAGTTCTGTTCTGTTAAAAACTGACAGCCTGGTGGCTGAGGGGGAATCTGTGTACACCACTTACACCCATCTCACACGACACCTTCATAAACAAGCTCCAGCAACGTGGTCCAGCTGTAACCAGCCTTAGGGATGGGCAAAAGGGATTAAGAACCTGCTTTCAGCACAGGGGCTCTTGTGAGTCACTGCCAGATGGGGAGAGAGGCTCTCAGCTCCCTCTCACCCAATGTTTGTATCAACAACTCAATGATGGTGGACAGCAACAAACTGCACATGTCTTGCAGGGCAGGTTAGAGCTTAAAGTGATCAATAATAGCTTAGAGGGAGAGTATGAAACTGCTATGAAGAAATTCAACAAGGACAAGTGCTAATGCTACACTGCAGAAGGAGAGAAATCACGTACAAAACAAGGACTGGCAAAAGACCTGGGCTGTAAAATGGCTCCAAAATTTCTCATGTCTGAGCAGAATGAAGCTGAGCAAGCCTAGGGCATACTGAGAGGGGTGCCACTTGTGAGAGACAGGAGGAGACACAATTTCATTCTTCCCAGCACTAATCTATTAAGTCCCTTTTGGAGTGTTGCACTCACAGGCCAAAGGGAAAGCTGAGCTGGAGAGATTTAAGAGGGCAATAACTGGTTCTGAGAGCATCTGTCCATGAGGAAGGAGAACGGTGAGGCTGCTTCGCCCTGGGAGGGCACTGCCTCAGGCTGCTGCAGCTGCTGGCGCCTTCAGGGACTGTCTCCTTACACAAGGCCCTTTCTTTACAATTCACCTTTCCACACTGTTCCTGACTTTTATGTTGTTCTTGTTTCTCATTTGGCAAGAAAGGACACACTAAATCCTCCTCCTGACCAAGGATTTCTAACCTCATTTGGTGTTCTCTCCTCTGGGCTTCCCACTGGCCTTTTCTTGCTCTTCTCACCCGTTGCTGGAGCACCCCACTGCCCAGAGTGAGCTCAGGTCACCTTTCATCATGTTCTTGCATCTGTACTTCTAGGTCAGCCATCACCTCTCATGTTTCCATGCCCCCCTTCTCCTGTTTTGGCATGTATAAAAAAGGGTCAGCACACTTGTGGCAAAAGCTGGGTAAGGAAACAACCCAAGAAGTTCTGACTTGAACCGGCTTAATAAAATATTTCAATATTTGTGTGGACATGGCTCCAACAGCATCCACGAGAGCTATCAGGAAAAGGGATAAATTCCTCAAGAGAGTGCACAGAGGAATTCTGCCTTTCTTGCTTTTAGATATTACATCTTTCTGGTTGACTTCACAAATATTTTCACGTCTATAAACTGTGCAGTATGGACTTTGCTCACATGTGGTGCTGTGGGTCCACAGCTCATTGTCACCAGCCTGGGCTGCAGCTGGCTCCCAGCCGTGTTCCTGCCTCCCTGCCTCCAAAGGAGACACACACAGAGCCCTGGCCAGCCCTGTGCCAGGGACACACTGGGGGCATGGAATCCATCAGCACTGCCTGGGATCACAGCTTGCTGCCACGCCACCAAAGGTTCGGCATTCCTTGATAGGGAGAGCCTGGAATCAGAGGTCTGGAAATGTGGCTGCATTGTTGTTTGTAATCCACAGCCAAAACCACCTCAGTTTTTGCACTCCATAGGCTGCACGTGGGGCAGATTCCCACATCTTTCCTTCAGGGCTGACACCTCTGTGCCATCCTGAGGAGCTTGGTGGAGTCCTGCCTGCGATGGCTGTGCCAGGGCAGAGATGCTGGGGCTGCAGGAGACATGGCACAAAGCAGAGGCAGCAAGGGGGGGACACGTAAGGATCAGTTTTCCTTAATGGACACCACTGTTTTCTTTTCTTTCTTTCAGCTTGTACTTTCAGAAATTCACAGAGCTTCCTCGTTTCCAAGGCCACTTTTTGGGCACAGGACAGAAATGCAAACAGGCTCACGTGTTTGTCACTAAAGGCACCTTCACACAATGTTCCTCATACTCAGTGCATGCGTCAGGTGCTGCTCCTTGGCTGGGGCGCAAATGTCCTGCTCACGCAGCCCAGCAGGACAATGGCACAGAGTGGGGAAGGAAAGAATGAATCATTATTCACTACACAAGTCCTGACCCCACCATCTCCCTGGCAAATGAATGCAACGCTTTCCAGGGCTCTTGCAGCGATACTTTTGTGAGCCATCAATTATTTACGTACCTGGTCAATAATTTAAATGTCCTGGAATGTGCATATTACAAAATAACTGCCTTTTGTTCTTTCAATTTGCAAGGATACCCTGCTGACACCAGCACAATTAATGACTTAATAAAGTCTTACCAGCAACATTGAAGTACTGGATTTTACTTCTTTGATGGTAACTAAGCTGAATTCTACACTTTGGAAAAGTTATCCTTGAAAGAACACATTAGGCTCGCACACAAGGTTTAGTAAATTGGGGGCAAGGTACCTGAGGGTTTAAGTGAAGATTTTACATCAAAATAATAAAAAAGTCACTTTCCCTTAAGTAAGTTACACACAGAGTAGGAAAATGCTTTCAGTGGGGCTCTTGCTAGCACAGCCCTTTGCACACGAGCCTCAGTGACAGCGGAGATGCGCCAAGCGCGCTGGGACTGAGGACGGAGCTGTTCAATGAGGCAGCACCTGCAGCAGGGGCAGGGCTGCAGCAGGCTGGGGCTCAGCCCTGAGAGGGGCACAGCCCTTGTGGGCATCCCCTCTTTCCTCCTGCATCCCCTCTTTCCTCCTCCACATCCCCAGCTGGACACAGGAGGCGTTCAGGTGATATTGGTCATTCACACCAATTCACTGCTGTCATTTTAACAAGGCACCTGGACAAAGGGTGGATTGTGTTTGCTCACAAGACTTCTACAACTGCTCCTTTATGATGTATTACAAATCACAGCTTCAAGGTAATTGAAGAAATAAACCTGAATAAGCATTTGCCCTAGAAAACAAATCAGTTTGTCTTTATGAGGGTGTTTGGGACTGGGATTCCTGTGATCTGAACTTCCTTTGCTTTTCAGGGATGCCAATGAATACTAAATAAGGAACTGTAACATATTTGTAACAAAAGCTTTTCTAAAATCTTGCAGATGCTAGATCAGCTTTTGATCAGTAAAAGCAACCCTCCCACACTCCATCCCAAGAAAGGTTATCAGCCACTCATCACTCCTCAGATGAGTGACCAGCCCACCTCCCCAGGAGCATTTCAGGGTACAGTGCTGTAGCCTGAACATCAACAAGCACTAAAAATGTTTACAGACTAGCTTAACTACACCCTTTCATAAGTATTTATCAATAAAATTTCTGCTTTAATGAAGAAGGGTTAGTGCAGTTTTGTGTTCAGGTCCAGGTAATGATGTAAATTAAGGAACAGGCAGGAAATTGTTCCATCGTTAATGTTTTAGATTAAGAACCATAGGATGTGGAACAAACAAACAGAGCAAGAGGCAGCAGCTCTGTGGGGTACGTGGGAACCCAATGTACTGTGCTGCACATCCTGACAGTAAACAGCACTGTGGGCTCTCTGATGGCCAACAGGGACTGCGCCTGTGCTGCAGCTTCCATCGGACCCGGAACAGCTCCTCACAGCCGCTCTTGTGACAAAGTCAGCAGGAGCCTAATTCCTCACATCTCCCTGCCAGACAAGGCTGGAATTGGTCAATATGTTTAAATTAGCTGGGGCAAGAGGAGGAAAGGGCTGGTTTCCAGAAGAAGTCTAATTTCCTGTTTTCTGAATTTCTTTGTAAAACCATTTTTATTACAGAACAAAATTTACCTTGGGCTGCAGAGATTTATTCGACTAGTTTGCTGTTCCTGGGTAGATAACACAAAACTGCTCTGTTTTGCTGCCTAGGTGAGGAAGATGAGGTGCCATATGAGGAAGACAACAAGCCAAAAAGGATCCTCTGTCTTCCTCACCATCTGTTTATCCCTCTAAACTGTGCACTTCACCTGCAAGAAGCATGTCTAAGTGTTTGGGAAAGACGCCTGCTGAGTGACATTATTCCCCTCCAGGTGCTGCAGGGTTTCATGTTTGTATGTCTATCACGATGGATAAGGGGCAGCAGCACAGCTCCTACCCTGCTGATCCAAGGAACTGCAGGCTGCAATGCACCCTGAGGGCTTCCTGGTGCCTGCAGTGCCATCATTCACCTTCCTGTGCAGACCTGGCTGCTTTCTCCCCTGCCCCTCCGTGGGGAGCACCCACAAGGTTGGAGCGTTCCCCGATCTCTCTCCAATCTGCCCACAGGGCTGGGCAGGCTCCCCAGGATCCTTTCCCTTCCAGGCAGGGAACACTGGAGCTGCCAAACCCAAGCACAAACCCTTCCACCCTTGCCTCCTGTGGCGCTTTTCTCTCTCTTTTTCTCATTCATTGGGAACTGTGTCTCACAGCAAAGAACCTCTCTGCCTTAATCCACATTTGTTAGAAGGCAAGTGGGGTATTTTGTATTTCCACTAACCTGATGAGGATCTTTCTGATGTGTAAGGCTATGTTTTAAGTCTTTTTTTAAGGATATACAAGCAGATTACTACAGGATTTCTTTGAAAGTACAGGACTTTTGGACACTCATTGTCACTCTATGGGTTTATACAAATACTCTTCTATGTCTATATTACCTGAATAGAAGACATGTTTACATCTTCTATTCAGGTAACTTTATCTGACTTACATCTCCATTTTTTATCTTGCTTGCAAAATAGTTTTGTATCTTTTATTTAGGAAATTAGAGTAAAAAAAAATAAATTGATAAGTTTCAAATTGAAAAGAAACCACCCCAGCCAGATGGTACTGTTAAACCAGAGGCTGGTAAGATTTTTATTTCATCTGTAACTTAGAAGAATAATAAATAGTTAAATCTAAACAAAACTTAAATTCTTTTTTAAAAATTCTAAACCTGAAATAATGTATCCAAATATTAAAAATTGTTGGTCAAAGAATTATACAAATCAGACAATATGCCAGTTATCAATAGCTCATTGAATATTAGAGAAGTTCAAAAAATTGGAAAGAGTCCTAATATTGTGCCAGGACTTATCAAAGAAAAGAAAAGAAAGCAAAAATAAAGAAATACTGCATCAGTTGGGCAACAATCCAAGACAATATAACTGATAACCTGACAGGAGACACAGTTATTAGTATGTAAAAGTAGATGACACAAGTAATGCCAGTAATACAGATTTATAGAAAATCAATTTTACCAAATAAATGCGATGACCTTATTGTAATATTAAAAGTTTGTTAGTTAAATTAATAGCACTCATATATTAACTTTAGCTATATATAAGGTAATTTAATATAGTAAAAAAATTGGAGGAAAAGAAGAGTCAACACTGAACACCAGATTGCAAATTACAAGCACCGCTTTTACTAACAAGATATCATAATTGAAGAGGTGGGATTCTAACATTAAATCTCCACAATTTTCAGTGGTGAAATGGAGCTATAAAAACTGATTCTGACCCAAGCATCCAAGTGACCTGAAGAACAGAGAAACTGGGGGGACACAGCAGAAGGGTAGAGAGGATGAGATACAAATATTAAGATAATAAAACTTCAAGTGAACATCCAGAAACAAAGCCTGCACGCCAGAGTCACAGAAAGCCTCTCTGCCAGGACAGAGCAGCTCTGATGAGGATTTGGATATCGTGGGTGATTGGCTGGGCTGGATCCCTGATGGCAGCAGCTGGAAGAGAGAGCACAACCCCACAGGGAGCAGCAGGAGCATGGGGCAGTGCCAAAGATGGCATTTGGCCTCTGTGCTTTTGAGGGCTTGTGAGGGCTGTCAGAGATCTTTGACTAATCCTAATGCCTGCAGTTGTGGAAGAGGCTAATAGAGGTTAACACAACCAAAGAACTGAAAATATACCTCAAACACAGATATCCACATCCAGTGCTCTGCATCTTTATTAAGTGCCAGCTCACTACATCTCTGTAATGTATATTTTACTATGAATGCCAACCACACAGAAAAAGAGGTAGAGAGCCATTCTGTATAACAGGCAGGAACCCAAGGGTAGAAAAATACAAGGAAAAAAAGTTTTAATTTTATGTGCTTTCAGATACTGGAGTAGGCTCTCAGGTTTTCTGGTAGTTTTTCTGTAACTCAAAAGTTTTTTTTTTTAAACACTGAGCTATAATAAGTTGACTCAAAATGGGAGTTAAGGAAGGTCCAGGATTGATGGCAGCTGGAAGACCAGAGTAGGTGAATGCAAAACTTTTGGCAGTTAGATAAATATTTCACCTTCTGTATAAGAATTCACTTCTTTTTCAGCCATTGGCTTTAGAAATGCCTCCAGCTCTAATCCTGAAGCCTCCTTTCTTCTCTCTCCCTCCCTGCCAGCCTGTCTGCTCTGAGGTGGGTGCCAGCAGAGGGATCCATCACTGCTGCACTCCAGGCTGGCTGATGCATCAGTCCAACCAAAGGAACCAACAGAAGAGACATTTAATTGTACAGCTTTTCTATTTGATGGTTTGTTGTTTTTTGGTTTTTTTCCTGGAAGAGTTGACCACACAGATTGGAAAAATAATCTGTAACTTGCTGTGGGCTCTTAGTGTGAATTACCCATGCCTGGCCCTGGAGGGACAGCACTCACCACATGCACCCCATCCCACTGAAATCCTGGGGCTCGACATCCTGCATGCAGCCCCTGTGCAGTGCACACAGAAAGCTGCTCTTCACACACATTCTGACAGAAAATATTTTCTTTTTCTCCTCGCACACACACAAATAAAAACAGTGAACTCTGCAGAACTGTGCTTGTAGTCTCATCAAATTGCTTAACTGGGGTTTTTAAAACTTAACTACTGCCAGTCTACTGGCTCTGTGATTAGTAATGTGTCTAAATCCTCTTAGGAACTTTGTGAATCTATTCATCTTCCTAAGAAAGTGTATCAAGCCGATTAAATGACAGTTTAAGTGTTCTGTGCAAAACACAGCAATAAGACAAAAAAATCCACTGAAAATTTATGATTTGTATATACTCACATGTTCAGCCTCCTAGAGGAGAGAGCTAATTCTGGTACACTGAATATCTTAAGAGATTATTTCTCTCTAAAGTTCCTTTTTCATCACCACATTTTTGTTTAACTGGTTAAGATAAAACCTATCAGTCACGGTAGAGGAGAATGGAAACAGCTTCATTAAGGCGAACCCTCTGATAGTTCCCTTATTTCTGAAAGTTAAATTCTCTTGAAAAATTAATCACAGCGAATCTGGCAGAACTAATTTTAAAATGTGAGAACATGAGAGATGCTCTACTTCTAGCCTCGAGTGAGATGAGATCAATATGTTAAATTAAGTCTACATAAAACCATACAAGAGAATTTGTATAGGCAACATTTATTCCCATTCGGAAGAGAAATTGCAATTCAGAGAGCAGTGAAGAGAGATCTTGGCAAAAATATCACTGGCTAAAATGAACAACAGAAAAAAACTGCCCTGAACTCATTCATTGCCAGTCAGAAGATAGTATCAATTGTATTCACTTTAAATCTTCTGAAAAAACCCAAACAAATACACAAAAAAAACAGAGCTGTGAAATGTGAGCTGGCAAGCACATTAAGAAAAGTTCCCCAGCCTGTGATGCTGATTCAAATTCCTAAAAACTTTCTTCCTACATCCAAAAGGAAAATAATCAAAGCCAGATATTTGGGGGGAAAATTATAAAATTAATCATGAACCCTTAAAAATCAATTTCATTAACATCCACCTTGTATACAAATTTTATAATTTAATACACACAAACACACAAAAGGTATAAAAATGCCCTATTTGGGCTTTCAAATCATCAAGGAGAATCTAATGGCTTGCATTATTTTTTTGTTGGGAGTGGAAAGAACAAGTAGAGTGATTATTATGTTTTTCCCTACCGTAGTTGTACTCACATTAATTAACTAATAATTGAGCACAAGTGGCATTAGCGGCAAAAACAACTCACAATGCTGCAGAAAGCAGTGGTGTCCAGGCTTCCAGGAACTTCTCTTACATCAGCAGCCCAGATATTCTGATGCTTTAACCTCTGCCCAGCTGTGGTGTCTGGACAGAATTTCCAAGCTTCCTGTTTAACTTTTCCTCCCCGAGTCCGAGTTCTGTGAACAGATTGGAGGCTGTGCCACGATCTGGGAGTCACCACATTAATTACCCAGAATGACCCTGCCTGGGCTGTGCCAAGGGCAGGTTTGTGCAGGTGAGGGAATTGCTGCACTATGGCTCTGACCAGGCTGGATCCACACTGACAGGGCCAAAAATTCCCTTACCTGGGGCAGCAGAGCCCCACAGCTTCACCAGGGCTGTGTGTGCACTGCCAACAACAGGGTGCCCCAAAAGGATGCTACTGTAGATTGTAGTTACACTTGAGAGGAGTTTTTATGTGCTGCCAACAGGCCTTCTTTGCATCAAATAGCTCATCATTCTGTTAGTTAGCTGTATTTGCAGTGTTCAGATCACTGTCACTAGAATTGGTTGTTATCTGGATACAGAATATTTAAATGGAATTCAGTACAGGAAACCAGCATTTCACCAGAGTCTGCTGCTGCTGGTGACATGGTATTAAAAAATAGTAACAGCAGAATAAGGTGGACACAGTTATTATCCCTTCATTAACTCCACGGAAGAAGATAATTATGTTTCATGGACTACTTTTTCTCTAAAGGTCTGATATTTTTAGTAAGAACATTCATTAAAAACCACTCCCTCTCTGGTTTCTAGCAAGCCAAGGCTGTGTCTCCACTGTGTCTCCACTGAGGACCACGCCAAGAGGGGCTGCACTGCCCATGCCATTTCCACAGCCTGCAGCCTTCAGCTGCACAGAGATCCAGCTACAAAATCCCTGCCACTGCCTTCACGGCCCTCTCTCAGAAAACCAAGTCCATCTATGCCGTGTAGGAGTCCATGTGCAAGGTATTTCCAGCTGATTCTGCACCCCAGAAGGCTTTAGGGGACCTCAGCAAACCAAAACACAGGTGGGAAAAGCCAGATACCAGGCATCAACTGCTTACTTTGCAAGAGATTTTTCTTAGGAAAATGTCCTTTAAAAGGAAAGCCAGCTTTGTTTTGAGAGAAAGTTGGAATAGAAACACTCTCTTTAGAAGTAGCATCTGCTCTTTTCATTTTTTTCAGCATACGCTCTTTCATTTACAAAAGGATTTGTAATACTTTTCCAGGCTTTTAAAATTTGTATATTCTAGAATTTCAAGACAACCATCATAATCAGAACTGCTTCATTTTTGTTTCCTTTTTGATTGCTTTCTTTTTTCTTTTTTTTTTCCACAGAAAAATAGTTTTTTTCTTTTATTCTAGACCATTTAGTAAGAAATAGCAGGTTTGGGAACCCTGGGAATTTCTCATAAGAGGAATAATCCAACTCCTGCCTAGATCTAGTCATTACCAAAGAGTACAGCCTTCAGCACAGGCACAGGGGAGAAGACAGACTGAAAAACTGTTTGGAATTCCTGGTTTCATGCTTTCTTTTGGGTTGACAGATGATACCTGTACTTTCACGAGACAAACCTTCACTTGAAACCAACTGCATGTAAAGACAACACAGAGAACACTGTGGTCAATCATATATCTCCTTCTAAAAAAATAAATAAAATAGCAACCCCCGTAAAATAATATTTACAGTAGGTTTTCCAGAAATCCATCTCTATCTGGGAAAAAACTCGGGCCCCTTTCTCACCAGTGATGCCCACAGATGTTTATGGCCTCCTAACACCACTATGTTAATGGATAAAATTTACACATGGTGCCACAGGAAGGGCTTTCTGGGGGAGCAGCTCAGTCCTTTGGTGTTTGCAGGCTGCTTGAAATGGCTGGAAGGGGGAAAAAAATCTCTGCTTTATAAAATGTTCCAGGGAGAGAAGCAATAGTTACTGCTCACATGAGAGCAGATATCAGAGTAAGAACTGGTAGCTTATTTTCAAAAAGATATTGATAAAATACTGGCAGTTCAGTGAAAAGCAACAAAAATTGTGTAATGCCCTAGAGAGGCTGATTTAACAGGGAAAAAACTGAGAAAAAAATCTTAAGAGTATATAAGCAAGGACTGGTAACAGTACAAATATTTGAGAAAGGGAAGAAATGTAATATGATACAGTCAGGAAACCATGAAGGCAGGGAAACCATGGTTAATAAGTCCATGCCATGACCTAGCACTAAAGCTTGGGTAGCCTGTGAAATAATTCCCTTTCTTCCTCATGATGCCTCCAACAAGCTTTCTTCAAACCCTAAGAGTTCCTTCTCTTTGCCTCAAGGTTTTCTAATGGATATTGAAGGGCTCACAAACATCCTAAGGTGCAAGGCTGTCCCTTTACATACCTTTTTAATCTAAATCCCCACCAACATAGCTAACCTAAGATCTCAAAGCCTAAGGGCATTGCTTATAATGTCCTGCTTAGCAGATATCCCCTCCTCACACCAACTTCAGCCTTGTGAAGAGTATGAAAAGTCTATCTCAATTCTGCCCTGCCTAATATCACTTTAATTGCCCTGCTAATATCAAGGCATATTACTGTATCTGGAGATTTTGGGGCTGCCTTTCTGCCAAAGTTATATTGTCTCTCTGCTGTATTTTAATCTTTTTGCTCGAATTATGACACAAATAGGGAAGAGAAAGGGAGCAAAATAACCTTTGCTGACACTTGGGCCCCAGTTGAGGAAAGATTATTTACATGCACACAAACACACAAGCAGGCAGCTCTGACTTACTGCTGTTGGCATTTTCCTAACATTTGATCATCTGGTTGCTAAGCACACTGCTACATTACCACTTGACATTTACATTTTATTTTCAGTTTATTACTAAAGGTAGGAAATGAAGCACTCTCCTGCTCTCTTAAATTATAGTCATCTTGCTAATAATACTGCTAAAAGCCCCATTCCATTTCATTTAATGAATTTAGAATACCTGATAAACATTCAGATACTGCCAAGAAAACCTATTGTCTTCTGCCTGAAGAGGCAGGGCCTGCTGAGAGCATTTTCTCATCAGAGAGAAGGGTTCCTGAAGTAATCCTGCTCTTGTAATCTGCATGGAAACTCACTGGAGCCTTCCAGAAGAGTTAAACCATAGAGTAAACCAAACCTACAGTAGACTCGAGTTGCAACATCAAAGAACTCAGCTCCTGTAATGCTAAAGCACTAGTGGGGTGTTGTGCAACTGAGGAAACCAAAGCAGAAATCACCACGTGTTTCCTCTGCTATCAGTCAGCAGGGCAGTAAACAGCAGAAGCAGTTTAATGCAACACACTCCTGAACACCTGACAGTGAGCTCAGCCCTCCCTGCAAAGGTTCCATCAGTCTGATGAAAGATCAAAAGTAAATTTTGCCAAACTTGTCATCTCTGGAAGCCTTTGACTCGCTGGTGGCTGCAGTTTAAATCACTTAACAGCTGAACCACCTGGGCCTTCTGTGCCAGAGGAAAACGTGTGAAATGAGAGCTTGATCTTATGTATAAATAAGTGACTAGGGTGACCAGCTCAGGTTCAGATGTCTGCCTTGCCATGCCTCAGGGCCCATCTGGAGCAGTGAAGAGTATCTCCAGCTCCTGCTGATTGCAGTGGCTACTATCATTTTCCAGCCACTGCCAGCAGTGAGAAAAACATCATCTTCTGATAAAGGCCTCAGAAATACAGTTTGGATCTTATTCCTGACTGCAAGCAGACGGGAAGGGGGGGGGGGGGGGGCAAGGATAAGTCTTACCCTGGGAAGCTCCCACTGCAATGGGCAGCCAAAGCCACAATATAGGAATATAAGCACGTGTCCATCCCCAGGAGAGCAGAAGGGCACCAGCTCTTCCCAGTGTCTGAGTGGGGAACAGGCAGCAGGGGCAGCCCAGGGGCTGTGGGCACTCCTGTAGCTGTCCCTGTGGCTGGCAAAGGTGGCCCCACAGCTGCAGGGATGGGAGGCAGTTGTGGTGTGGCTCCAGCCTTCCTCCAAGCACAGAGGAGGAGATGTAGGAGCAGGGTCAGCTCGGGGCAGGGCTGGAAATTATTCTGTAGAATCGTGAGTTTGCCTGTC
This sequence comes from Ammodramus savannarum pratensis, assembly GCA_020466415.1. Taxonomy (NCBI): domain Eukaryota; kingdom Metazoa; phylum Chordata; class Aves; order Passeriformes; family Passerellidae; genus Ammodramus; species Ammodramus savannarum. The sequence goes on along the minus strand of JAHXMQ010012337.1, from coordinate 53,834 downwards.
CTCTGCTCCCCTTAAGTCTCTCCATACTGGTTTACCCAAATCAACACAGAGTTCTTCATCTGTCCCACAAATCCTCACAGTCCTGCACATCCCAAGCACACAAGCACAGCCCTCATCCATCCTTGCCCACTCCCCTTCTCTCCCATGGCTGCCTCCAGCTCCCATGGGTTTGATTCTCACCCCCAGCCCAGGAGCAGCTGAGGGAACAGGG
>JAHXMQ010012337.1:6535-53523 GCA_020466415.1 Ammodramus savannarum pratensis | reverse complement strand
TGCTTCTGCAGGCAGGCCCCAGCCCAGGAGCAGCTGGGGGAGCAGGGAAGGCCCGGGAGCAGCTCTCCTTCCTGCAGATAAACAAGTTCCCACCTGCCAGCTGCTCTGCCGTGGCACACGCAGCAGCCCACACACAGGTTCTTCTCTTCTGCAGAGGAAAAACAGAGTTTACCTCTACACAGGAAAATAAACCTGCAGGGAAAAGGCTGCAAACGGGGCACACTCTGTCACAGCTGGGGCTTGGCACTGCCACTGCGCTGTGGGAGCTGGAGCACGAGGAACTTGGAGGGTAAGGAGTGACCAGAGACCTTTGGAAGAGGAGAATTGGGAGCATCAGATGGAAACAACAGCACAGAGACAAGGATTTCTCTGAGTGGGTGGACTGTTTTGGAGGAAAATGTTCACTTGTTTTCCAAAATAATTTGTGTTCTCCTGAAGAACAATGTCTTTTCTGGTAGAAAATACCACTTCCATTTAGTATCAGTGTGCCTTGCTGAGAATCTGCCTGGTTTAGCTCTTCCAGCTTCACGATGTACAAGCAGCTCAAGCTGTGAGGAGGCCTTGGGAGGCAGAAGAGGTCTGTGCTCAGTGCTGAGCCACTGCCACCAGCACAGCCAGCCAGGAGGCTGCTCTGACACCGCTCAGGTGAGCATGACCAGCACCCACAGGTGTCAGCAGGTACACCCCTCTCCGTTTAGGCCCTGCGGTGATCTCAAGATTGTCACGTCGCCTCTCCTGCCTGCTGCTCAGTGCACAAGCACAGTGTGAAGCACCTGTGTGAGCTGTGCAGAGCTGGGAGCACAGTTCAGTACCTCGTGGTCCCAAAGAGATGCTGCAGCCATTCTGGTTTTTCTGGTATGCACATGGATTACAAGTGAATTGGCCTAACAACCAATTTTAAAAGAGTTTCTTGAAGGAATAAATCTTACATCAGTTACTGAACTGCCAAACACTTCTCTATGTCTATAAATGAGGCGATGACAAGATCTCTAACTTTTTCTTTTGGAGTTTTAATTTTAAAAAAAGAGAATTTTTCATCTTTATTATGTAAGCTAGTTTTATTGTTTGGGAAGGGACAGCTACCACTCAGCTGCAGTTTCTGTCTGTATGGAAATGTCTGGCAATACTCAAATGTGCAACTCTATTTACGAGCTAATTGTCCAATATGTGTTGCAGTTAGTCCTCATAAACACTAGGTTTTAAGAAAAAAAGAAATAGCATAAGGTTCCAATATCAGTATGTATCAATAACTTTGCCTATGTGAAAAGCTGAAAATTTCCTATCTAAAGTGAAGATATTAAATATTCAAAGTCCAGATTTTTTTCTTAGATTTTTATCTCATGTGGCCTGAAACACAGATGACAAATGTGACAGCAATTTCCATCTTTCACCCCTTCCATCTAGGGCTTTCTAAATATCTCAATTATATAGCACACTTTGGATGGTCAGATAAAAAAAAGGTTTTGCTCATGACTTTTCTACATTCTGCGTAATTACATCTGCATGCCAGAGGAATCCCTGCACTGGGCCACGGCAGTAAAGGCAGCAGCAAAAACCAGATAAATCACTGAAGAGCTGTGAAGGAGGTGTGCTCCTGTCTCAGGTACCCAAGGGCTTTATTCAGCCCACCTGTGTGGCTCCTGTCTCCTGTCATGGCAGGCCCGTCCAGACTGCACTGTGCTGAGTGAAGCAGGTCTATTGATTCCTGCAACAGGAACACAACTTTTCTCCTGTAAATGTTTAATCTAAGAAGAATGTACAGTGTGGTACAATGGCAAGCACAGAAAGCCTGCCCTGCGCTCCCACAGGTTTCACCAGTGCAGTTCCACCATAAAATCAGCAGAGCAATGGGCAGTGCCTTTCAGGCAACTCACTCACCCACGCTGATGAGACACAGTTCAGACACAAGAGAAGGGAGTGTATCCAGCACCTGTTTGAAGAAAGAAAATAACAAATAATTAGGGAAGAAAGTGGAACTTCACTGAAGCCAGGAAGTAAGTTTAGCAAGTTTAGTACTGACTCCCGAGGCAAAAGGTTTCTAATTACAAATTTTGTTGTGGGAATGCATCACTAGGCAGCAGCTGGAGGGAGGAGAGAGTCCCTGTGTGTTCAGTGAGCTCTCACCAGGCTTCAGCCTTCCCTCACGACATCCCAAAATAATCAAGGGTGGTGGGTGTGGGGCCTCCTGGGAGCAGAGCTCCAGCACGCACACAGGATCCGCAGTCAAATGGAAAGTGGCACCACTTTCACAGCTACTTTTGCCCAGTGGTTGCCCACAGGCAACTTAGAAACCGGTATTTTTCTAAATTAAGGTCTCATTTCAATTGCAAGGTGGCATTTTCCGAATGGAAGTGTTGTACATCAGAGGAACACGATGGTGCACCATGGGAAGGGAGAGCTTCCTTCATTTCCAGCCTGTCTCCATCCCAAGGACAGGAACACGCTGTGTGGAATCACCCCCAGCAGCTGCGCCTATCACGAACCATCTACACTTCAACCAGACCATGACCAAACTGGTGTGGTGCAAATAGAAATGAGATCCAGCATTCCTGGGAGGCCCTAAACAGTGGCTCCAGAACACAGGCTGCTTTTAACCCTTGTTTAACATAATGCAGAGAGGCAGAACTAAGGTGTGAGGAACAGGAACACAGTAAATGTACAAAGGTTTTGCATGATCCTTGGCTTTGCCTTGCCCAAGTTACCCCACTTCTTCCTCATTCTCTTGTTCCTTGGGATAGCAGAGCAACAGGTGGAGATAAATTAACAAGAGTCAGCAGAGACTCACATGTAATCTAATGCACACAAAATTGACATCAGTGCTGTTAGGAACAGACTGAATACTTAAAGCTCGTGTTTGAGCGGCATAAGGAAGACATTACCCTACCAAACCTGTTATTTATGAGTGAGAAAATCTTCTGGATGTATTCAGGCACATTTCTGGGCAGCAGCAGCATTTTTGGACAGCACCAACAGACCCCCCTAAGCAGGCAGCAGGAGTGTGTTGATGGAGGGACAGTTCTCTGACACACAGGATAAGAGCCTACAGCTTCAAGAGAGGCGATCACATCTGTGGAACAGTACTCAGAGAGACCCTGAAAGTGATCCCTCAACTGCAATAACAGATGGACTTTCCATCTACAGAACTGAAAGCCAGAGTGCTTGCTGACTTCCCATGATGGGGTGTTTCAGGCAGGAGGACCACAGGGAGCACTGCTGTGTACAGCACAGGAATGATGCTCAGCAGGTCAAGGTACAGAGCTCTTGAATTCTACCAGCTCCTCAATTTTACATCTCCTGCTCAGCACGGATCCTCTCACCTGCCCAACACCCACAACTGAAACCTGCATATCACATCACATCATGATGTGATTTATCAAACTATGCTTCCTCTTCCAGTGTCTCCAGGATATGATCCCATTATCGAGGCACCAAAATTCTCACCCAAGAAGAGTTTCTGTGCATGAAAACTCTTACACACACAAACAAGCACACACACACTCACTTTTTCCTGTTTCAATATCGTCTCCTTTCCTCTTTCAGATCAGCCATGGACATCTGAGCCATTGAAGCAGGCCAGGTAAAGAAGGCAGCTGTGAAAATTCTCGTGTTCCATTGACTGAGATTTTTGCCTACATTTCCACCTCTAAAATTTCAGACATTTCATTTTTGTAGAACGGTTTGAGCTGGAATGTACCATAAAGATCATCCAGTTCCAATCCTGCTGCCATGCACAGAGATACCTTCCACTAGACCATGTTGCTCAAAGCTCTGTCCAACCTCATCTTGAACAGTTCTGTCTCCAGATTTCTTTCAGGCCCCCTTTTAGTGCTGGAAGGCTGCAGCAGGGTCTCCCAGGAGCCTTTCCTTCTCCAGGAGGAAGAACCCCATGTGTCTCAGGCTGTCTTCGGAGCAGAGGCCCCTGATCATCTTCATGGTGCTCCTCTGAACCCTCCAGTTCAAAGACTCTCTCAGATTTTACTCCTCTTCTGGCTTTTGTATTGGAGGCTGCAGCTCCTTGTAACCCCACAGAAATCTCTTTCTCAGTCAAGCTGTCCTTGTCATTGAGCCTGCCAAGCACTCCATCAACTGTCAGGGATGTTTTCTCTTCACAAACTCAGCATAACTTTGAATCTTGGATGGGAATTACATGTCTTCTTCACCAGCATCATATCTTCCCTCCTCCATCACCAACTCATTCTTCTGTTTGTTCGTTCCAGTGATTGTCTGTATTTCAAAATCAGTCTACACCATTAAATGATAAGGAACTTATCATTTAATGGAACTTTTGGATGGTCACCCTCCTTGTTAAACCATTCATGTTCTAGGTGGGTTTTTTGGGCAAATTTTGAGCAGCCCATGCAGCTGCTCTTCCCTTTCCTTCAGAAAATCGACACATCTCTATCTGAACTCCAAGCTTGACTCCAGCATCATGTCCCTAATCCTCCAATCCTTGTTTCCAAGGCAGGCAGAAGGCTGAATTGTATCAGCAAGCAGATCATGGCAGAGACTCGCTCTGAGGTAGAACATGCCAGAACATCTGCTTGCACAATACCTCTGACTGCCCCTGGTCACTGTCTCCTGTTGGAGTCTGCTATTCCCAGCCCCTGCCCCTGAGAAAGAAGAGCACAGAAATCCCACCAGACCCTCCTACATTAGAGATGTAGGCACAAAAAAAAAAAAAAAAAAAAAGGAAAAAATAAGAGTGGCTTACTTATCTGAGTGTGCATCATATTACAGAAACCTAATAAGAAACACTGTCCCAGGCTTCCCTGATCACTGACATATGAGCCTTGTGCCAGAAAGGTGTCAGCATTACCTTTTCTCCCTGCTGCCACCTTTGGAGTCCTTTCTGTAACCAGCTTCTGTGCAGTCCTGCTCAGGCTGGGCTTCCAGGTAACTAGAACACTGCCAACAAAAACAGATAGATTTTGAAAAGTAGAATGAAAATAAATTGCTGGTCATGCTTTTTTGTTTAATACTAGTATAAAACCAACCAAACAAGTCACCTACAACTACAACAACAAATCCCAAACAAATCATTCTTCAAAATTTTAACAATAGTTTTTTATTCCCACCTTTCAGAATGTGTTTTTTGGGCCATTTTCACATGCAGCATCTTTATTTAGTTTAGCTTTAAATTGACAGCCAAAGTTGGCTTGTAAATTCCTGGTTGAGAAATTCTGAGCTGTACCACCAAAACAGCAAACTGACTGGTGTGTCCATCTGTCCCAGGCACCTACATCTCTTCTTCCTCTTCATAGCTGGCTTAGAATTATTTTCAGTCCCATATGATTACAACGATCTAACAGACAGGTTTTGGTGTCTTAATTGCTTAATCATGAAAAAAAAAAATTGATCTCTTTGAAATTTAGTGGCTGGGAAGGAAGAAAATTATCATTTTACTTCCAGGTTGTTCTCATTCTCCACCTGAGACTTCCCTATTGAGCAAATTAGCTTGTATTAAATACAATACAATACGATACAATACAATACAATACAGTATTGCACAATCTGTGCAATGCTGCTCAGAAAGGTTTTAAAAATATGGTTTATAGACACTTTCCTTGGTACTTTGCTAACAACTTTCTCCTTTAACTTTCCTCAACAGCTCAGATCTAATCACTCATTATTTCTGATGCAACTAACATACGGTGTCATACTTCTATAATTTTTGCCTCCTCTCCCATTTTTTGCAAATGAAAATTCAATTCAAGTAGAAAATGGCACTGAGTATTCACTTCCCTCTTACTTTTTCCATTTACTTTTATGGGTAATGCTTTGGAAGAAAAATGTAGAAACCTATTTATGTTTAGGAATGGAGGCCAGTTCATTCTAGGCACAATTACTTTCACTTTCTTTTGCAGCAATCAATCCTCCATATTCCCTGTCTGCCTTATCAGTTCTCCTGGATGATGGACAGCACAAATTCTGACAAATCTTGCTCCAAGTAGGCACCACACCCCAAAGTAATCTCCTCATCCTTACCAAAATCAAAACCAAACCAAAACCAACAAATAAACCCCCAGACTTTAGCATATCAAAATAAATCTTCAGTTCCTCTCTCCTTCTCCAATTGAATTTTCCATCCTTAATTCAATCAGTGGAGGAAATGGACTGTCCTCCTCTGGACAGATGAGAGGGAGGGCAAATGGAAGGGCTGAATATCTGCTCTTTTCTAGTAGTAGTTAAGGAGATTCCAGTAGGAGCTGTTGCACAATTGCAAATGACATTTTTAACCTCAGATCCTGACAGTTTCGCAGATATTTTGATTGAATTAGGGAGGCATAGTAGGTCTGTACCAGAGCATGGGGCATGAAAGTTTACTTCAGTTTTGCAGCAGGCTGTTAACTAAAGTCATAAGTGAAGAAGCAATAATATTTCAGTCAGTTGTATAGCTGCAATGAGGTTTGTTACAGAGCCATGTCAAAACAGCAGTGGCAGACACCTGGTTTACAGGCACCCTTGGGGATAATACATTCTGAAGGGATGTTGTCCACAACTTGCTCCTTGCAGAGAGGCTGAGTAAAAGGGCTTGGCCATTTCAATGGGGCTGTAAAGGTTTTCTTTGAAGAAATAAAGAAGGCCCCATTAGCTCTTTGCAATACCTGTGGTGTCCCAGCCTTTCTTTCTGCCTCCTGTAATCTTCTGCTGCTCTCCATGGGAACACTGACAGCCAGGATAACAAGAAGTTGTTTGGAAACTAATTCAGTGACAAAGAAAATGCTGCGTAAGGGTGGCAAGGAGAAAAACCGTGCCATGGTTACTGGTAGCTACAACAAGGTTTCCTACACACACCCATGAGCTGGGATTATCCTCAGACCCCCCAGCAGGTGCCATTCCTTCTTATGTCACATGAAATGCTGGCAAGAAAAACTGGAATTTGCACAGTCAACCCCTTGCAGGCATCTCCATGGAGCCCAAACAGAAACCATTGGAGAGTGGATTCTGGTACTGAATCAGGCCTTTGCTGAGAGTCCTGCAGGGAGCAGAGCTGGAAATAACTCTGTTTCACCCCAAAATCTTCCAGTTCTTTCAGAGATTCCAGGTGGGCTCCAGGGTCTTTGATTCTCCCTGAGATGTTCAGCAATTCATGAAGCATGTTCCACTGCCTTCTGAGGAGGACACTGCTGAGGACAAACCTGTTCCACTGCCCCACCAAAGCAACCCCAGCTCTGAATCCTGGCAAGAGCCTGGAGCAGACCCCTCAGGGCAGGCAGCCAAATAGTTCATCATGATTGTGCCAGCAGTGGCACACTGGCAGCAAAGTTACATCTACACAGCAGTTTGGATGCACAAAACATTTTTTGCACTATAAACAGGCTTTGATAAATAATAATAATAGAAGAAATCAAACCAAAACAGACAATCAAATAAAAACAAGACAGAGAACCCAACAGGAACACTTAGGGAAAGATTTTTGCAGACAGCCACCAAGCATGTTAAAATAAGGGCTAAGAAAACCCAGACATGGCTGATTCTCAGAAAAACCTTTAATCAAAATCTTTGAAGTTGAATTCTGCCTCTCTCTGCTCTCAGCTTGGATGGTTTAGTCTCTTCTCCCTTTCTCAAAATGCAGATTCCTTTTTCGTTAGACTGGCTTAGAAAATGCCCTTTTCAACCAGCAGCTAACCATGTGTTTTCACAGTCATAGAAAACCCTGTTCTAGTAACTCAAGAGAACTAAACTGCACAGGTTTCTTTTTTTTTTTTTTTTTTTTTTACATTCAGATTTCATCTGAATTCTCTTTGTTGTTTTTTTAGTTTACATCACCTTTTCCAGTTTTACTTTTCTCCCACTCTTCATCCTCAGCAAGACAGTGGTTCAAACCTTTTCTTCCTGAAGAAAGCAGAGTGCTCAGAAACATCACTCTGGACTTTCCTTCCTTACTTTAAATGAGTGATTATTACTGAGCTTTCAGACAGAAAGGGAGCAGCCAGCAATGTGCAGGAGAGCGCATTGTTTCCCTTCTTGCATCAGAGCACTCCCAGGCAAGTAGATGCAACATTTGCGTCTCCGTCCTGCCCTGACACAAGTTAATCTGCCCGTTCCCAAGGCACCATTTGCATAAAGAGCAATCTACAGCAGAGCCACCCAAACAATCTCGCCTCTGCATCAGCAGTATAGCTTATTTTGTTCTCAAACGAGCAAAGAACCTTTATGTGTTAAACCATTTCAAGTAGGAGGCATCCCAATAAAACATTAAAGGTATTTTAATGGGAGGGCAGCTCACTGGAATTTTAACTACCATTCACAGAGCAAAGAAGCAAAATATACAGAAGCACGGGGCAGAATATTCAGCCAGCTTTTTAAGCTGACAATATCAGAGAGACCTGAAAACCTTACATGACCTGCTCTTATGATAATAGACTAAGAAATAAGAACAGGAGGAAGCACCCACAAAACATCATTAAGAAACTTAAACAAAACACTATGCATAAAACGTAATATTGCTGTATGTTTTATTCCTACTCTTTGTTTTGTTGGGTTTTTTTTAACTGTTGCTGTCCCTTAACCCTTTCCTTGGCAGTCTCTGCCCATCTGCCTCCCACTCTTCCTTTTGCTGGTGCATGAGCAAACCCAGGGTGGTGCAGTAAATCCTCGTCACATCTCCTTCATCACACCAGAGATCTGAAACTGGCCCCGGAGTGCCAGCCCTAAAAACGCTGGCTGTGGTTAAACGGGGAGGAATTTGTAACACCCTGATACAGCCATGGCACTAACGGCATGTAGAAACACAAACAGAGGGCGGGATAAAACTCACAGGGGAAATACCCCTTTGCATATTTTCTAACAGCCAAAGAACTGTCTCTGTGCCCTTGATACAACCTTGGTAACATTTATATGGGATGAACTGGGGTTTTCTTCTCTCTGTCAATCTATCCTGAGCTTAGGATACAATTTTTGAACTGACTGCCACAACTGAGCAAAACATTAGTGGGGCCAAAGTAAGCCCAGCACCAAATACTTCCTCAAACTGTCCACTATTCATTTATTCTGTTTGCAACCAAGAAAAGTTTGAAATCCACTCTCATTTGTGGTTTTGGATGGCTACTCTGCATCACCAGTGGCAATTGCCAAATCCAGAATTCAGAATCCAGTGTTATTTCCTGCAGTTCAGACCTAGATCCGCAGGAACAATCCATACTTGTGGTGTTGTTTTCCTGTATCAAACTTAGGAAGTGTGTGAACAAGAGGTTATTTCTTCAGTGGGTGCAAATGTCAGGACTGGTGTCTACTCCACATGAAATGCTTTAACCAATTTCAGCTGCATAATGTGCAACAAAAATTGCTTTGCTGCGCATTGCAAGGCAATACTTTAGCCATCTGAATTTTATTGCACCCTGAGCTGCAGAATTAAGGGCATGTAGGAATTACCTGTCGTGGCACACAAGTGACATCTGCCTTTATTAAGGTCAGGACCGTACACCTCTCCAAAGTGCCCTTCTGTGACACCTCATAATTTCTCTTGGCACAGTAACCCATATAAACCTGCACAGAGCCTGGTCTGCCTCCCCCCGCCAAACCACCCTCAGCGTATGAACAAAGAATAAACACTTTCTGCTTTCTCCTGCTATTGAGATCAAGTGAAACATCGCCTTGCTTTTCCAAACAGCGCCAGTGCCTCTTTTTTGCACATTTTCTCGGTGAATTCAGTCCTAAAGCGCTGATTTTTCTCTCTCTGTGCTGCACTCAGCTCTGGCCGCAGCCCAGCGTGGCGGCCCTGTGGGCCCTGCCCTCACCTGGCAGCGCTCCCCAGGGCACGCTCCGCGCCCCGCTGCTCCTTCCCTCCGCGGGGAACAAAGGAGCCCTTGTGTGGGCCCCGAGCGGCAGGGCTGGTTTCGGAGCCCCGGGTGCCCCGGGCGGTGCAGGCAGACCCTGCCGGCTCCGCACACGCCGGCACCGGCGGCACCACGGCTCCTGCCCTCAGCAGGCCCGGGGCCTGGCCCAGCGCTTCCCGCCGCGCAGTCCCGGGGACGGGGCTCGGGACCGGCGGCCGGGCAGGGCTGGGGCTGCCCTGCATTGCCGGCACACCTGAGAATGTGGTTCTTGTGTGCTTGTGAGCACTTCACGTGTCTTTGTCAAGCTGTAGCACCTGCACTAAAGCAGGGAAAATACAGGAGAAGCAGTGATGGCAAAGTATTCTCTTGAATATTGGCATTCCTCCCTTCCAAACATTATAACCCCTGGATATGTTCAGGTGTGAAGGGATTTGTTTTCCTTACAAAATATTTCCCATCTGGGTTTTGTTCCTGATTATAAAACTGCAAGAACTTTGTCAGGCAGAGCATCAGTGTGGCTTCAGCCTCTCATGTGCACCGCAGAGAGGACACACAGCAGTGTGCTGGAGCAAGAACCTTTTTTTGCTGATGAAATCGAACTGCTGGAACCCTCCAGCCAAGGGCAGGCTCTTTGATATAACCGTGTGTGCTGCTGGGGCTGGCCAGAGCCCCGTGTCTCTGGGTACAGCAGGGGATTCTTTGCTCCTTGCTCTTGGTTTCTATTGACTCTGCTCAAATGCTTTCTCTCTTGCATATATTTCTTAGACTATATTTCCAATTTTACTGTTCTGTGTCTCTCTCTCACCTGCTGTTTGCACACTGAAGAATGCTGTGTGCACATGGTTAAACAATACCCTGGGAAATCCCACCAAAGCTCCATGCTTTCAACTCCTCTGTGAGCAGCTCAAATCCAGAGCTCACATACTGAACAAGTCCTTTTTTCATTCTTTTTTTTTAAATCTGCCTAGCTCTGTGCTTGTTGCATTTATTCATAACAGAAGGGCAGCCATTTCACTCACCAGTTCCAGTCAGTTTAACCCAACCGATAATACCATCATTGTAGTCAGCTTGCTGAGAGTTGGAAAAATTAGACATACCTGTTTGTAATGAATGCTGATAATTACACAACAAACAAACAACAAAGCAGTCTGCTAGATCCAAACACTTCCTCAATTTGGAGACATTAACATTGATAATTGCATACTGTGGAAGCTCAGAGGCACTAAACAAGATTGCATCCTCCATGCTCATCATAAAAGACATCACCAGAGCAGAGGAACTTCCACTCCAGGAGGGAAAAGCCCCATGGCACTGTTTCTACAGATGAGGAACAGGACACAGAACCAACCACTCAGCCAACGATGCAGCACAGGGTAGAGCTGGAATCAGCTGAGTACCACAAGTACTTGCCACTAGCTCTGGCACCAAGTCATCTTTCCAAGACAAACTCCTGGACAAAACTGAAAGATCTTGTGAGAATGTACAGGATCCACAGATTCCATTTCTGGGTGTAATTCTTTTGAAAAGCAGTTTTTAAAATTTCCTAGTTTTCTATATATGTACCTTCAAGAGTAATGGAACTAATATCTGAGTGTTCATGTGATGAAAATTAAATATTTTCAGTGTCTATGGGGAAGGATGCACCATAGACAGTGACATTTACATCCAGATACTCCATTTGTGTGTGTGTGTATGTGTGTGTGATGCAAAATCTTCAATAAGTTTATTTCTGCATTCCTGATTTTCTGTTATCATCAGTGCCTGAAAATGTGACTCACATAGAGATGCTTTTATCATACATGGAACAAAGCCATGAATTTCCAAACCTTACCAGCTTTGTCCCTCTTTTTCCCTTTTCCATAATACTGAACAGTTATTGTAATTGTGCTAGATCAGAATATGAAAATTCTCCTCTCCAACATTTAATTCCTGTGAAGGCAGACTGATGGAGCAGAGGCAGCTGAGCCTGGAGAAGAGACAGCAGTCTTCTAGTACCTAAAGGGGGCTTGCAAGGAGGTTGGAGAGGGATTTTTTCATAAGGACATGTGTGATAGAACAAGGGGGAATGGCTGAAACTGAAAGAGGACAGGTTTAGAATAGGTGTTAGGAAAAAGTTCTGGACTGTGAGGGTGGTGAGGCCCTGGAACAGGCTGCCCAGAGAGTTTGTAGACTTCTGTCCCAGGAGGTATTGAAGGCCAGGCTGGACAGGGCTGTGAGTAACCTGATCCAGTAGAAGATGATCCTTAAAGTCCCTTCCAACACAAACCTCTCTATGATTCCATGATTAATTTGATTTATGCCTCCATCTCCACGAGACTGTACTGTCTCAAGTCCATTTATTCCTGTAATACAAAAATAATGTGATCTACACAAACACAGGTTCCTTTTAAAGCAGTCCCTGCTTTCCACACCCTGCCCTTGCAGCAGGATGAGGTCTCACTTGCAGTGCACATCGTGCCAGCTGCAATGATGAGGACACAGCAGCATGTTTGCAAGGCAGCAGCACACAAAAGGCCTGATCTTACCACCTCTGGTGCTGGAGGATGGAGAATGTAGAAACAGATTTGTAATAAAGGGCTGTAATAAACACCTGGCTTCAGTGCTCATTTTACACACTGCCATGAAAAAGTCCCGTGTGCTCCAGATCCCTCAGCAGGACACTGGCAAATTCTCCAAGTGCCCAGGAAATTTTCAGGCACAGACTAGAGGTGCCTTGCAGTACAAGGACCAGACAGTCTGAGCCTTGGGCTTTGGGCTCCCAACTCTCAATTTAAGCAGTCTGGGTCCTGCACACAGCTAACACCTTATTATATGTTCATGTTCCTTTTCCAGGTCTTTCATAATTCCTCATCTATCAGCTCTCCCTACTTCAGTCCCTCTCATCCTAGCACACTGGCACCAAAACCACAGACCTGCTCTGAACATTTCCAAAGTGGTATTTAGCCAAATATCCCACTACATCAAAGATGAAACACCTCAGGAGAACATGAACGTTTCAAGAGAGTTTTGCTTGTGACCAAAATGAAACTTCCAATCTGAGAGCTTTGATCTCAAACTAGGCATGTCAATATGGCTCTCTTTCATAGAGGCATTTGAAAGGCTCTGTTTTGTATTTTGTTCCCACAAAACATACAGAAAGACTTCAGAAACTGCAAGAACTTGCCATGGGATGGAATGACTTGCCATGGGATGGAATTTCTGCTCTAACACTTCCAGGGGAGGGGCTCAGGTAAGGATGCTCATGTCAACCATCTTGGTCATTCAAAAAAGAGTGACCGAAAACATGCTGTAAGTTCTCCTTATTTTTCTTAAAAAAAAAAAAAAATAAATAAAAAAAAAAGCACTAAAATTATATAAGAAATCACTGAATGTTTTGCCTAATTCTCCTAAAAAAGCCAAAATGACAAAAGAAATCACTGTATTAAAGTAAAGTAACCTTAACCTTATTAAAGTAAGGTTCATGATTATAAAATAAATGGGAACCTCTTGTATCAGTTTTTTCTTTCTACACTGTGTCCAATTAGTCCTTAGTTTGCTTCAAGCTTTTATATAAGGAAAAGAGTAGCTTGGTTCATGTCTTTTTAAAAGACACTTAGTAGACATTTTGTGCAAGTAATTACTGAAGTTGCAACAGAAGAAAAAAAAAAAGCTATTTCCTACTCCATTACTGTACATTAATATATCTTCCCTGACATTTACTGTCAGGACTCAGTTTTTCTTACCATCAATCTACTTCACACAGTTTAGTCTCTTATTGGATGGAAACTTTTCAGACTAAGAATATCCCACAGTCCTTCTGTTGCGTGATGATTCCTACCACTTTAGGTGTCTGTTGTATCAATCACAAGAACCAGAGACTTTTCTTAACAATAAAGCCAAAAGTGTGAATAAGATTCAGAAAATGTTGCCTTTTTCATGAGATACCCTCTCAGGAACAAAGAATTTCCATTTTCTCTCTACCTGTTGGCCTTTCCCATTTCTTGAGTGTAATTTGCATTTGAAATCAGAACAGAGTATGGGTTGATGGCACAGGTTTTTTTCATTTTAAAGAGATCACATATTATTCTTCTGCCAGGTGAACTCTTGCATTACTCTCCCAATCCCTCATTACACTGCAGACTGTTCATACAGTCACATGAAATTACTGTCAGCATAAAAAAAGTATTTAATTCCAAGTGTCCTGAACTTACTCATTGATATCCTTCTGCTTTGCTTGTATCCCAACAATTGTCTAATGGGAATGAAGGACAAGCTGGATTATCTCAGCCCCGAAGGGTGAAGCCAGAGGAAAGAGAAGGTTATTGCCAATAGAAGGGAGGCAGCCCTGCAGCTCAGGAACCCCTGCACTGCTGGGCAGCCTCAGACCAAGCTGCACGAGTGGCTCTCGTATTTTTAAGTGTCCCAGCCCCACAGCTGGAGCTGTGCCAGTGCAGAAGAACCATTTCTACACCCCGCTTCAGCTCAGATAGCATATTTATAAATCTGCACACAACCAAAAGGGATTGTGGTGAATGATGTTCAGCAAACGTCTGAGAAGAGCTGTCAGGCTTCATCATTTTTAGCATCCTCAAACAGTTTTCATTAAAAGAAAGAAAGGGATGGATGTCACTGGTTGAAGGGCTTGCTTCCAGCAGTGAAATACAAGAAGGCAGCAACTGAGAAGGTGCTGAAAGTTTCTTATATTTTTCATGCTGCCCAAAGATAAGAAGGATACTTGGGCATGTCACAGTTTTCAAAGCAAAAAATAATTCCTATTCACAATATCATGAAAAATCAAGAATACCCATTTGATAATTCTGACAGAATAATCTGTCAGATATGAGGGATTAAAACCCTGCCCCAAAGCAGCAACAGCAAATGGCAGCTTCTCCAGGTGTAAGGGCTTTGAAGCAGGGGCATCTTGCTTGTTGCTTGTGCAAGGTAGCAGGGTTAGAATCCATGTGTGCTGCTGCTAGTGCCATCTTGACCAGAAACAGAATGGGCTGCAGAATTGGTAAGTCTGGAAGGTGGAAGAAATTGCTAGGTTCAGCAAAAGATTGTGCAATTCCTGTGGAACAGCACCTCCAAGCCCCTGAGAAATGCTGCTGTTATCTCACCTGATCAGAGGAGCTGATCAAAGGACCTTGCATTCCACAGGAAACAGCAGGTGAATAACCAAATCCCACCTGAAGAGGAGGGACTCCATCAGCAACCATCACATTCCTGCTCCTCCAGCAGATGCAAAGTGGGATTCCTGTGAGCAAAGGAGCTTAAAGGTTGTGACAGCTCCTTTGCTTCAGCTCCAGCATCACAGGCAGGCTGCTCTAACATGATGAATTAAACAAACAAACAAACAAAAAACCAAACAAAACCCAAAAAACCAAAACAAAACCCAAAAAACACAAGGTTCCAGTTTAGACGGTGCAAAAACCAGCTGCACCAAATGAAGAATTTTATATCCTTGATTCAGGTGTCAGTGTCCGACTTCTTGATGTCACCCAGGATATCACTCACCACCACCCTACTGCCCCACACCTACCCTCCTCTCCCCCCAAAAAGGCCAGAGAAAGTCTCTGCATTGCAAGGAAATACCATGGGCAGAAGCTCAATCTGTCCATTAGTGAGGTGCAATATCTAATAGGTAACTTGGCCTTCCCTCCTACTCCTATGGATCAATGCAAAGTTCAGGTTATTTGTAAGATGAAATATAATGCCATTAGCAGAAGTCACTCATGACAAACACTCAGGCATTTGACTTCTGCAGAAGAGTAGATGTTGATTTTTGCTCTAGCTCCAGCAAAATAGTAATTAATTGGAAGCTATTCAGTGTTCCAGTGCCAACGTGGGTAAAAAGCACCAAACAACATCTTGTGAACATGTTTACTGTCTGTTATTAAAAGAAAAAGTTGCACATTCACAATAAATGTCACAATTAGTTACGGTGACTTCGTTTCTGTCTCTTTTCTAGGCATGGGTTAGAGGTATCTGGGATAACACCATAGGATGTGTTTCTGTGTTCAAGGGTGTCAGAGAGATCATGGGCTTAAACCCAGAAGGAAACTCGGGGGCTGTTCAAGAGGAGCTGTCCTGGAGGGGCCCCAGAGCTCTGCCCCGTGCAGGCACAAACCTCTGTGACCCCAGGAGCAGCTGCTCGGGGTCTGACCAGAGAAATCCCCACTTTTCTTGTTCTCCAGCTGCCTCATCCTCCCCTGGGCAATGCTTGTGACACAGGGAGATGGAGATAAAGCTCTTTCAAAATTGCACCAAAAAAATAAAATTCATATGGCTGGAATGTACAAGGGGGGAAAGAAGTCAGACCACACTGGAATTATTCTGTCCTGTGAGCAGCCTTTACTCACAGCTCCTCTTGCGCACATTCAGACAAGCCTGAGGATTCATTTGTCTTCCAGGGATGTCTTCAGCTGTAATGAATGTTTTACTATATAGCACCATAAGTCTTTAGGATGAAAGGAGCAACACAAACCCAAATAATTTACTAATGAAAATCATTAATAATAAATGTAATTACAGAGCTTTTGTAATTATTCAAGATCTTTAGAATATTTCAACATCTGCGTTATCCATTTATGACTTTAAAACAGAGGAAGATAATAGAATTTTTACAGAAATCTTTAAAAGGGAGGAATTCTACACAATCATGAAAACAGTTTCTCCTGGAGGAGAAAAAAATTCAGGGAATGGAGAAAAAAGGAAGGGGAACAAGACTTTAAAATACGGTTTCAGTTCCTAGGCTGTAGAAGTATTTGCACAATTTAGGGCTGGGTGGGAGAAGGATTATGGATAACTTGAATGGAGTCAAGATCAGCTATAGATATGGCACTGAATATCACCGGTGGAAAAAATCATCAACAATGAAAACAAAGAAGTAGCTAAGAAAATGGATGAAAAAGCAAAAGGAGATTGTTTCTAAAGAAAAATAAAAGACAATAAGAAAGATAATGTAAACCAAATAACATATAGTCAGAGAATTTTATATCCCATTTATATTATTCATTATGTCATCGCATTTTTCCTTACATAAATATATTGAATGTTCAACAATATAAAGATGTGCAGTGATGTCACTCCTCCTTAGAAATCTTCTGGGACTTTTCCAAATTATTTCTTCCTTCAAGATGAAGAAGTTTTCATTTTTTTAACTACTGCACATGTCATGAGTCAAGACTTATTAAATAAGCATCCAGCAGTACCAGATATCAGAAGTGAACAGTTCACTGGTCCCTTTCTTCTCTCCATCACCTTTTCTAGCACTATGGTCTTTACATATTGCCTGATAAATCAGAGCTTTTGAGAGAACAAAAGCCACCCCCCAAAAGAGTTTTCTCACAATAAACCATGATGATACCAGGTTTTTATGGTATCTTCCCTGCCCTTCTTGTCAGGACCCAGCACATAGTCTAGGTAGAATTTTCATCTCTGTTGATGCATTCTAAAAGTGGTAGTAAAATGTAAGCAAGAACAAGAGGAATGGGAGGAGTCAAAAAACTTTAATCAACCCCTACACGTTCCAAATCATAAAACAATTGCTTCAAACAGAATTCAGTGTTGCAGTCTTTGACGTCAAGAAAAACCTGAGTCAAAATTACAAAGCTAGGCCTCAGTAATACAAAATCTTCAGCAAGGTTATTTACCACTAGAAACCCAACAGGTGTTATTTTAGTTTGGAAAAAAAAAACCCAAAAAGCAAACCCCAAAAATTTAAAACATGATTTTGCCCCATTTAATTTTTGTGAGGTTTTAAAATTGCCAGTAGTATTTAATGACTGCCACAAGATTTTTCAAAAAGTCATGATCTGTTCATGATCTCTTCAACACAAGTGTTTTCTAGAGAAAATCAAGTTGATATGCCTGCTTGATGTTCACAAACCATTTTGAAGATGAAAAGTAAGAAGTGCTAAACATGAAGCTGGTCTGACCATCTTCTCATTACAATGCAGATAGACAATCTCTCAGAACAGGAAAAACGAGACACGAAGCTGGTCTGGTGAGGATCCTGCTTTGCCTTTGAAAAATGTTAAAGTAATTGATAGTTTCAATAATACATAGTTTCAAAGTATTAAGCATTCCTTTTCTCAGTGCTTCAAAGGGGTCCCCATATGCCTAGAAATGCAACTATTTTCCTTTTCATGTTTGATAGGAAAAAGTATTAAAAAGACTCTTAAAAATACAAATAAAGAGATCTATCCACTTTTTGATCCACCTTTATCTGAAATTAAAAAAGAAATTCGAGTGCTTTACATGTCCCCTGTAATGAAAAGCCTCACAAAAAGACTCTGATGTGGAACTAATTTGCATTCTGAATGTGCTGAATGGACTACAGAGACTATAGTAACCTTTAGAGAATCTTTGCTGCATTAAAAAAAGCAATTCATATTCTACCTCCTTCTACAGAAAATGAAAGGTTGAAAGATGTAAATTAGACAAAACAAACAAACCTTTCATAGTATATTATGAGCTTCAGGTTTCCTGTGCACTTACTAAAATTTCAGTAACTCCTCTTTCAATTTCAAGCAGAGTAAATCGGAGCTATTTGACAAATGCCTTATCACCATTTGATTTGAGTGTTGCCACATACAGGAGCATATTTCAAGGAATAAAATATTATGAAACAACTTCTTTGAACTTCCTTACTGTCTCACTCATGCCATCAAAGGGAGGATAACTTTTTTATTATTTAAAGCTCACATAATTTCTAGCCTGTCCAACTGACTTTAGGCTTACATGACCACGTGGTGCATGTGCATCTTCACATTTCCTTAATTCAAGTGTTGGAACCCGCTGACCCGTGTCAATGCATTTTAACAGGGTGGTCAAAGCCATAAACAGAATTAAATTCCTGCTCATGCCATGAAAATGAGGGGGTTAAGGAAAAGAAAAGCATCCTCTGAAAGCCTGAATGAAGAGATTGGAAACAGCATCCACTGCTCCCATGTGAGAGACAGGGAGCCTTTCTAGAGACTCAGCTCACTCAGGCAGCGCCTGCCAGGCACAGGATTCCCTTGGCTTCAGTGTCTGTGGGTTCTCCACTGAGGGGCAATCAAGGTAACTCCAAAAGCAGTGAAACAGTGATTTGATAGCAGCTCCTCATCCCCACACGCAGCATCAGTAAAATTATCTTTCATCCACACAAGCTGTCAGTCTTTCCTTATTTACTCTTGTCCTTACAACAACCCTGCCAGTCCTGCATAGCGAGGCCACGTTGCTTCCCCAGATGCCCCAAATCCTTGCACCAACACCATTATCCTGGAACCAGATGGGAAAGAAGGGCTGTGAGAGGCCCTCCAGCCTTCCTCTTGCCCAAAGCTATGATCAGCTAGATCTGAATTATTTTGAGATGGTGTTTGTCTAACCAGTTCTCAGAAACATCCTCAATCTTCCCCAGCAACCTCGGTCAATGCTCATGAACGTGACTTGTTATCCTCACAGCACACAGGAGGGACAAGCTCTGTCCCTGCATCTCAGAAACTGCTTTTCACCTGCAGGTTTCAATGTGCTTCCTGCTTTTCTTTTTGTAGCTAAATATGCTCTACTCTTTCTACTTTCTTCCCATCTACAGCTGTTGTGATTTTCATTGCTGTACCCCAAATTTTACCAGTTGATATCTGCTAATTGCAGTGTCCAAAACTGGATGCAGCACTTCTTATTTGGAGCTTTTAAGATTTCTTTTGAAGTGTTTGCCTTAAGCATTTTCCAGAAGTTTCTTTGTTTTTTGCAGAGTCCTTTTCCCCAGCAAATCCACCCCTTGCCTTCTGCCCAGTCTCCCTGACCCCCCACCCTGTCATATGCAGGACAGCAATTAAACACATTTTTTCCCTCCTTTCCCCAGATGGAACAAACCCAGCAAGACTGCAAGCTCTTCAGAGCTGAAACCATCTTAAAAGCCACTTAGCTATAACCCATTAGCTATAATTCTCTATACTAGATATATAAAAGATATTAATATGGATATTTCACATACATATTAACTATAATAGCTACATTCAGCTCATAAGCAAGAGTAAATACGCTATTTCAGTGCCACTGGAAATCAAATTTGAAGGGTCCATGTGGAAAAGGATGCAATTTCCCATATTGTCAGTCCATTGGCCTTTCACTCAGGCAGAGATGGATATGAACCCATCACTGGGTTTATGGACCCATTGGGGTCTTTGGTGCAATGGTTGGTTCACCCCAAAGCTGGGGCTTGGCTGGGCCCTGAGCTGTCCCTGGGTGGAGCACAAGGAGTGGCTGCTCTGGAAGGTGCTGATCCCATGGGCACAGCAGTGTGGGCACAGACTGCAGAGCCCAGGCACGTCTGGCCGTGTTGAATTCCCCCCATCCAGCTGCAACAGAGGGGATGACAGCACCTTGGTGGAGATGTTCACAGACACCCCTTCTGCCATAGCAGTCAGAGGTTCTGGAGTACAGCAAGCAAAAGCAGCAGGCACACAAAGCAGAAATGAAAGATAAGCAGGGATCCCATGAGGTCTGTAAGAGCTTTCAGCATTATTCAGGGATTTTACATCAAACTACAGCCTACAAGGACACTGATCTTAACAGGAATTCAAGTCAGGCACCAAATTACCTTTGAAGACCTGGGCTTTAATTACAGAAAATGGTGTAAAACCTGCTGATGAATGGCTGATGCCTGCCAGGAGTTCTGCAAGCTCTCAGCACAGTCTGCCTCTGCTCTGAGGAACCCTTCATATCAGACTACAGGGAAAGAAAAGAGAATGAAGCAGGAGTTGAACAATGTCAGCCTGCACTGCTGAGGAAGAACAGACCCACTAAATGTAAACACATTGAAATACTAATTGAAGTCACAGACCCCCATCAGCAGCCCAGCAAAATCCACCAAACCCCTGGTGGAATGGATCACACGTTTTGGGATCAAAGCTGACATCTCAGTAAGGTCACAGGAGTGTGTGTGGCTGCTCTACCTCTCTCATCCTGTTCCTCCACCATGGCAATGTGCTTTTGCTTGCATTAAACTGTGTCAGAGGCCTCAGGTCAGTGCCAGAGGAACAGGGCTAAATTGCTGTGGAGTTTGTGTTCTGAAAATAGCTGCATGTTCTTTTGATATTTTAATTTCAGTAAAAACACAAATTAGCAGGGAAGAAAATATCCCGTCTGTCATGCCGGTAGTGCTGCAGGTTGGCTCATTTACTGATGGCACTTTGCAAGAGGACACACCTTACAGGAGAATTTTGGAATGGAGGCCAATTCCAATGAGAAAAAATTGCTGTGTTGCATGTAATTTTGTGTTCGTTTCCTGAAACAGGAAAGACAACAAAATCAGAGTAGTGACAACAACCTTAAAAAATTAAGTTGGAGATGCTGTTGGAAACATAAAAAGGCACAAAATGCCAGCAAGTTTTAGAAAATATATTTTAAAATGTAGATAGCAGATACGTGACAGCAAATGTCATTGTTGTGTCTCAGAATAATGATATCTTCTTTGTATTACTCACACAGCCCTGCCAAAGGACTTTTCTTCCTCATTGTTCAAAAACTTCTTCATACTAAAACACTGAAACTGCCATGTTTGAGCAAAGACTCCACCAAATCTATATTCTATATCATGTTTTGTGATTCAATGAAGTCCATTTTCATTCTAACATGCTTCAGACTGTCTTTGTTACTGAACACCCACTAGATAATCTGCTTTCAGAGGAAATTCTCCCTGCTTCCTCAAACAAGGAAGGTTCTCACAACATGATTTCTACCCATTTTAATTTTTTTTTAAATTCTTGCTATTATGGTTTTAATTGCTATCATGAGCTATATGTGCTCAGTTTTGAATCTTACTAGTCCAAGCAATCACACAAAATGCATTTGTTATTGTACTCAGGTGTATGTATCCCTCTGAACTCAAGGTTCAGTCTTACTCCCCAAAAACCATTTGGGTTTTATACAACCCAGTAAAGACAATGTACAGTTTTTGTCACGAGAAGTTTACATATTTCAGCATGATGAATGCAGACTTTAAGTCCAGCTCATGCACACTAAGCCATCTGAAAAAAGGCCACGCTGTGCTTGCAGTGAGAGAGGATGAAAAGCGGGAAACAGAACAATTGCTTTACAGAGGCGTTGCTTCCTTTAATAATTTGTGCCACATAAAGAATACTTTTCACGCTAGGTCATTCAAGAGAGATTTTGGTGGAATGTGATCATTCAGTTTATGCAGCAAAACCAAGCTACCACGATTTAATTCTGCTGTGTGCTCAAATTTTATATTGTACACCCATCAGTTGTTAAAGCATGGCTCCTGCTAAGCTGAAAGCATGAAAGAGTCTCGTTTCACTTCTGAAAAGCCTGAGAATGTTTTATTCATGTATTTGTAGCACATACATTGCAGGGAGTATTGCTGGATTCAAGAGAGAATTGAACAACCCTTCACAGATGAGATTCTGTTAGTTTAGGATTTTGATTGGGCAGTAAAGAATCCATCAGGTTTTTTCTTCAGCTCCAGGTCATTCATTCTGGACATTTTGATGAAGTCTAAACCAGAGCAATTATGCATTCATGAGCAGGATGCTGAGGGTTTCACTTGGAAAACTGAAGGCTGATAACCAAAGTAAGGATCAAGTATCTTTCCTGAGGCTCCTGCATAATGATGAAAAGACCACGTCTCAAAGCACACATTGCAGAAAGCCCAGTGCTGCTCTCCAGGCTGCTGTAGATGAACTGATGGATCTAAAATAACCAGCCCTTCATCTGTCGGGGCTCAGTGGAGCTCTGCAGTGCATCAAACATAATGTGTGCTCTAGAATGAGGAGCTTTGTGCTGCCGTGAGGCAGAGCTGACAGCTCCTGTTTCAAAGTTATCTTTAATGCAAAAACAAGAAACATTCCCAACTGTATCCATTACAATAAAGATGCTGGGTGATAAAGTCTGCTGCCTAAATCATTTCAGTCATGTATGGGAAATCAAATCTCCATAAGCCTGAATGCACACAAAATGCAAATCGCTCTGAACTGCCTCTAATACAGGCACATTCACATCATCCTCAGTTTCAGACACAAGGTGTTATTGTGAGCTCACTGCAGAGCCCGGTGTAACCCGAGTCCAGGGAAATGCTGGCTTGGAGAGATGTGTGACACAGAGCCCAGCTCTGCAAGGGTTGGTTCCCATGAGCCCTTCCAGAGGCAAACAGGCTGCACAAGAGCAGCTCTGGGGAGAAATTACTGGATATTAAACAATGTGCAAATAACATCAGAGAGCAGGCTGCAGTGTCCAGCCATCTCGAGAGTATTTGCATTGTGCAGGCAAACCCTAATCTGATGGGTTTGGCTGAGAGTTGGGAATGGCTTGTCAAAATCTTCATTTATTGAGACATGAACAATGTCCCATCCCCTCGTGGGCAGAGGGGGCTGCCCTTGGTACAGCACAGCATTGCTGAACACTGCTCTGTGTGGGGAACAGGGCACAGGGCTGAGTCTGGCTGGAAACAAGGAGGCCACTGGCACTGCTGCTGGAGCTGGCCCAAAATACCTCACCTGGCAGAGATTTCTGCTGAATGGGAGTTGTTCATTCAAAGTCCCCGTGGATTTCTAAACTAGCTGAAAACTGCAATTTGGAAAAATTTAAGGGCTATTCAGAGTATGATGTTGAGAAGGAAGGAATAGTAAGCTGCACACAAACTGTGAGTGCTCATTTTAGGTATTTCCATTCAAATAATAACACTGCACTTTGTTCAGGGCTTGTGTGGCTAGCACATGTTTACAACGAAAGCAGAGCCATGCATCAGACAGAGCAGTGTTGTGCCAGAGTCATTGCAATATTCACTATCCTGAAAGTGAGGGGCACAGGTAAGAGCTGGCTCTAGTTATTGTTGGTGTTATTTCAAAAAATTAAAGAGTTGTGGAGTGCGTGGGCTCCATTGTGCTCCCTCCCCTCCCTGCTCTGGTAAATGCATCCATCACATCCTCTTTCCCTGGGTGGATTTCTTCATCACTGATTCCATTGTCCTGTGATGGAATGGAACAGAACAAAGGTTACCAGATCATTTTGCTAAATCACTCATCTAGTCTGGTGAAAACTCTAAAACTCAAGAGAATTTGAATAGCTTAAATGCTATTGAAGAGCAATCTGGCTCTATTTCCCAAATTAAAAAAAAAAAAAAAAAAAGTTAAAATTTTGAAAAAAGCATGGCACCAATTCAGCCAAGAATCCCATTATGTCTGATTATTTTGCTTCCAACATATTCCTTTACTTCCTTTATTGTGCTGGCATATCATAGAATTGAGACCCATTGTTGCAGCATTTTCCTTGTCTGCCTGTCTTTGGAGAGAGGTTATTTTTAGTTAAATGTTTTTTAAAAAAGGTGCACAGCCGGGTTGGTTGGTTGATCTTCCTGCTTTCTCCTGGGGCATTTGGAGAAAAGCTAAACAAAGGAACAACGAGCTTTGATACTCCCTGCACGTTCCAAGATTTAGTTAAACAGGCAGCTGTGATAAACTTGTCCTGCTCCTTGGTTTGCTCAGCCTGCTGGAAAAGCAGAGGAACGGGAGCAAAGCCGCATTCCCTCCTCTGCAGGGGCCTCTTTCCCCTGACAAATGCAGCCTGGGCGTGCTCAGGCACTTGGGAATGTGTTTCTCCACATGCAGGGAGTGGAGATAACCACAGGGAACAACCTTGGGCCTTTCAGGGGTATTGGAAAGGAACATACCTGCAAAACAACACAGACACGGTTCTGGAATGCCAGGAACTGCAACTATTTGTTACTGAATGCTCATCTGGTTAATTTTTGCTTTAAAGCAATTTTTTGCACAAATTCCTACCTCGTCCAGTCTCTGTCCTTGCTCAAGCATGGTTCAGCTTGTGCTATTGGGATATCCCAATAAGGCAGCTCGGTGTTAGGGTGGTCTGCGGGAGGCAGAAACCTTGAGCAGTTCATTCAAATTGCTTGATACCCAGTAGCTGAGAAACGGGTTTAGCCACCATAAAGAAAACTGCTCATTGCCACCAAAAGAAGTAAGAAAACTGTCTAAGCACTGTTTGTCTAACATGAAAACATAGCCATGCTTTAAAAGGGAAGAGTCTGTACAAGCCTGGAAAATTTACTGCAGTTACTAGAGATGCCAACTAAATCTCACTCCCTGGTTTCAAAGCAAAATCCAGACTCCCAGTGGCACAAAACCTTCCAGAGAAATAAAACTAATTACACTTGAGCATTTCTAGACCTTGAGGTTTTTAATCACATATACCATCTTGCTCACCAGTTCATTCACTTAACACAGGCAAGGGACAGGTTTGTGTAGAAGTGTCTGCAAGTGCATCTGGAATGCATTGCCTGCCCACTGTTTTATTTACAGTTCTTTTCAATGAAAATCAGTAGCTAATAAATCAAAGCATTATTACACAAACACAAAATACAATCATTAACACTTTACTGGATACAAATGATAAGCATAAGGAAATGTCCATGTGCACCCACTGACATGAATTTGTGTTAGCCTGCTAGTAATGTATGATACTGCGAATTGGTGGTAATATAACTGAAAGACAGATGTGTATTAAAAAAAATTAGAGAGCCACTCATGTTTGACATGATCTTATACTGAGATAAATATCTACAGACAGTGGTATGATCATGTACATTCACACATGTGATCATATCAACATAGTTAATTTTTTTCTGACAAGGTGTCATCATCAAGGTAGTTGAACCTCCTCAACAAAGCTTGCTAAGATCAAGTACCAGATAGTATTTTCTAAAGTGTTGGATGATACAGAAACAATCTGTGCAAGTGTAGCAATTTTGATTCAGAAAAAAATTTTAAAAAGTAGTATTTACAAAGGTAATTTTTAAATTCAGTGATTAAATTAAGACTCCAGTCTTCATATTCCAAACACCTGTTCATTTAATTTCTTTTTTTTTGGCGGTTTGCTCTCCTCTCCCCATTCCTTCTCCCCACCACAAATATTAGCCCAGGTTTAAAGTAGACTATCACAATTAAAACTCTTCAAAAAACAGTGAGTTATTCACCTTGTGCCAAAAAAAAGAAAAAAAAAGAAGAAAAAAAAAGCAACACTATAACATTATTCATAAGATTTCATAAATCCTTCATAATTAAGGAAAGTTCCAGGAGCAAAAAACTTCTACAACTTGGGAGGAGAAATAAAGGAAATAGGAGACATACATCCATTGACTTGTTTTTTTGTTAGTTCTTTCTGAATTTCATTTACAAAAAGCTCCTGGTACTTTTTCTAATGTTTCCACACCTCCTTTCTCTGGCACATATGGTTTAATATACAAACAATTTAAATACAATGTCAAATTCAAATTCCCACCATAAATAATTCCACTCTTATGAAAACTGGTGGGGTTTTAGCTATTTCAAAACTAGCCCTGCCTGGCTAACCATTTGGTTAAATAAGAGGATTCTTGCAAAAAATTTGTTGTTCTATTTTAGCCTTGTAACAATTTAATACAAATGAAATCTAGAAGAAACCCTTTTCACTGATGTTGTTTCTTTTTCATATGCCCTAATACCCATAAGTTATAACCATACAGGCTGTGTAAGAAACAGAATTATTTGAGCTTTTCTGTGTTTTCTAGGGGTTCTATGAGCCTGTTGATGTTTTTGAACTTTAACAAAAAATAAAAACTCTTGAAGTCCTTACTCTAAATGGTAGATAAACTCTCTAGCCTTTTTTCTTTGTGGAGTGTTATTATCCATCCTTTTTATAAGATACTGTATTTCTTCTCAGCTTTCAATTTGGTTTGTCAGTACTGTCTCTTTTTGTTTCCATCTTGTTTTTCAGGTTCCAGCTCATCTGGTGACAGAGCTCATAATTTTGCCTCCTTGCTGAAGCTGATCTTTCCACGCTGGTCAGCTGTGAAAGTCAGAATACTGAGTGTTTCTCTAGGTCAGACTGGTACTAATTTGAGTATGGAGGGGAACCAAGCTGGTCTGATGTGGAGTTTGGATTGGTTTCTTCTCATGCTGGGTTGGAGATGGAGCCATCTCAGGTGGTTCAGGGGTGGGGAGCGGTTGCCATTTCCATGCCAGAGTCTTTTAACAGCAAAGATACAGAAGAGAAACGGAGAGGATGAAAAAGAGACTTGTGGTTGAGTGCAGAGAATTCCCATGTCCGTGAGTGGTGGTATTGTTCACTGAATTTGTGACGGCTGACAGAGAAGTGGAATTTGCTGAGGAATTGTTTGAAGGTGTCGGACTTGTTCCATTGGGACCGCAGTAGATCTAGAATGAGGAAAGGAGGGGAAGTAACAAGAAGGGTTATGTTGTCTCTTTTTAAAAGTCAGAACACACATTAGAACAGTGAGCACCGTGTGGCCCCCTCAGACACAGCACTCCAATGATTCAGACAAATGCTCACGCCTTTCATTGTGCACTCAAGGACAAAGACATGCTGAATTGCACGTGTGGGATTTGTTAAAGAAATAAATCCAATATTTTTCTAAATGTATTCACATAACTATTTCTTTATGGAAATCCTTTAATCCTTCCCTAAATTAGAGGACACATAGGTTTCAAAAAACCTCAGGAAAAAAAAAAGTGCAAATGTAGAGCTGTGCAAAGGCTTCTTAGGATAAGAAAGACTTTCAAACCACCAAGTGAATTGCAGTCTGTGTTTGCAGACCAAGCCCCAAACAAAAATATGAGCAAACAATGGTCAAGAATCTATTGATGCTGTTTCTGAGGCTGGTCTGCGGCTGCCTTTGAAGCAATGGTGGGGCTTAATGTGAGTGGATTTAATATTTCAGCCTCTCTTATCTGGCTGTGGTAGCACTGAACTGCAGAAGTTACAACAATGAAGCCATACTGATTAAATCACAACCTATTGGCATTCTAGAAGACACACAAAAAAAGAAGTGCAGTGAAAAGACCATATATTAGCAAATTTTAAAAATGCTGACAGAAAGCAAAATAGAAAATACCTTTTTCCCCTCATAACTCTACATTGTAGGGACAGAACAAAAACTTGCACTCTGTGCAACCTCAAAATCAAGTTATTTCCTATATATGCACAGGAAAATTTTCAAAGATAACCTAAAGTATGTTTATTCCTGTGAAAAAGCATGTGAAACACAAGGATGAAAGACAAGAGCAAGAATCACATTATCCCATCCCCAAAAATGAGCCTAATACAGAAAGCTTGGTTTCAACCCCATGGCAGCAAACTTGTATTCTACCAGAGCATTCTGGTAAGCTCTTAGACTTAATTCAAGTAAAACCATATTTTTTAAAAGAGGTTGGTTAGTTTAAGAAGTGATTCTGTCCACAAAAGGTGTCCTTATTTTCTCATGTTTCTAGTACTGCTGAGAAAATAGATTAGCAGGAGGAAAAAAAATCAATCCCCCAATACTGTAGCAATGAAGTCTATGTTAAATTAATTAGAAAATTGCATAAGCATTTTCTTTTGGTATTTCCTACTAAAAAAACCCCATACAATAGAAAAACATAAGAATGGTGTAAAGCTTCTGGTATTTAGCATTTCTGGCAATCGGCACCGTGTTGGAAGCAATTTAGGACTGCAGGATAAAAATCGCTGGGTTGAAGTTTCTGTTGAAACCGGTCTGAAAGGGATCAATAGTGAATTGCTGAGTTAATAACCTACTGGGCAAGTCCCAGCCTGCCCTGGAATTTTTTTGAGTCTTTATACAAAGACTCCACCATCATTCCATTCTTGGTTATGTATATTTTAAGTTTTCTTGGTTTTAAACAAAAAACTAGTTGCTGAGTATTTTCTCATTTTTTTTGGTGGAAGCGAATGGGCTGATGTCCAAGTTCCCCGGCATCACAGTGGATGGGACCCCAGAGGTATTCTCAGCATGAATGTGATAAATGTGATAAATACCGGCAGCCCAAAGGATCTGATCCTTCTCTCAATCCCTGCCAAGAGCAAGACTGCACTGAGCACAAAGGAGAGGGATAATGCCCTTCCTTGCGAACAAAGAGAGGAGGAGGGCACACGATCCAGCAGTGCCGTCGCTGTTCATTTTTCTGATCCTGCGCTATTCACGCTATCGAAGAGGGGGTCTCTAGGAACAACACACACACCGGTACGGAACCAGCGAGCCCCGCTGGGCCCGGCCGCTCGCAGAGAAGCGGATCGCTGCTGCATCCATCGCCCTTTTGCCGAGGCGGGGCACGCAGGGCACGGCTCGGCCAGCGCAGAGCCAGAGCCCGGCGCCTCCGCTCCCAGCGCTGAACCTGCCGAGAGCCCAGCCCAGGAGCAGCCCCCGAGCTTGGGGGGGGAAGGACCGGAGCCGGGTCCCGCTGCAAAACCTTCCCGGAGCTCTCTGGGCTGGGGAGGGCTCGCTGCTCTCCCTCCGATCAGCGGGGCAATGAGCGCTCAGCTGCCGCTCACACCGCGGCTCCGCGGCTTTCCCTCGAGGCTCCCACGGGAAAGAAAAAGGCGGCCAACTCCGACTCGATCTTTTTTGTGTGACCGGGGTGATCCACGGCACCGCCGTCCCAGGGCTGCGGGCTCGCCCCGCCGCCCATCCCCAGCCGGGGCTGCCCGGGCTCGTTCCGCCCGCCCGCCGCCACCCACGGCCGGCTCCGGGACGGCGCCCACGGACGGGGCAGCTCCTCTCGGGAGGAACCCGCCCTCCGCCGCTGCCGAGGCGGCCGGGGAGGGTCTGGCCCTGGGGCCGGCGGAGGGAAAGCGCCGAGCCGCTCCGGGGCTCACCTGCGTGGGAAGGAGGAGGGCGAAGAGCAGGAGCCCCAGGCCGAGCCGCGCCGCCAGCGCCGTCCCCATGCCCATCTGCTGCTGTCCCGGCGCGATGCTGGTGCTGCTCCTGCCGCGGTGGCTGCGCGCCAGAGGGATGCGCCGCTGCGCCGCGCCCGGCCCCTTTTATAGCAGCGCGGGCTGCCGTGAACGCCCCGCCCCGCGCCCGCCGGGCCCCGCCCTCCGCCCCGCCCTCCGCCCAGCCCCGCGCCCGCCGGGCCCCGCCCTCCGCCCCGCCCTCCGCGCCCGCCGGGCCCCGTCAGCCGCGGCCGCCCCCGGTCCCGCTCGGGCTCCGCTGCCCCTGCCCGGCTGTCCCGGGGACCGGGCGCGCTCGGCTCCTGCCGAACCCTCCCTGACAGAGCCCCGGAGCTCCGCCGGCTCCCCCGGGCTCTCACAGGCGCTGCCCCCCTCCAGTGCCGCCGTCGTGTTCTGGTACGGAGGGACTGGCACAGGCCGTGGCGCTCGAGCTGCAGGTGCTCCACAGAAACGCTTGTGTTTGTAAAAACACCAGGCTTTTCCATTAAAAAAAAAAAAAAAAGAGTGAAAGAAGAAAAGGCAAAAGCGGCTGTAAATATTTCTAAATGGCTGGAGCAGTGGAAAAAAAGCTGGGGAGTTAAGATCCCATCTTGTTTAAAGCTGCCTCACCATCACTGCTCAGGCTTCTGACCACAGGTTGCAATTTCAAGCACTCTGGATCTAAATATTTTATTATTACCATTATTTTTTAAAGAAACCTATGTAACAAGTGGAACACAAAGTTCTTCCAGCTGCAGCCTCTGTGTAAGTGAGGTTCTACCTCTGGCACAGTAAGGGCCTGCTGTACTTGTGTTGTATCTCCCCCTTGGCTGACTGAACACTGATCTGGTGAGGCCCTGACACGGCCTTTCAGATGTCTCAGCAAATGGACAACTGAACAAAACCAGTCTGTGTCCTCTTTATAAACTACAAAAAAGAGACACCCACGTGCTGATTCTATTGTCACAAAACAGTTGTTTCTATCTAAGATTTTCTGTTGACTCAGACAAAACAAGTTTCAAAATTGGATGTATTTGTGTTTATCTCAGAACAAAGTGTGAGGAGATACCCAAGTCCAACACTACAGAACTCGTAGGCTATCTTTAGGGGCTGGACTGCTTTTGCAGAGCTTCCAAGGACTTTGCTAGAACTCAGTCCAGAAGCACAGGAAATGTGGAGAGATGCAGTGTAGAACCTCACTGTAGAACCAGGTGCTGGCCCTTGTGTTGGACAAGAATATTTGGTTCCAAACGAAGTGTTTCATTAATTCTTTCAGAATGCCTGACAAAGCTATGGTAATTTTATTTTCCCAGAAATAAGGGCATTTTGCAAGCTGTACCACCCAAGATATCATCCTTATTTTATACCAGGACAAAAGAGCTTTTGAGAGCTGTGCTAAGTCTGAAGCACTTCTGAAGCAGCATTTCCTTCATTCTGATCACAGCCGCAGCCCAGTCCTTAACTATAGAGAGACATAGTCTGTCAACAGAGTAACCATGGGAACAGTCAACAAATTGATGGTCTCTGCACATTCATTGGCTGTGAATCCACTGAAAGCGGGATGCCAGAAGATGGGTTTTCATAATTATGGAGATATAAGGAGAGAGAAGAAAGAGAACTGTGGTGGACTTAAAATGACCAAGGAGTGACAAAGCTGAAAACACTTCTGTCACTACTTTGCCTTGCCAACAGTCAGTTTTGGTTGTCACAGTTAAATGACTCACAGATGGGAGGGAGGTCACCTTTTCATCCAGTAGATAAGACTAAGACTTCAGAAAAGTGAAATTCCCTTGAGAGAAGTCATGTGAACCACAGCAATACAGTCAGGGCTCACGTGATTCTGACACCAGACTCCGTGCAGGAGATGAAAAATGAAGGGAATCCAGTTAGGGCTCAACAACAGCCACAGCAAAGAATATTCTGGTGTAACTCTGACAGGGATGGTTGCCATTATCATCTCTCCCATCTTGTTTGGGAGAAAAGGAAGGGATACAGCTGTTGCATGATCCCACAGGGATCAGAACTGGCTGCTCCAGGTTGGAGCAGCAGCTGAGACACTTAAATGTCAACACCAGGACAGATGAGAATGAGAGAATAACACTCAGATGGCCCTTCCCATTCTCTACCTGGGCATCTTGCCTGAGGTCTGTAGCTGTAAAACAAGAGGATAATGCACAGTTCTTGTCAGGTGACATGAACCAATACAGCATGACACAACTGACCATTATTATTATAATTATTATACAGTGTATTGCACTTCTGGAGTTTTAACAAGTTTCAGTGAAAATGAGGGTATCATTCTTTTTTTCTAAAAATATTGTGAAGTCTGTTCCTCTACTTAAAAATAAAGAAAAAAAACCTGAGGTTTAACAACATTTGGCAGAAATTATAAATTACAGAAATAGTAAAACTCTGTAAAGTTTATGTTTGGAGGCCAAAAAAATGCCTTTTTGAAGTATTCCTGAAATACTAATATAAATAAGGAAATATTCTGTCAGCAAGAGGGAAATGCTAAAAATATTTTAAGCCCAGGATTTTCATTGAAGCTTTTGTCATTGGAAATTATAATGCCTAACACTCCATTAAATTTATACAACCAACTTTTCCCCATTCAGGAAAGCTGCAATATTGATTCCTCCTGAACACATAAATCATCTGCATTCCTAATTCCAAAATCTTTTTTTTTTTTTACATCTGAAGTCTATCATAAGGTCTGCAAAAGATTTATCTGAGCAAGAGCCCAGGATCCAATATATGGATTTTTCAACAAGGCAAGGAATGCTGTGAGCTGAGAACTGTACCAAGTGAAGCACTGCTATCTGGTGGCCAAAAAGAACTTCAGATATTTTTCTTTCAGCAAAGACAATGTGCTCCCTCAATCAAACACCCTTTGATAGCAGTGTGTTCTTAGGGCTCTCATCATGTTGAGATGCAGTGTTAAATATTGTTGAATCCCCGCTGTTCTGCTTCCTTTAGTTTTTATCCATAGGTCAGCACCTCTCCCAGTTAAATACATAGTATTTGATTAGAAAGGTTAGCAAAAGAAGGGAGAAAATGACGTTGATCTTTTGAGTTAAATGTAAGTTCATGTGTATATTCCACCAGTAACTTTTAAGTTGATTGAGCTTTGCAATAGGCATAGCTCTCAGTTCGGTGAGCAGAAGCAAAACTTGTGCTGCTTTGCACAATGCACTGGAAAACAAGATCAGCTGAAATGACTGGCAGAAAATCCCAACAGTTGCTTATAAAAGGAGGCAGAGAAGTCTACAAGACACATAAGTAATTTATTCAAATACATTACATTTAAATAAAAAGCTTTAGCAAAATAAGTGGAGACAGAGCATTAAGTGGAATGAATGAGAAATAATTTTGAGTTAACCATTAATTTACTCTTACCTTTTAGATGCTAATCTTGGTCCATCAAAAATATTTTAGGAGCATCAATTGCCAATGAGAATCCCTGGATCTTGTGTTCCCCCAGCCAGCTCTTCACTCTCCTTGGCTGTGCACAGACCAGAACTTAGTACTCATATATGAGAACTTACCCTGTGGGTCCTCTCAGTGTCTTCACCCATTTCAGGATGCTCTCAGTACTCACCTGAGTCATATTATGAGTTATTTTAGTTAATACCCACCTGTGAACTTGTGTATTTATGTATTAGAACCTGGTGTTTTTTCAAAAGACAGATTTGGAGAAATCCATTTTTGAAGTGTTCATCAACTAGCCCACATAGGCTGATCTAAGCTGACATAATCTGGTGATGTTTCCTTGATATCCATTTTTAGCATATGGTTATGCCTTGAGGAACTCACAGGTCAATATTTCCCAATATTTCCTAATATTTCATTAGTTAGGCTGGTCCTTTCCTTGCTGCTTGTTTAGTGGAAAGGACGTGTGTTGCAGCAGCTCCAGCCATGTAATCAAAATTTGCCAGATATTTTGAAGCACCCTTCCTTACATTTGCATCTTCACGACCATTGCAGAACAAGACTGAAATACTGATGTGACTGGCTGAGACTGATTTTAGACAACTGTTGGCTGTTTGGCACGTGTCTTGGATAAGAACTTGGAATATATTTATTGAGGATTGCATTTCCTCTTCCAGTGAAGGGTTCATGTTAGATTTTTATTAATAAAGCTTTTAATGGAAGGCTTTTAATGATTGGTGGTAATGTAAATCTCCATTTATTGGTAGTAAATGTTGATTAAATTCAGCTACACATATCTTCAGACATGGGCTGTGCTGCCATGATGCAGAGCCAGGATTCCAGCAGTGGCACTGGTTCCCTTCTGTGTTGGTCTGAGACAAAGGTGTTGGGTTGGTTAGTTATAGTTATAGTTATAGTTATAGTTATAGTTATAGTTATAGTTATAGTTATAGTTATAGTTATAGTTGTAGCTGTAGCTGTAGCTATAGTTATAGTTATAGTTAGTTATAGTTATAGTTATAGTTATAGTTATAGTTATAGTTATAGCTATAGCTGTAGCTATAGTTATAGTTATAGTTAACAAAACCATGATTTCCAGACCTGGAATTGTAAGTCTGGAAGTTTGAGCAGAAGGGAAATTGTGATTCCAGAAACAGTCTCAAGAAGAAATGTGTAAGGGTTGCTGCTTTAATGTCCGTGGATCATTTGACTTCAAGGGATGGTGTCAGCCTACACAATTAGGTGTGGCTTCAGAGCTGCTTGAAAGCACACCTTTCTCCTTAAGTCAAACAAACTCTTGGGTGACATCAATACAAACAAATTAAATGGCAGCAGAGCCTGTTCTTTGGCCTTCAGGCCACCTGACATGTCTAACCCTGTCCCCACTGTTAAACTCTCCCAGTCTCCAGAAGATGGAGGCTGAGTCTAAGCTGCCTGTTGGTGCATGGCTGTCCCTGGCCTGAGCTGACCCCAAACTTTTCCATGGTCAGGATTGTTTGAGATCGTGCTACTTGGAACAGGACAAAAGCAAGACAGAGATCTTCTTCACTCATGAGGCATAATGTCAGATAACAGGTCCATAGACATGAAGAAGTAAAAATGACCAAAGGTCATTTATTTCATCTTCTAATTTGAGGAAAGCTTAAACACTACACTCAGAAAAAAAATCAGTGAAGGATATTCCCCAGCCCATGGGCCTTCTGTTTTTTGCCAAACTATCTTTGCATAACATTCTCTTAAGTCTTCTTGCTGTAAGTTTACATTGCACTGCAACAAATTGCAGCATTTCATAGTAAAGTGCACAGATAATAATGGTGACCAGCTTTGTAGCAAAGTGTTTACTGGTTGAAAACACATCAGACACTTTGCACTGACAGAAGGAAGGGGTGCATGACAGCAGCCATCCACATCTGAGTCTCCCTGGAAACCCTCGATGGGTGATGAAAGGAAACAAGTGCTTCTGTGACGTAATAATCTCATTTCAACACAGACATCTGAAATAGATTCATCCCTTCCTGGAGATGCTGACATCTCTTCACCAACTCCTAAAAGAGTATAGATGATTCACTCTGACATTTGCCACTGTATTTTCCTGTAGTTTGAGGAACAGATTCAATTCCTTCAAGCCTTCTTCACAGAATTTAAATGCTTTTTTTGTCACTTTCCTTTGTACTCTCTCAAATCTGTCTTAATTAGATCACCTTTTCCAAAGTAGCACATTCTACTCAAGATAAGACTTCATCATGCAACAGCTCCATTGATGCACCATAGAAAGAACAATTTTTCCAACTGTTTTGTTTTGTTTGTGGTTTGATGCAGTTTTGAGATTATCTCACTCCTGTTCTTGAGCAATAGTGCAATGTTAGCACTTTTCCCATCTCCCTGAATTTTCATTCTATGATGAAACTTATTAGTAATTTCAATTATTGCAGCCATGTTCTTCTCACCATTATCTTGAGCCCTAGCTGTGATTTCTTTTACTGGATTTGATATTCTGCATTACCTCTCTTACCTGGGGATAAAAAGTTAGCTATCCTCATACTATACCACTACTTTGCTGTGCTTCTTTCCACACAAATGAAAATATATACACTGAAAATCCTTGCATCCTTATTAGTCATTTTAATCATCATCATTAGTTTATGACTGCTGGGATTTCTTCTATCACTGACACTTTACAAGACCTATGTTTTCAGCCCTGCATATGAAGCATTTTTGTCTGATAGCAGTGGAAATCTTTATCTTCTTTTGAGAAATGTTAAACACGTGTACCTTGCAATCTGGATCTTGTATTCTGCTTCCTTTTTTTTTTTTTTTTTTTTGTTTGCTATTGTTTCCTTGGTTTTGTGGTTTGGTTTTCTGTTGTTGTTGTTTATTTACTGCCTTCTCTTTGCCAGTTAACAGGGCACATTTTTACCCACAGCTATCAAGAAGATGGTCTGTATGAAAAGAGAGCTGTCTTATGGAGTGCCTAGGTTCAGAATTAATTACCAGTCATGACTGCTGCATGGCACCCTGAAGGGGTTATTCTTTTGTAATCTTTTCTGGGCAGTTTCTAGTTTGAGTAGAGGACAGGCAGAGATAACAAAGTAATGATAATAAACCATGGAGAAATCTGATAAATAGGAAGATCTAAAGTTGGATGGGAAGACACAACATTTTAAATCAAAATAAGAACAAATAGGATTAAATCATGTGTAAAGTAGATCAGCTATTCTTCCCATTTCATAATAGAAAAAGGGACCAGTGTAGGATTTGAAAAGAGGAACTGCTAAAAGGAAACGTGTATCATGTATCACAAGGAGTGTTAAGACTTCATGTATCTTTTAAATGGTGAATACTTTATCACATGGGATCATTATGCAAGGCACAGAGGAGTGGTCACACACTGATGAGAACACTGAAACAGCTCGTGTTGCAAGGACAGGCTTCCCAGGGAGATAAAGCATCCCAGATCTTCTACCGTGGGATTTACACATCTTACACACCTTTGGAACTGCACATTGTGGAAGGGCAGGACAGCCTGGACACCAAGCTATATTATTCTGACATTCTTTCCCTCCTTATTGCACCTTTATTGATATAGTTTCTTTATGTGTGTGTTTGTGTGTGTGTATCTCAAAGGTGCACTGAAACAGATAAATTTTTCTGTTTACAGATGCTAATCAAGAAAATTTGGTCCCTGAGTCGCACTGGAAGCTGAAGTCCTTTGCTCAGCCTTTTTTCTGCTTTTAAAAGCAAACCTGACACAAAATATTGTTGGTTTGGTTTTGTTTGGGGCTTTTAGTTTGCTTGTTTTAAGGAAACTTTAACTATACAAACATGGAGAAACAATTGAAATTTCCCTACTGGAAATTAATAATGCTAAACCTGCATGTGTAGATCTTGAATTAGTTGCTATCAATTAGGAAAGAGAACATTATTTTCTAGTAACTAAAGACATTAACCTGAGAAGAATACAGAGGAAACACAGAAGTAAACAAATAATTCAAAGTACTTAACATTTGCTCATGGACTATGTTGTTTTGTGGCTAGTAAATAAGGTTCAAATAATGACTGCTTAATTGATTGGGTTTGGGTTTTATTGCATTTGCCACCCACTGTTGGTGTAGGTAGATAAATCCTAGAGCAGCAACCAACACCAGCAGAATCTAAACACGTTCACTACAGAATGAATGAAAGTCTCAAATCCTGTCTTAGGAAACAGCACGATAACTTTTCCTACCAAAAACTTTTGTGTTTTAGACAATTAGCAAACAAGAAAGTGAGGGTGAAACAACAAGACAAATCTCATTGGAAAGCTCTCACCAAACTGGGAAATGAAAGAATTAGCAGTGAAACTGCAGAGATTTTAATCTTGGTGCAGCTGGATTTGATACCAGGCTGGCTGAAGGAAGTTGCTCACTGTTTTCCTCCCTTTGCTTAACCCCTGATGTAACACCAGTTTTCACTGCAAGGCAGCAACGTGTTTCTGGTTTAGGTGGTTCACCGTGCTCTGACGGATGGAGTGGCCTCACATCACTTCTTCAGTGCAAGTCAGAGCAACCTGCACTATCCACCTCCATCTTTCTTATCATGGCTCAGTGTAGCCTTACTTTAGAAGATAATAACAGTACAAAAGCCAAATTAGCCAGGTAGCAAAAAGGATGGTGAAAAAAGAGAGAATTCTACCTCAACAAGTGGTTGTATCTCCGTCACTTAAAGAAATACAAAACAATACCTGAAATTCCTCCACCTCCCCCTACTCCCCTAATTACCATCTTTAATGTCTAAGATGGGTTTTCAAGGAATAAGTAAACTGCAAGTAAACGTTCTTTGTGAAAACTTGCAAGGGATTCTCTTGCAGGATGTCAATGTGGCTGCAGGAAAAAATGGGCAGAAGTTCATAATGCAGTTGTTTCCAGAAGAGATGAAATGGCAGCACAAAGAGTTGGTAAGTAGAGAGAAACGGGTTTCAGTGTGCTGGGATAGGAGCTGAATGCATTAAAGGTATCCTAAAGAGAATAAATACAATATTTTATAGTAAAAGATAATACAGTAGATTATACAGGCAAATGTGTGAGAAAGGGAAGTTTAGAGCAGCGTGTCAGCTGAAAAGGCAGCACTGGAAGAGCTGGAAAGGGAGATTCTGCTGCGTTATTTTTCAGAGAGGGGCTTTAGAGAAAGAGATGATAGGATTATTTGGTCACAGCTTGAATGCAAGTAACCAGCTAGAGGAACTGTCTCTAGGCTATGGACTGAGAAAAAGGAATGTCTAAGCAGTTACAATAGGTGTGACATTGGAAGGGGTGAATTAGCAGTCAGGAAGCTCATTATTCAAATGAATATGGACAAACTTAAAGGTGATGCTCGTATGGGAACACTCTGTTTGGCCAGGCAGCATAAATATGCATAGAACTGTCCAGTCACCTTCTCACCTTGAAATAAGCACTGCAAGTTAAACAGTGTGTGGTCTCAACAACGCAATGCTGGAGCCAAATCTGCAGAGACAAGTGATGTGGTGAGATGTGCCTTGCAGAATGTTGTCAGAGCTACTCACAGCACTCACATGGCAGCATGGGCTCTTTATTTTGAGATGCAATGAGTGTCAGCAGATCCAGCGCTGTCACTGGACCGACCTTGCAGGAAAACAAAGGTAACAAAAAACCCCAGGCAGTGGGGAGGGAATTCCCAGTTACAGATTCAAACATACAGCTCAAAAGCTACTCAGAATTTTCTCTCTGAGCTCTCAAACCTAAAAGACTAATCTCCTTGTGAGTGAATGGCATAGGGAGTATAGTGAAATATCCAAAATGAAAATCAAACAAGAGAGGAATTACCCTTCCTAAAGAGGAGATGACTCCACTGGAAATAAAAGAAATTAATCAACTCTATGAGAATAGCCATGGCAAAACCACATTTGGTCAGACTAACTAAAAATAAATAAAAATACACCACCATGAATCTGCCAGAGATAAATGATCATTGTTTCTTACCGAAACTGAAACTTTTGACTGTATGTTGCTGAGGTTTTATATTTAAAGAAAAAAAGAAAAAAAAAGTAATCTGAAAGCAGCTTAAAGAACATCCTGCTGAGAGACAGTTATGACTGGAGTGAGCTTGAGCAAAGCCTCTGGTGCGGGAACCTGAGCCCGTGAACGCCTTGAGAGGAGCTTTTCAGTGCCATCTAATGGCAGACTGAGAAAAACTGCACTGAGGTCTTCATCCCCTCAAAACATTCTGGTTGTAATTACAGTCCCATACATAAAAAGCAGGATTAATCATTCTCAACTTAATTTTTGCATCGTTTTTTATTAAAAAGTGCACATACTGACCCCCCAACACTGTGGCATGGGAGTCTGACAGGAAGGCCTGAGGGACGCTGAAGTTCCTCTGCAGTCCAGGGCTGAGTGAATCCTGGGAGGGTGGGGGGCCGGAACCCCAAAAACCTTGGTAAGCATCTGCTTTCATGACTGAGATGTAATGATAACATAATGTGCTTCCCAACCAGTACAACTGGAACAGCTGCCCTCATGGCTGGACTAGGAAATTAAGCAAGTGTGACAGAGGCGATGTCTCCGTTTGGGGTTGCGAAATGATGAGGTAAATCAGATTTGTGATGCCTGCTCATGACAACTAAGTCGCATTTCCTCTGCATCTGAATAATTTCTGCTTCTGTCAGATGCAACAGTATCATCATATTTTAAAATATAAAAGACGGGGTGATTTTGGACACACTCTTTACCTTGCCATTCAATATGAAGGGGTTATAAGGATGTGTAATACCTGAACAACATAGAAAGGCACTAATACTTATATTTTGGTTTACAAAGAGTAAGTTAACTTCATTCTCAGCAATGTTAGATCATTACTTTAATCCTACATGAGACAAATCAAATTCCAAAATATTTGAAGAGAATGGGGTGTATGGAAAGACAGGCTTGGGGTGGTTTTTGTTGAGTTGTGCCTGAGGGGTTTTTAATTCCTTGGAGAAGGTGGTAGCACTTCTGCTTAGGGAGTCCATGTTGCTCTTGACATTTTTTCTGCTTTGCCTCACTATGTGCCACTATGAATGCAAGTGAGTTACTCTTACCATTCTTTTTTTTCCCCTCAGTAAGTATGTATGTATATTTTATGATATACAGGGGAAAAGTCCTAAAAAAGTTAGAGGCTATATTCTCGACTGAAATTGGTCAGAATCTCATAGAACTTATCACTGGAACATTCAAAATACATAAAGACACAAAGGTGTTCAGTGATTTCTTCCCAGTGAAGTTTCTAAGGAGGGGAAATAGCTTTGCCCGTTAATTGCTCCATTACCAAATATCCCTGACAAAAAACCCTCCCATTCAAACATTTTATGACAAAGTTTATACAGATGAAAAATCAAGCAAACACTTATAATGCCCGTGCTAATTGCACAGCTGCTGTTCAGCAGTGGTTCTGCAGTTATATCACTTTTCAGATTTGCCAGTGTTTTTCCAAGCGATGACTGGTCTGTCAGCTGAGGTGGCCAGCATTTTAAGGCAGAACTGTAAAGTTGAGGAGCTTTTCCATCTGCCAAAATTACCCTTAACCTTGTGCAGCCACTTACATTATGGCAAGATACTACCAATCTGGTTGCATTCTGTGCCTGCTCTGTATGGATACAGAGAATCCCCCAAATCCTGAGAAATCAGAGCATTCAGAAGCACCAAGAGACTGGTGCACAGCCTGGAGAAATCTGGGAGAAGGCACAAGCTCCACAGAAAAGGAATTATGAATTACCTCCAGTAATGGACACGCTGAGTAAAAGAGGGAGATGTTATGTGAAGGAAAGTAAGGATAAGGGAAAACATGAGCCACAGAGGGGTTTGGATTAAATTGTCATGGTGGCCAAGCCCTTCAAATCAATCTGTGGTTGGAAAACTTGGCATCTGCTGGAGCAATTTCCCCAGTGACAGATTTTAATGTTTTTCTGGTTTGGGCATTTGGTCAGAGCATGAGGGGCTGAAAACACAGGGAAAAAAAAACTTCCCTAGAAAGCTGGGAAAATTATAATGGGAAACAGCTCCGGCAGATCTCAGTGGAACAGGAGACCATCAGTGCTGCCCCAGCCATGCAGCAGAGGACAGGGCAGAGGGGCCCGGGCACAGAGGGCTCCTCCCGTGGAGTCCCGGTTTGCTGGGGAGGGATCGGCAGGACGCCCGCTCCAGCCTCTGCTCCCAAACCACAGCGCACAGCGTGCAGCGGGGGAGAGGCACCACAAAAACCTAGGGGGACGATGCCAAGGTGATGGAGCCAAGTTTGTCTTGGTGGTGCCAACTATTAGGACACGAGGCAACAGGCAGAAAATGATGCGCAGGAAATTTCACCGGCACGTGAGGAAGAATTTCTTTACTGCTGGGATAACCAAGCACTGGAACAGGCTGCCCAGAGAGCTTGTGGAGATACTCAGCAACTGCCTGGACACAATCCTGTGCCCCGTGCTCTGGGATGAAAAAGTAGTGCAGTCTCTTCGATGTGATGTGATCTTGAAAGCTGGTCTCGACATGGCAAGAAAGTAAGTACAGAAAAAACAACTTGCTACTGAGAAAGATGTCATGCATCTGAAGGTTGGCTTTTGATAAATTTTTACTGCTGGAATAAGCAGTATTTGGGGGTTTTTGTTGTTTTTTGTTTGTTTGAGGGTTTTTGGGGGTTTTTTTTTTTTTTTTTTTTTTTTTTTTGTTGTTGTTGTTGTTGTGGTTTTTTGGTGGTTTTTTTGGGTTTTTTTGTAGCTTTTTTGACTCTCTAAATATGTTTTGGATGTATGGGCATTCCTGTGTATTTCACCCTGCCTCCCTTGAAACAGCCTGCTTGAGCAGGGAGGCTGGACCAGATGGCCACTGTGGCGCCTCCCGGCCTTGCCCGTTCCGTGCTCCCGTGGAGGCGCCTCGGCTCGCAGACGGCGGGCACGGGGCGGAGGAAGAGCGGCCCCCGCGCTGCCCGTCCCTCCCCGGGGCGCCGAGCGGCTCCGCCGAGCCCCGGTGCCGGCAGAGGGCGCCGAGCCTCGGCTGCGGCGGCTCCGGCTCCGCCTCCGGCGGGCGGGCGGGCGAGCGGCGGCGGGGACGGCAGCGCGGCCCGGGCCGAGGCGCCCCGGCACCCAGGTAACGCCGGCCCGCGGGCCGCCCTCCGCCGCCGCCGGGGCGGGCGCGCCAGGGCTCCGAGGCGGCGGGGCCGGGTCCTGGCGGCGGCTGGCGGCGGCCGGGCCGCGGCCGGGCCCCTGCGGCCTCCCGGGGCAGCCGCCAGGGAAGGCGGGGCCGCCCGGTGCCGCCGCCGCCGGGGGTCAGGGGGTGCCGGGCCCGGCTCTGCCCGCCCGGGGGCTCCAGCGGGGCGGAGGGGCCGCGCCTGCTGCGCCGGGCGGGCTCAGCGCCCTCCTGGGCCGATTGTACCGGCTGGCCTGCGCGGAACAGACCACGGTCGAACGCTAAAAAGATGCAATGTTTGTTAGCACGTTCTGCAAACAATTTTTGCAAAAATATTTCTTTGCACGTTCTGCAAGTAATATTTGCAGTAATATTTCTTTGCATGTTCTTGCAGTTCCAAACAACTGTTGCAATTTGTCCCCGAACTGAGGAGAGGCCTGTGTCTTCTTCAGTCGCTGTACTGTCCTACAATTCAAACTATTTGTCCCATATTTTAAGGTCACATATTTAGAGCCAAGCAAAATACAGGGGAGGTGTGGTTATTTTTATTTGGTCAGTAATTGCTGTCATTGATCAGGGTTTTTTTCTCAGCCACAAATATCGCCTCATTGAATGTTTCGGCAGAGGTCACTGGGGTGCGGGGAAGCCAGACTGTA
Organism: Ammodramus savannarum pratensis; assembly: GCA_020466415.1. Classification (NCBI taxonomy): domain Eukaryota; kingdom Metazoa; phylum Chordata; class Aves; order Passeriformes; family Passerellidae; genus Ammodramus; species Ammodramus savannarum. The sequence goes on along the minus strand of JAHXMQ010012337.1, from coordinate 10,815 downwards.
ATCTCGTACGGAAACACGTGTTTCCGTGGATGTGAGATCACAGTAAAAGGCAGCGCAGCGCCCAGCTCGGAGGGGCTGTACATCAGTTTCTGAGAGCCTGGAAAGACATCTGCGGTGTTTTGGGGGTGTTTGCCAGGTCAGCGAGAGGAGCAGCAGCGCTGTATCGATCAGCCTTGCCCAGCAGCGCCGGGGAGCTGTCACACGAGCCCGCTGCTGGCAGTGTCACTGCTGGTGTCACCCTGTCGCGGTGCATGGAGCCGCGTTATTTCTGCCAGCGCTACCGCGGCGCCACTTCCCATCTGCACAAACGGGGGGGGACGCTGTGCAGCGTTTTGCCATGCAGGGCTGTTGTGGTACAGGCAGAAGAAACGGAGCTTTTCTGGATTTGCTTGCTTGCAATGTTCAGCAACTTGCTTGTATTGACAATGACTCATGATAACTAGAGATATCCCTGTGCTTTTTATGACACAGATAGCAGCGTTACTGTGTATTTTGTGATTGTATTTCTGATGTAGGGAGGGAAGTGCCGCAGATGTGTTTGCACAGTTAATGCTGAACACCAGAAAAAGAATTGTAAATGGAGTATTCTGCTGGGCTTTTCCGCGTTTGTTTCTCGTCTGGTGTCTTAGCTCTTTGCAGTGTTGGCCAGTGTATGAGAAAGTCGGATCACAAAGCCGCCTAAAGCCTTGTGCTCCTAGGTGATGCATCACTGCATGGGGAACTGGATACTCATCTTTTTGTAGTAACTGTTATGACATATGTAGGGAAATCCTTCCAATCCGTCAAAGCAGTCGCTCATTTTTACATATGAATGTTTGTTTTATTTTAGGTTATGCTATGACTGGCTTCAGACTCCCCATCAGCACTTTCAGAAAACTAAATGTCTGGATCGGACTGTGGGAGAAATTTCCCTCAAATAAACTCTATCCCACTTGGAGGAGAAGCTTATTCTGCAGCTGCCAAGCAAGCACAGTAAACTACAGAAGATGTTTCAGTTTTTCCCCACTCAGACTCAGTGCACTAAGACTCTCTCCAGAGTATATCTCAGTACTTTCTCTGAGGAACAAAAGCAGCAAAAGCTCTAAAAAGAGCAGACAAAGCGTTCAAGAAGAGGAGGAAGAAGAGGATGAAGATGAAAGTAATTTGGAAGATGAATTTGAGAATGACCCCAATGTAGTAAAAGATTACAAGGATCTTGAAAAAGTAGTGCAGTCTCTTCGATATGACGTGATCTTGAAAGCTGGTCTAGACATGGCAAGAAAGTAAGTACAGAAGAAACAACTTGCTACTGAGAAAGATGTCATGCATCTAAAATTTGACTTTTGATAAGTTTTTACTGCTGGAATAACTCAATATTTGTGTTTGGGTTTTTTTTTGTGTAGCTTTTTTTGACTCTCTAAATATGTTTTGGATGTATGGACATTCCTGTTTATTTCACCCTACCTCCCTTGAAACAGCCTGATTTTGTTTTTCCCTATCTGCAGTATTTCTAAGATTGCTGAGGAGGCATTTTGTAATCACTTCCTATTTATTTAAAAGTAAGGAAATGCAAAATACTGTACTATGTAATATGAAAAGGTCTAATTTGAGATTGAGGGAGAAAAATAATGCACTATTTAATGAATGGAGAAATAGAGGCTGGTAAGTATAAGCTTCACAGGTTCACTAGGTAAATGTGCAGTCTATAAATGTATCACAGTGTTGGATCTAATGCAACCTGCAGAAGTCTGATATCACTGTGTTGTTGGAACAGAATGTTAGTATAACTTGATCACTAACAAATTATTAAACTGGCTGGTGCAGGAAAGGGGATATTATTTATTGGATATTCAGGAGACAGATCCCTAGAAACAGCTTTTCTGGCACAGAGCACCTACATGCTATTGTTTCATTTAATATTTGTGAAAGCCCTTTTCCTTCCGTCCAGTTCAAATCTCTCCTGACCTTAAGTAGCGTCCTTTGCACACAAGTTAGAGGTGTAGAAATGTGCCTTGCCTGTGAATGGTGGTGTTGTGTTTCTGCAAAGAAACAATTGCATTTTGTTTGCTGCACACTGTAACTGCAATAAACCCTTGTTTTTCTTCAGTAAAGTAGAAGACGCATTCTACAATAATGAACTCAGGCTGAATGGAGAAAAACTATGGAAGAAAAGTAGAACTGTAAGACTTTTTAAATTTTTTTTAATATAGTACAAGAAAATATCTAAGGCATGATCTTCTCCCTCTAGATCACTCTGCAAAGGGGAATGCACAGCACTGCTAACACCACTTCCACCTGAGGGGATGGTGTGACCATGGTTCCCTGGGTAAAACTTTATTCCCTAAGGCAGACAGGAAACTTGTGTGGTTGGAGAGTCACATCTAAGTCTGAAAGTCAGGAGAAGGCAGCAAGGACGGAACATTTTAAGTTGCTGAAGGAAGTGATGATATCCCTATGTGAGGTTGATGGAGTAGGAATGATTAAATCTGAGGTACTGGTGGAGCAGGCACAAGATTAAAGAAAAAGAGGAAGTTTAATGATAGAAAGGGATTGAAACTGGGGTAGCTGAGGGAAAGTTGTTGTACCTGTAATAGAGCACACAGGACCACGGTTAGGAGAGAGCCAGAAGGGCCACCAGACACGTACTTGTACCTACCCTTTCTTTATGTGAGGGTGATCCTTGGTGGTGGCTGCTGTCATCAAAGGGCAATACGATGAGAAGTTTGGATTCCCAATCCCATAGAGTTAAGGCTGGTTTATGAGAAGTGTACTGCTTCTGTGACTTTTGAGAGGAGCACAGGCACTTGCTGAGCACTCTGTTCTTTGAAACACTTTAAACTGTTCTAAAGGCAGGAGGGAGAACTTCACACTTTGCTGGTTTGTGTCTGTGTTGACAGGAAATAAAGACATACATGAAACCTTTTTTATAGAGTTAGGTGTTGGTTGTATCACACGGAGTGCGAAGTTCTTGGCAGGGGAGGTCCTGAGACCTGTAATTGTGTATTGCCACGACTTTCCTGGAAATTCAACACTGCAGGATCTGTAATAGGTCTGGTTTTGGCTGCCTTCCTCCTCTCCTGTGAGATAGGAATATTAAGTGGAAAGAAAGGAACATGGTGGGGATTTCCCCAGGCAATGTTTATAATCACTCATTTCTCTTTCTGTTTCCAGGTGAAACTTGGTGACACACTGGATCTCATAATCGGTGAAGATAAAGAAACAGGAACTGCTGTAGTTATGCGGGTAGTCTTAAAAAAATTATCTGACAAAACTGAAAGTGAAAAATACAAAGTTATTTTGAGGCGTTGGAAAAACTTAAAAGTGCCCAAACAGGATGTACTTAAGTAACAAGGGGTTGCATGTGGCAGCATAAGATTTTTGCAGAAAAACATATTTTTTTGTTAAATATGAATTTTGGTTGAACAAAATTACAGTACCCTTTTTAAGGGCTTGTGTCAGAATGTTATCTTGCTCTGCTGCATACATCAATAATCATGCAATAAAGCCTGTCACTTTTTGCTGGTAGCTTTGTCTTGTGGTACTGTAAGTTAAAAGATCCAACACTTACATTTCCAGGAAGTTTCTTATAAATAATGAATCAATAAAGACTGATTTGACCACTATTATTTGCTGTCTAATTTTGTTAATCAGAAAGGTTACATTAAAGCTGATATCACATCAAGCAAACTGGCTTTCTTTGTTTTATCTCTGTTCATGAAGTTGGATGAAAGCCATCCAGACAGGTTTTTACCCAGTCAATGATGCACCTGTGCAAGCCATAAGCAGCCACTTTCTCAAGAAGGAGGCTGTGGAAAATATCAGAAGCTTTACTAAAGTCCAAGTAGACAACATCCACAGCCTTTCCTTCATTCATTAAGGAGGTTGGTTTATCACAGATGGAGATCAGGCTGGTCAAGCAGGACCTTCCTTATATTTCCTTTCCAAAGTGTTTGTGAGCCTTTCTTTTCAGGTTCGCAAGATTTTGTTTCCCTTCCCAAAAGGAAATAACATTTCCATTCGGGAAGGGAAAAGGAATCTTGCAATTTCAACGGGGATCAATTGGGCAATCTTTGGTCCATGTCCCTGCACTTGATGGCATGCCATGCCTTTTGAGAGCTTTCACTTTGGCCAAGACTTTTTTTTTCAGTATCCACGCCATGTCCCTCATATCTTCCCCTCAAAGTTGTGTCTTCCTCCTTGGTATTTTCCCCTGCTTTTGCAACATCTGTTAGCTTAGTTTTGGCCTGTTTTGGTCCTTGGCACTGCACCTCATTTTCTCCCAGACCACTTTCTTGTAGTCA
>JAHXMQ010012336.1:29065200-29086601 GCA_020466415.1 Ammodramus savannarum pratensis | reverse complement strand
CCCTTGCTTTCTTCCCCTGGCCCCCATCCTGAAATTCTGCTGAATCTGCCCAAATCTGTATGGTTTGGCTGCGTCTTGGGCATTTTTTATCTGGGTATAAATAGAGTGACTTTTGGACAAATATTCTGTGTCTGAAGGAGCCCAGGAATTGAACTGCCAAGGGGCTGGTGAGTGGGGAAGAGTGGGGAGGCTTAATTCCCTGTTTATTCCTGGTTTTCCTTGTTGTTTGGTGATGGGCAGAAATTGAGGAATTTTTCTGCCCAAATTTCAGATTTTTTTACCCTTTCCCTTCCCCAGTTATGACTTTGGCCCCCTTTCCCCCACAAGCTTCATAATTTTAGCCCTTTCTATTTCAAAATGTTGGGTTTTAAACACTTCTTTTCCCAAGTCTCAGGGGTTTGCTCTTTTTGTGCATCTTTCTCCCAAATTTCAGGTTTTTTTGTCCTCATCATGCCCAAAAACTGGTGAGTTTTTTCTTCACCTTTTTGAGGCCAAATTCAGCATTTGGGAGGGTTTGTGTGGGACAAGGTGAGTGAAGGGTTTTCCTGGATGTTGAGCCCCATTTTGATCTGAATTTTGGGGATGTTGGGCACAAAAATACCCATTTTGACTGAAATTGAGGGGGATTTGGGGAAAAATTCATCCTTTCCATGAAGTTTTAGTGTGGATTTGGTGCAAATGGGGTATTGAGGTGACATCAAGGGCAGGGGTTGGTGGGAGTGCTCTGTCAGCATTTTTAACCCCATTTTGATGTGAATCTAGCTGAGTTTAGTTAAAATTCATTTGTTTTTAGAGGGAACGTGATATAGATGGAGACTCTGATGCGGCCTCAAGGGAATGTTTAATCCTGTTTAATGCCATTTTGACCAACAGAGGGGGGGGGGAGATTGCGGGAAAAATATATTTTGACCCAAAATGGGATAATTTGGGAAGGACATCCATTTTGATCCAAATGTGGAGAATTTCGGACAAAAATTTTGTAGTTTCAAATGTTTGGAGTAGATTTCGAGGCAGTGGGGGCCAAAATAAGCCCCAAGAGGTTTCCATGTGATGAAAAAAGATGTTTTTGGGTAATTTGGAGGTTATTTGAGGCTGCTGGAGACATCCCAGGGCTCACATGGATTTTTTCCATAAAATAACAGTTTTTAATGATTTTCGGTGTTTTTCTTAGGGATGGCACAAGATGGGATATGGTGGCTCTTCCTTCCATTCTGTGGTAAGTAAAACTGCTGGTTTCCACACAAAATCCCCAAATTTCCTGGATTTTGTACATATTTCCAGGCTTTTTAGCAGAGAAAATGAAATTCTGAGTCCCTGGGCTTGTTTATGCCTGAAAATTCCTCCAACGACCTCTCAACTGCAGATTTATTATTTTTAACCAAAAGCCCCCATTTTGAAATATTTTTTTTTTCCAAAAACCTTTAGATTTTTTTTTTTTTCATGAATGCCTCTATAATTTCATGGGGAAAATCCCCTTTTTCCTCAGTTTTGATGGGAAAAAAAAGTGCACTTTGTCCTGGTTATTTTGGTTCAGTTTTTGGTTTTGGGGTTTTTTTTTGTTTTGCTTTTTGTGTGTGTTGTTTTTTGGTTTTTTGTTGGATTTTTTTAGCTAAAATACTAGTGATTAGTTTTAGTGTTTTTCCAGGACAAAACCTGGAAATATGCTGGAACTGTATTTTCTTCTAGGGAAAAAATATCTACTTTTAAAATATGTTTTTAGATGAAAAAAAAAGTCCTTTTATTTGCTCTTTTTAAATAAAAGAAGTTAGTTCTTAAGGAAAAAAAAAACCCTTTTATTCCTTATTTTCCTGGTTTTTTTTCTCATTGTCATTAAAACCTTTTATCAACCCAATTTTTAGGTAATGTTCTAAAGAAAAAAATACTTTTTATTCTCTTAATATTTTTTGTGGGATTTTTTGTTTAATTTTAAATTAAAAATTTATTTAATGAGGAAAAAAAGCCCTCTTGAACTCTGTTTTAGGTTTCAAGTACTTTAAAGAAAAAAACCTCTTTTACTCTGTTCTAATTATTAAAATTCCAATTGCTCATTTCCCTCTTAATGTTTCTTCATAATCCCCCTTTTTTAAAAACACAACTCTTATTCATGTATTATTTCAGAAAGCCCCCTTTAATCCTCTTTTTTAATTCAAAGTTAAACCTCATTATTCCCTATTTTTCCCCCAAAATTCCTTTTTTTTTTTAAATCACCAGAATTATTTTTTTAATCTAACATCCCCAATTACCTATTTTTTAAATTAAAAAAAAAAAAAACAAACAACCTTATGATGGGCTTTTATGTATATGCTGAGTTTTATTCAATTTTCATCTCATTTTCCTTTTTTTTTTCCTGCCAATCTCACGATGGTTTTTTTTTCCTCCCTTTTAATTAGGAGAAGATACTAACTCTTTTAAACCTGTTTTGGGGCAAAAAATGGCTATTTTGTTGGTTTGTAGCATTAAAAAAATTAAAAATTATTTTTGATTCTTTTAAAGTATCTTTTGCTTCATCTTCCTTTATATATTTTTATATATATGTAATATATATTTTTATATATGCATTTTATCTTATACAAAATACATAAAATTTTATTTGGCTAATAATAATATTAAATAATGTAATTGAATAGCATCACATTGATCAATAGGAAAGTAATTGCTTATTATTACTTATCTATATTTTTATGTGTTGAGGATATATTAGTAATATACATACAGTACAACAGTTCTATCTGCAAATATAATATAATCTCTACTGTAATTATAAAAAATACAACGTATGATCTATAATGCTGTAATTATGTTGTTATTATCATTATTCTTGATTTGCATTTTTTAGTAAAAAATTCTATAAAAATTCAGTAGAAACATATTTAAAAGTTTATATGGATGTACAAAAGATGTGAACTAGGACAATGTAATATATTTTCTATTCATATAATATATTACTGCATTTATTAATATAGCAGACTATATATCGCTATTATATATAACTATCTAGTTATTAAGATATAATTATTAACAATAGAATAGATATAAATTACTACAAATATAATTATATAATACAATTCTTACTTTACAATATAATATTATGTAGAGTTGCATAATATATGAATGCCATTGTTATTGTGTTATATTGTATTGTTATTGTTATTGTATTATAACAGTATGTAATTTATGCATATAATATTTATTAACATAATTATATATTATTATATTCTGCATTACAATGTAATGTCTACTTTTATAATCGTTATATTAATGATACATATAATGATAGATTATATTGCAATATAGTATAATACAATGGCATATTATTTCTATTATTTTCTCTACCTTTGTAATTTTGCACCTTACTGCTTATTTTTGCTTGATTTTTACAATTTTTTCCCAAACCGTTTCTATGGAAACAAGAAAAAATTATTTAAAATCATTATCTGTATAATTTTATAGAGAAAATATAAATCATCTACTGTTTTATATAATTATAAAAATAACATATAAATGTATTTTCTACTATTATTATTACTGAAATAAATTCAATAGCCACAGTGTTTATTATTGTATTACTTTAATTTTTTTAAATGTTTATGGAGTTGGATTAAATATTTGCTGATATTTCTATCAAAATTAAGTACAAAGTAATAGAAAAAATACTACTATATATTTAAATATAAGTATTGTATATCACAGTTTTATAATTAATACATCTGTATAATAATAACATAGAAAATTATATAACAAAGTTATATAATGGCTAACAAGTATAATAATACCGTAACAGGCTGAAATGTAATTGACATATTTTCACTGATATATGAGTCCTATATTATTATTATTTTATCACCATACTAATCAGTAGTAATATACTAAAGTATATTACATAATACTAGTAATATATCATGAACACGAGGTGTAATAATATAAATATCTAGTAATATTGTTGTGTTAAGGAATAGTATTTTATGTAATTAATATTAGTTAATAATACAACATTATTTCATATTTTTAACACATTGATGTATTTTAATAATTTGCTAATAGAATACAAATGTTGTTTATTAACATAACAAGCTTTAAATAGAATTTGTATAATGCTTATATATAAAAATGAACTCTATAAATTGGATATCGCAGTCATATCTTTAATGTAATTTCAGTACAATTCATACTGTGAAATAGGAAAATTGATATATAAACACGTACAGAATTGATGTAAAAATATAAAAGCCCCTTTTATATAACCCCTTGGCTAACATAAAAATTAACCAGGGCCTCCTTTCCCCCTTCTTTTCCCAGCCCTCTCCAGCGCCAGCTACCGGGGCCGGGAGTTCCTGGCCGTGTTCCCGCAGAACGATAACGAGTCCCCCAGTGCGTACCTGCAGCTGCTGCTCACCTCCTATGGCCCTGCTGACACCCAGGTGTCAGTGACGCTCCGCGGCGGCTCGGTCATCAAGAGCATCACCCTGAGGCCAGATGTCACTGTGCCCTTGCCTCTCCCTGCTAACCTGGAACTCACTGGAAGCCGCACTTCCGATAAAACCTTGGTGGTCCAGGCCAGCAGTGACATCTCCGTGGTGTCTGTCAGCACCAAGGGCTACACTGTGGGTGCCACTGCCCTCCTACCTATGGAGAGCCTGGGCACCAGGTACTATGTGGTGACACCGTTTGGGAACTACACTTATGGCCTGACTGAGTTTGTGGTGGCCACCGGCGCCACCACCACCGCTATCAGCATCACCACCACTGCCACTTTCCACTATGCTGGGGCCACTTACGTCCCTGGTGCCGTGCTCCGCCTGTTCCTGCAGCCCTACCACAGCCTGCAGCTCCAGAGCAGCCAGGACTTCACTGGCACAGTTGTGGTGGCTGACACCCCTGTGGCCGTCCTCAGTGGCCACACCTGTGTCAAGGTGTCTGCTGGCTTTGACTTTGTGGTGGAGCAGCTCCTCCCAATGACGGCATGGGGGAGGAGCTATGTGGTGCCACCCAATCCACTGCAGCCAGACATTGACTTCATTTACGTGGTGACAGATGAAGACAACACCATCACCTACAACACCGGGAGTGGGAATGCGACTGTGGCCATGGCGGCAGGGGAGGTGAAGACATTCGTGCTGAACCGTAACTCCCACCTGTACATCAGTGCGGTGGTGGCAGTGCAAGTGCTGTTTTTCTTCAGCGGGTCGTCTTGGCAAGATCCCTTCCTCCTTGTTGTCCCACCTGTCACCGCCCATTGCACTGCATTCCGCTTTAGCAGTGTGCCCAGCCAGTATAATCATGCCATCCTCATTGCACCCACCACTGCCACTGCCACCACCACCCTCAACCATCGGCCAGACAACAGAATGGCATGGCAGGCCATTCCTGGCACAGATTTCTCCTGGGCCAGCATCACTGTGGGAGCAAAAATGCAGAGCGCTGAGAACTCGCAGGTGCCCATTGGGCTCCTGGTATTTGGGTTCCAGAGTCACACTGGATATGGCTTCCCGGGGCTCTGTGCCACCAGTGAGTACAGTCAGTCCACTGTTGTGTCACCCCAATGGTTGGGCGTTGTGCAGTTGACCATTCATGGGTTTTCCCCTTTTTTTCAGTCCCCACGTCACTCTCCTATGAGGATTTGGTATGTGAGGAGAGGTGTGAGCTGGTGGATGGACAGCCAGAGTGCATCCAGGAGACTTTCTCCACCTGTTGGCTTGCTGGCGGGTCACACTACCACAGTTTTGATGGAAAAACCTTTGATTTCATGGGAACATGTGCCTACACCTTGACCACCATCTGCGATCCCGATCCCACCCTTCCTGCCTTCTCTGTTGAGGTCACAAAGAAGAAAAAGGAGAACTCCAAAGTTTCCTCCATCAGTTCTATCACCATCCGTGTCGACAACATTACCATCACTGCTGTCCAGTCGGAGAATGGGATAGTGAGGGTAAGCCATCATAATTTCCCAATTTTTAAAAATTTTGCTGAAATTGCATATTTATCAATGATCTTGAGGGTCTTTTCCTAAATAATTCCTGGGTTTGCTGGTGTGCAGGTAACCCTTGCATGAAAACGCTTCTAGTCTTCTTAAACTCCATGCCCAATTTTGATGGATTTTGGTTGTTTTGATGGTTTTTGTTTTCCTCCAGGTGAACAACCACCGCTCGCACCTTCCCATCTCCCTCTCCCGTGGGAAGCTCCGCATCTACCAGAAGGGTAAATCCATGTTGATCCAATCAAATTTCAAGCTGAAAATCCTCTACAACTGGGATGATCATATAGTGATCAAACTTCCGTCTGCTCTTTCTGGAAAAGTGTGCGGAATGTGTGGGAACAACAATGGGAATCCCCAAGATGACACTCTCTCTCCTGATGGAAAACAAGTGTGGGATTTTGAGGGATTTGGGCGGAGCTGGAAGGTGGCCAGTGAGAGTAGCCACTGCCAGGACACTTGCGACGGTGACTGTGGGCGGTGCAGATGGGACCAGGTGGTGACGTACAAGGCAGAGACCTGGTGTGGGAAGTTGTCCCAACATTCCGGGCCATTCCAGTCATGTCATGACACTATCAGTCCTAATATCTACGTGAATAACTGTATCTATGACCTGTGTGCCAATGAGGGGCATCGTGATGTGCTGTGCCACGCCTTCGAGACCTATGCTGATGACTGCCAGGAGGAGGGGATCAATGTTTCCGACTGGAGGACAACAGTGGGATGTCGTGAGTAGAGGATGGTTGGGTGAAAATACTCCTTGGGATGGGCAGAGCTTAATTATTGTGGGACTAACGATCCATAGGATCATGGGCTGGGAAAGGTTATGGCAGCAGATCGCAGCAGGAAATCCATGGAAGTCCAGGGAGATTCCAGAAAGTCCATGTAGAAAGTCCACAAAGTCTGTGGAGTCTCTAGAAAGTCTGAGCAAGAAGTCCTCAGACACTCCAGAATGTCCAGGTAGAAGGCCTAGGAAGTCCATGGAGACTCCATAAAATCCATGGAGACTCCAGGATATCTGCATAGATAGTCAAAGTAGTCTGTTCCACCATGTGCTGCCCCACCCTGACCGCTGTCTCCCTCCCTGTCCAGCTCTCACTTGTCCGCCCAACAGCACCTACAGCACCTGTGGCCTCGCCTTCCTCCCTTCCTGCAACATCCCCGCTGTGTCATCCAGCTGTGCTGCTGTCACCACCTGCGTAGACACCTGCGTGTGCCACGAGGGCCTTGTCCTTGATGCCAACACCTGCATCCCCCCCTCTGAATGTGGCTGTGTCTTTCGGGGTCTCTTCTATGGCCTTGGCGAGGAATTTTGGGGTGACCTCACTTGCACCCAACGCTGTGTGTGTGATGCGGAGCAGCGGCAGGCAGTGTGCCGGGATTCTGGTTGTGGCACTGAGGAGGAATGCCGGGTGGAGGAGGGGATCCAGGATTGTTATCCCAAAAGTTTTGGGGTCTGCACTGCTGTTGGAGCCACCCACTATGAGACCTTTGATGGCAAGAGGTTCATCTTCCAGGGGACATGTGTCTACCTGTTGGTAGGGTTGTGTGAGGACACCCAAAATTTGGTGGGATTCCAGGTGTTGGTGCAGAATGGCCACCGAAGTGACAACCTCATGTTGTCCATTGCCATGGTGACAGTCAAAGTCTACAACAAAACCATCAGCATTCGCAGGGAACATCCTGGAAAAATCATGGTGAGTTCAGGAAATGATCCCTTTTTTCACCACATTCTCCACCTTGTCCCAAACCTCATCCCATTAACATCTGAAGTGTAGTTAAATCAACATAATTTGCCTGTTCCAGATCAAGGAGTGGTTGATCAACCTCCTCTTGGCACTTGGTCCTTCTCATTCTCTTAAATCCAAAATTTAATTCAATTCAAAATTTAATTAAATTAGCGCTTTTTGATTGCTCTGGCTGTTGAAAATAGTTTACTATCAGTTTGCCAAGTTGATCAGTTTTAATGGTTTTCTCCCCAGATTGATGAGCAGTTGATCAATCTCCCATATCACTACAGTGAAAGAAAGATTGTTGTCTATCGTCACGGGCAGGATGCGGTGGTAGTGACCGATTTTGGCCTTGTTGTCACCTATGACTGGTACAGCCACGTCACCACCATGGTGCCCAGTGGCTTCACTGATGCCCTGTGTGGGCTCTGTGGGAACTACAATGGTGCTGCAAGTGACGACATGATGATGAGGAACAACCATATGACGTCAGACCCAGATGCCTTTGGGAGCAGCTGGAAGGTCATGGATGTCCCAGGATGTGGTGAGAGGTCAACAGCGGAATGTTCCAGCACTCTTGCACCTTCCTGGCTGCAGCAGGAAGTCTCTGGGATGGGATGTGAAATTATTTTGGAAGTGGATGGACCTTTTAGAGCATGTCATAGTCATGTTGATGGGCACCAGTACTTCCAGAGCTGCATCCATGACTCCTGCCTGTTCCCTGATCAGGAAGAAGGGATCTGTCCAATCATTGCCCTCTACGCCGCCACATGCCAGGCTGCTGGTGTGTCCATCGGGAGGTGGAGGACAGATAATTTCTGCTGTAAGTTGGGACAATGGGAGGGTTTTTCCTTCAGCAGTATCCAAAGGATCCTCACATCTGCTCCAAATCCATGTATGAACAACCCAGAGGTGCATGGGAATCCAGTGGGAATTCCACCCAAAGTTTTGGTTGATTCCATAATCCACCCAAATTAAACCTGTCCTAAGGAAGAAGTTGTCTCATCTGGAATAATTTACCCCCTCAAAATCTCCAATTTCCTGGTGTTGGCTAAAAGGTGGATGATTTAGAGGGAGAACCATCAAAAAATGTACCAAAAATAGAGGAATTGGGTTAAAGGGATTCAGCCTGGACATCAGTTGAGGACCCATGTGGAGTGATTCCATTCTTTGAGTGAATGTTACATTTTTCTCCATAGAAATGTGAGAAATTGGGTAGTTTAGTGGAAGAATTCCTATTGAAATGGGCTGGGATGTTCCTTACGGATGATCATTGGATCATCATCAGATAATCATTGGATCGTCATTTGATGATGCCCCTTGTCATGTGCACAGGGATGAAAACTGAGAGTTTGCCATGGGCTAAAAAACCCTGTATTTGGTGAAGTTTGCACCTGAATTCCAGGAACGTTCCAGGATTTGGCTCGGAATTTCCTGATTCCTTATGAATCCCATTGTTTCCCGGCAGATATACCCTGTCCTTCCAACAGCTCCTATGAGCTCTGCTCCCACACCTGCCAGCACACCTGCGGTATTGACTCTGCCACGTGCCGAGGGCGGTGCCGCGAGGGCTGCACGTGTCAGAATGGCTTCCTGCTCAGCGGTGACGAGTGTGTCCCCATGTCCCACTGCGGCTGCAGCCACCACGGAGTCTACTACAAAGAGGGGGAGACATTCTACCCCACAGAGCAGGAGATGTGCCAGTGCCTCTTTGGTGGCACTGTGGAGTGCCAAAATACTTCCCGTCCTGATGGTGGCCATGGGAACGTCATCAGTGATGCCGTCCAGTCTCCCTTGCCGCTGTCCAGCACCTGTGTGGCCACAGGTGACCACACCTATGTTACCTTTGATGGGATGGCCTTCAACATCACTGGTACTTGCTCCTACATCCTCACCCAGACCTGCACAAGTGACAACGTGAGATCATTTATGGTCACAATCCAGAGAGAGGCGCGGCAGAAGGGGAAGGTCTCTGGGATCCAAGCGCTGTCTGTGGAAGTCTATGGGGTCACCTTGACCTTGAAACAAGGAAAAAGGGCAGATGTCATGGTAACATGGCACTTTATGTTTCAAATCTCATGGGATCCCCCCAAACTGGGTTTCTTTATAGAAGGGACACCTCAGCCCATCTCCCACCCCAGTCCAACTTTTCTTTCTAAGCAAGATCTGTAAATGCATTAAAACCTTGGTTGGAAGTTGTTTTCCCTAAATTTTTCGTTCTACCTCAGTCAACCCCGAAACTCTGTTTCCTTGGTGAGGGGAGCTCTCATCTCATCTCCAAGACTAATCCATTCTCATCCAAACTTTTTCCTCCAAGTGGGATCCACAAATGTGTCAGAATATTGTTTGGAAGGTGTTTCCCCCAAATGTTTGGTCCCACCTCCTCACTGGAGGACTCTTCCTTCTCTATCCCAGGTGGATTCCATTTCCCACCACCTTCCCACCATCCTGAGTGAGGGACAGGTCCAGGTCTACCCACATGGGACAGGTGTCCTGCTCCGCACTGACTTCGGCCTCCTTGTCCACTATGACCTTGTCCAGCACGTGATGGTCACAGTCCCCCAGACCTACATGGGGCGCTTGTGTGGCCTCTGCGGCAACTACAATGGCCAAGGCAACGATGAGTTCCAGCTTTCCAGTGGCCAGCTGGCTCCAGATGCAACAGCCTTTGGATCTGCATGGAAAACAACAGATACACCTTGCAATGACACCTGTCCCAAGGATGAGTGTCCCACCTGCACAGAGGAGAAAGTGGCAGTCCTCCAAAAACCCAACTATTGTGGCCTACTCACGGCCCCTGAAGGTCCTTTTGGTTCCTGCCATCGCATCATTGACCCCGTCCCGTATTCCCAATCCTGCATCCATGACCTCTGTATGACGGGAGGGGACACACATGTCCTGTGCCAGAGTATCCAGAGCTATGTCACTGCATGCCAAGGTGCCGGTGTCACCGTGGGGACTTGGAGGACGTCATCCTTCTGCTGTGAGTTTGGGAGGGCACAGGGGCGAATATCCCGTCTTTGGAGTTGGGAAGATCTCCAGGTGATGCTGGAGTTTGGGGGGGGCACAGGTGGGCAATGTTCCTTGTTTGGGTCTGGGTGACAGTGGTGACACACAGGACATGGGATGATGGTGATGGGGTGAGCTTTAAAGTCCCTTCCAACCCAACTCAATAAATACATGATTCCATGAAAATTCCAGCCCCCACCTGCCCAGCCAACAGCACCTACTCCCTTTGTACCAACACCTGTGCCAACATCTGCACCGGAAATACCACCACCTGTCCCCAAACCTGCGCTGAGGGCTGCCAGTGCCACCAGGGTTCTGTCTTTGATGGACACAGATGCGTTCCCGAGGATTACTGTGAATGCTTCAGGGATGGGGAATACTATAAGGTAGTTTTTATGGCCTTTTTTCCTGTTTTTAGGCATTTGTGTCTTTTTTCCCTTCATTTTCTCCCTATTTTTATACCTTTGCTTCCTTTTTCTTTATATTCCTTCTTCCTTTTTGTTTTTATGTCCTTACCTATATTTTTTGTGCATTTATTTTCCTTTCTCTCATATTTCTCTGCATTTACCTCTGTTATCATGGTGTTTTCTTTTTTTTTTTTCCTGGCTTGATGTATTTATATTTTAAAAAATAATTTCCCCACATTTTCTCTATTTCTTATGCATTTACACCTTTCTTTCTTGCATTTTTCCCTACTTTTCTTTCTCATTTTCCCAACATTTTCCCCTTTCCATCCTCCTATTTTTATGCCATATTTCCCCTGCGTTCCCTTTCTTTTCCCCTGTTTCTAGGCAGTTACATTGTTTTTCTTGCCTGTATTTTTCTCTGTGTTCTGCATTTGCATTTATTTTTCTGCATTTTCCCCATTTTTCCTTTATTTATGCTTTTCCCCAGCATTTCCCCCCTATTTTTATACATTTATGTATTTTTTTCCTGTATTTACTCTTCCCCCCCCCCTTTTTATGCATTTACATCCCTTTGCCTAGCAATTTATTCACTATTTTCCCTATTTTTCTGCACTTACATCCTTCTTTCTGCATTTTTCCTTTTTATCTCCTATTTTCATGGATTTCCCTTTCTCCCTTCTCCCCCCTGCAGCCCCACGAGGTGCTTTTCCAGGATCACTGCCAGCACCGTTGCACCTGTGTCCCTGGCCAGGGCCTTACCTGCCATGACCACACTTGCACTGAGGATGAATTCTGTGAGATCCAGGAAGGGGTCTTGGGATGCATCAAAAAAAGTGAGGAAAAGTTGAGGGAAGAAGGGAGTTTTAGATGCAGGGTGGATCTGGGAGAGATTGAGGGGTAGATTGGGGGAAAAAGGGAAGGGGAGGTGGAGGGAACAGAATTCTGCCTCTAAGGGTCAGGGATGGGACAATTCTTCCCATGGTTTCTCCTGAGGTTTCTCGCTTATTTTTCTTCCCCATCCCATGATGTTTCCCATGGTTCCTCCCATGTTTTCTCCCATCCCATGGTTTCTTCCATGATCTTCCCCATGCTTTTTCTCATTGTTTTTCCCATGGTTTTCCATGCTGTGATTTCTCCCATGGTTCATTCCATGTTTGTTCCCAGTTTCTTCCATCCCATGATTTTTCCTATTCCATGGTCTTTCCCACCTTGCAGTTTTCTCTCTTATATGACTTCCCCCCACTTTCTTCTCCATTCTTTTGCCCAACCCATGGCTTCCCCCGATGTTCAGCTCCTATTTCACCCAGCCCGTGGCTCATCCTGCTCTCCCTCCCCTCCCAGACCCCTGCAAGTCCCTGCGCTGCCGCCCCAAGGAGCGCTGCCGGCCCCGCGGTGCCCAATCCCGCTGTGTCCCAGCCCTGGTCGCCACGTGCTGGGCGTGGGGTGACCCACACTTCCGAACCTTCGACGGCCTTGACTTTGACTTCCAAGGAACCTGCACCTACACCATGGCTGAATCCCATGGGAATGACCCCGGGCTGGTGCCCTTCAGGGTCCAGGCCAAGAATGACATCCGTGGTGGGATCCAATCTGTGTCCTATGTCTCCCTGGTCAAAGTTGACGTCTATGGACAACGCATCTCCTTCCACCGGAATGAAAATGGAAGAGTCCGGGTGAGTTGGGTGGAAATGTGAGAATTTGGGCTTTTTCCCAACTTTTTGCTTCATCCAGCTCTTCCCTACATCCTTCTTCATCCAGCAGTGCCAATGTTATTTTGGGATAAATCAGTCAGACTGGGAGGCTGATTGTTGAAATATTGACATATTTTGGGAATAAGATGTTGGGATATGTCAGGAATAAAAAGTTGAGAAATTATGGGAACAAAATATGGGGAATAGAATATTTGGGTATGTCAGGAACAGAATGTTGTGATAAGATTGGAATAAGATGTTGGGAATAAAATACTGGGGTATGTCAGCAAAAAAACAGGAATAAGATGTTGGGGTAAACTGGGATAAAATGTTGCTGTGTCTAGGGGAATAAAATATTAGGATATTTCAGGAATAAAATGTTGGGATGCAACAGAAATAAAATACTGTGGAATGTTTGAATATTCTGGGAATAAAATATTGGGTCACAGTGGGAATAGAATTTTGGGACCGATCAGTAATAAAATATCCCTGGAATAAAATGTTGGGATATGTAAAATGTGGGGACATGATGAGATTTAGTGTTGGAATATGATGAGAATAAAGAATTGAGATATGTGAGGAATAAAATATTAGGAATATACATTTGGCATAAAATAGCGGTGTATGTTGAGAATAAAATATTGAGATAACGGAGAATGTTGGGCCATTGGCAGGTGAATGGGGAGGTGACGCTGCTCCCTGTGCTCCTGGCAGATGGGAAGGTGCGGGTCCATCCCAGCGGGCTCCGTGTTGCTCTGGAGACAGATTTTGGTCTCCAGGTCTCCTATGACTGGAACTGGCACCTCCAGATCAACCTCTCCAGCAGCTACTACCGCCACGTCCGTGGTCTCTGTGGGAATTTCAACCTCAAGCCCCTTGATGACATCCCCGAGGCTGGTGACAACATCACTGCAATTGTCGCATGGGCCAAAAACTGGAAAAGTGCTGACTCTGAGGTTGATGACCCAATTTGTTGGGATTATTGTGACGGAGTATGCCCAGTGTGTGATGAGAAAAAGAAGGAGCTTTATGGCGGGAACCACTATTGTGGGATCATCAAAAAATCCTTCCAGGGGCCCTTCAGAGCGTGTCACAACATAGTGAAGCCTCATGACTTCTATCGCAACTGCCTGTCCGACCTGTGTCTGAACAATGGTGCAAGGTCAATCCTCTGCCAGGTGCTGGAGACCTACGCAGCGACGTGCCAGAAGCATGGGGCCGTGGTCCACGACTGGAGGACGCCATCAGGATGTCGTAAGGGCTGGGGTTTGCTTTGAGAAGGGGAAGGAGCCAGAGTGGGGGAGGAGGGGACTGGAGTGGGATGCATCTTGGGTTGAAACCCTCAAATCTCTCAGGTGATCCTTGGAAGTTCTCCTGGTGCTCCAGCTGCTTCTTGTGTCCCAGAACCCACCCCATCTTTCCAAGAATCCATCCTACATTTTCAAGGTCTTTCCCACATGTTCCAGGCCTTTATCATTGTGTTCCAGACCTCATCTTGTGCATTCCAGACCCCATCCCACAAGGCCCAGACCCTTGCCACGTGGCTCAGACCTCATCCCTCTTGTCCCAGTCCTTCCTCCTTGCAATCCAGGCCTTTCTTGTTTTCCAGACCCTTCCCCATATTCAAGACCCTTTCCCAATCCCCACCTACTCTGTTGAATGCTGTTCACTCCCCTAATCCTTCCCTCATCCCCGTTTCCTCCCCCTGCAGCCTTATCTTGCCCTGAAAACAGCCACTATGAGTCCTGTGGCAATGCCTGTCCAGCCACCTGCTCCGACCGGGACAGTCCAGCCACCTGTGACAAGCCCTGTGTGGAGGCCTGTGCCTGTAACGCTGGCCACGTGCTCAGTGACAGACAGTGCGTGCCGGTGTCCCGCTGCGGCTGCACCCGTGATGGCCGCTACTACCGTCCTGGCGAGGAGTTTTGGGGCGATGACACCTGTCACTCCAGGTGCAGGTGTGACGTGGAGCTGGGAATGGTGGTGTGCGAGGACTCCGGGTGTAAGCCGGGTGAGGTGTGCGCGGTGGTGAAGGGCGTGCGGCGGTGTGTGGCCAACAGACGCTCCATCTGCGTGGCCACTGGTGACCCCCACTATACCACCTTCGACGGGCGCCGCTACGACTTCATGGGTACCTGTGTCTACCTGTTAGCTGGGCTCTGCTCCACTGACCCCACCCTCGTCCCCTTTGCTGTCACTGTGGAGAACAATCACCGTGGCAGCCGCCTGGTCTCCTTCACCAAGGTGGTCACCATGGAAGTGTACAACATGACCCTCAGCCTCAGCCAGGAACATCCCCAGAAGGTCAAGGTAGGGATGAAGGAGATGATGGGGGTGGTTCAGAGTCATTGCATGGCATCGGGTGAGGGCTCAATGTCATGGTATGGTCCTCGGGTGTGCTTCAGGGTCATCACATGACACTTGGGTGGAGTTTCAAGGTTCTTGTATGGTGTTTAGATGGGTTTCAAAGTCGTTGGGGTGGTGTCTGTGTGGGCTAGAAAATCACCTTGATGGGCTTCAAAGTCATTGCATGGTGTCTTGGTGGGCTACAAAGCCATTGTGTGGCATCTGTGGGTTTCAGGGCCATTCCATGCCATTGGATTAGATTTCAAGGTTATTATATGGTCTTCAGGAGGGTTTCATGTGGTATCTAGGTGGTCATCAAGGTCATTCTATGACACCTGGGTGGGTTTCAACTTCATTGCGTGACCTCATGCCACGTGCAACTCTCTTGCCAGGTTAATGGTGTCCTGTTGGACCTTCCCTTCACCCACAACCATCAGCTCCAGGTGTCTCTCCGTGGTGTCCATGGCTTCATCACCACTGAGATGGGTGTCACTGTCACCTTTGACTGGTACAGCTATGCCCGTGTCATCATCCCCAACACCTACGCTGGCGCTGTCTGTGGCCTCTGCGGCAACGCCAATGGTGACGCCCGTGATGACTTTGTCACCCGTGATGGCCACCATGCCGACAATGAGACCCACTTAGGGGACAGCTGGAAGGTCAGCGATGCCCCTGGGTGCTCAGCTGGGTGCAGCGAGGGCTGCCAGGTGTGCAGTGATGCCCAGAAACGTGCCTACCGTGGGGATAAGCACTGTGGGCTGCTGGGGAAGAAACGGGGACCCTTTGCCGCCTGCCACGACATCATCGACCCCGGCCCTTACTTGGATGACTGTCTCTTTGACGCCTGCCTGTATGAGGGACACCAGGACGCCGTGTGCCCGGCCATTGCCGCCTACGTTGCTGCGTGCCAGAGCCGGGGCGCTGCCGTGCGGCCATGGAGAACGGCTGCCTTCTGCAGTACGGGAGGACCTGGGGGGCTTGGGAGAGTGCAAGGGGGTTTTGGAGGGCAGAGAGGGACACGGGGTTTGGGCAAGGAGTTTTGGGCTGTCCGTGGAGGTATTTGGGGTGTCTGGCAAGGGGAAGGGGAGTGGGGGCTGTCTGTGGGGGCTTTGGGGTTTCCATGGCAGGTTTGAAGTGTTCCCAGGGGTTTTGGGGTCTCCATGTGGAGCTTTAGGGTGTTAGTGGGGGTTTTGGGGTCTACACAGGGAGTTTTGGGGTGTCCATGGGGGATTTGAGGTCTGCACAAGGGGAGGCCTGGATGAGGGATTCTAGGGTTCAGACAAGGGAGTTTTGGGAAATCCATGGGAATTTGGGGTGGCCGTTGGGGTCTTGAGGCTTTGCAGGGAGTTTTTGCAGGGGTTTTGGTGTTCCCAACCCTTCTCCCTTCCTGACAGGCCCTGTGTGCCCCCTGAAGCAGCACTATGAGCTCTGCGGCCCCTCGTGCCCTCCCACCTGCCAAGGCGAAGTTGGACCTCAGGACTGCTCTGATGCCTCCACGTGCTTTGAAGGTTGTTTCTGTGATCCCGGATTTTTCCGGAGTGGGGATAACTGTGTGCCCCTCCCCCAGTGTGGCTGTGTTTTGGAGGGCCGCTACTACCCCCGTGGAGAGCAGTTTTACCCTGCGCCTCCCTGCACCGAGCGCTGCATCTGCTCCGAAAATGGGAGGCTGGAGTGTCACCCCACGCCAGGCTGCTCCAGCGACGAGGAATGCACAGTACGGGACGGGGTACTGGGGTGCCACCCCCGCACCTGCAAACAGTGCCAGGTTTTGGGGGCAGGGGCATACAGCACCTTCGATGGGCACCTGGGGAATTTTGGGGGGTCCTGCACCCTCCTGCTGCTGGAGTTGGAGAGGGGTGAGCCTGAAGAAGAGCTGGAGCCTATCACAGTGGCCTTGGAGCAGGAGGACGCGGAGGTGCAGCGGGTGACGGTGACGGCACACGGGGTGACTGTGGTGATGGACAGGGGACAGCAGTGGGAGGTGATGGTGAGTGGAGGCCCTGGGGGCTTGGGGTTGCAAGCCCTGGCTTTGGGGGCAAAAAGATACTTGGGGGGCAAAAAAGGGGATGGAAATGGGGTTTTGGGAGGTGCATCAGTGAGGAAAGGCCTTGTTTAAGGGGAAAGCTCTGATTTTGGGGTGCACACCCTGTTTTTCAGGAGAAAACCATGTTTTGGGGGCAATGCTTTTGGGGGTGAAAGCCTCGTTTCACAGGTACAAACCCTGTTTGGGGTACACACACCACTTTTGGGCTGTACAGATCCTTTCTGGCGTGCTAACCGTGTGATTGAGGAGGAAACCATGATTTTGGGGTTGAAAACTCTCTTTTTGGAGTGTAATCACCATCCCTTTTTAGGATGTAAACCATGGGTTTGAGGTGCACAGAAGGAAGTCCAGACCCTATTTTTGAGGGTGAAAACCCTGTTTTTGGGGATGCAAAACCTAATTTGGGGGATTAACCCCACCCTTGGTCGTCCGACTTCCCTTTTGAGATCCTCACCCCTGTCTCCCCCAGGTGGATGGCGAGCGCCACTTGCTGCCGCTGTGGCTGCGTGGGGGCGCCGTGGGAGTGGCGCAGGTGGGGTCCCACCGGCTGCTCCAGGTCCAGGGGGGTCCCAAAATCCTCTACGATGGCAACGCCTATATGGTGCTGACGCTGCCCCCCGCATCCCACCGCCCCCGGGGCCTCTGCGGCAACTTCAACGGGGACCCCCAGGACGACGACCCCGACCAGGAGGCTCTGGGCAGCTCCCCCACCAACTGCACCCGCCTGGCGCCCGCCCCCAGCTGCTCCCCGGCCCAGGCGAGGCGCTGCGCGGTGCTGGCGGAGCCCGAGGGGCCCTTTGCGGGCTGTCACAGGGCGGTGCCGCCCCGCACGTACCTGCTGACCTGTGAGCGCCAGGTGTGCGGGGGGGATGGAGACCCCTGCCCCGGCCTTCAGGGCTACGCAGCCGCGTGCCAGGCAGCTGGAGGTGCGCTCCGGGAGTGGCGGGAGGCCACGGGTTGCTGTGAGTACATGGAGGGCTTGGGGATTTTGGAGGAGGTCAGGAATTTGAGGTGACAGGAAGATTGGAGTTGGGAGTTTGGGGTGGTGAAGTTTCGGGAGGATGGGAATTCACGGGTCAGGATTTTTGTGGGGACAGGAATTCTGCAGGGAATGGTAATTTTGGTGGGGGTGGGAATTTGGAGGTCTGGGGGAGTGGAGCAGGGTCTCATTCCTGCATGGAAAAAAGGGCACGTGTCTGTATTGCTGAGCCCCCATCTGGGGAATGCCCAAATCACACCCGCAAAGGGGACTCCCCCCTCCAAAACAGGAAGCCTGTGTCCCCCGGGGGAACCCTATACAACCAGTGGGGCCCCCCTCGTCTCCAAATGGGAGCCCCATGGGAGCACCCACCCCAAAGATAGGATGGCATTGATCTCAGAAGACACCTATTGACCCCAGATGACCCCCCAGTAGCTCCACCGCCCCCCATTGACTCCCTTTGTTTCTTCCCTCCTTTTCCCAGCCCTCACCTGCCCTCCCAAGAGCCACTACCAGTTGTGTGCCCGCACCTGTGAGCACACCTGTGCAGGTGTGTCAGCCCCGCCCCCCTGCAGTGAGCGCTGCTTTGAGGGGTGTCAGTGCACCGAGGGGCTGCTGTTCGACGGGGCCCGCTGCGTCCTGCCGGGCACCTGCGGCTGCCTCCACCAGGGGCGCTACTTCCAGGTGAGTGTGGCCCCAGTGCCTCCCAGTACAGCCCAGTTCCAGCCCTAGCTCCTTCCAAGCTCCCCATGATGATCCTGGGTCCCTTCAGTGTGCCCCCACAGCGTCCCTAGTCCCTCCCAGTACACCCCAGCATCCCCCATGTCATTATTTCTCCTTGTGTGTCCCGCTTTCCCCAAAGACATGCCCCAGTGGACCCTTTAGCCCAGAGTCTCTCCTCACAGTGAGAGCTCCGGGTCTCTCCTCCCTTCCAGTCTCCCCTGGTATTCCCTCAATTGTCCACAGTCCATCCCAGGGCAATCAAGTCCTCCCCCAGGTTCCTCCTCAGTGTTCCCAATCCCTCTCAATTTGTCTCTGTTACCTCCACAGTTCCTCCAATGCATCCCAGTTTCTTAGTGGGGTAACTTAGTGTCCTTCCCAGTGTCTCCCAGCATGTCCCAGTGTCTCCCTGTGTCTTCACCAGTGTTCCCAGTGTCCCTCAGCAAGTCCCAGTTCTCCCACTGTGCCCCCCATGGGGGACATGGGGATGGATGTGTGGGGACATGGCCACATGCTGGGGACATGCTGGTGGTCCCCATCGGCACCCAAGGGAATATGGAGACACACAGAGGATATGGGAGCCATGGGCCCCTTTCCTTCCTCCCATGAGACTTCACAGCATCATCATCCCCATGTTTTGGCCATTTTAGGCCACTTTTCCCCACTTTTCGCATTTTATCCATTGAAAATAGATCGCTGAGACCATCCTGACCTCCGACTGCTCCCAGTCCTGCACCTGTCGAGGACCTGGGGGCCTCCAGTGCCGTCCCTTCGCTTGCCCCTTCGGCCACACCTGCGGCCTCCGTGATGGCACCCACACCTGCATCGCACGCCCAGGGCGCTGTGCTCTGTCCCCTGCCACTCGCTTCGTCACCTTTGATGGTGTCACTGGACCCACCCTGGTCACTGGCATCTATGTGGTGGCCAGCATGTGTGACCCTCAGGACCCTGTGTGGTTCCGGCTGCTGGGGGATGTCCAGGATGTTGGGGACCAGCCAGCAGTGGTGGCACTTCACCTCTTCACCCCCCAGGGCCTCATCACCGTGCAGAGGAATAAGAAGGTCTGGGTGAGTTTTCACCACCCTGGCTGGTACCCAAAAATGCTGTCACCACTGCGTGTTGTCACCCTAAACATCCTTCTAACCTTCATTTTAATAAAAAAAATTGATATTTTTTCCCTAATTTCTGACCTGGTAAGAGTCTACATGGGTTGTCCCATTCTGCCAGCACCACAGGATGTCCTTACCTTGATTTTTCCCAAATTGCTCTATTATGCTCCTGGTTTCCTGCCAGTGAAGCACCTGTGTGGGTCACGGTCACTAAGAGACATCCGTAAATTGACACACCCCATAATTTTGACCAAAATTCCTCTTTATTCTCCCAATTTCATGTCAGAGAATCACCTACATGGGTTGTTTCTCATCCTATCCCCACCATGCCTTGATGCATTCCCATCATTTTTCCACAAACTCCCTCTTTTCCACCCGGATTCTTCCAACTACGCTTCACCCCTGCATCGCCCCAAATCCCCTTTTTCCCATTAATTTGGTGTTTTCCAGCTCAACGGGATCCCCACTCCCCTGCCCGCGGAGTTGCCAGGACCGCTGACCATCACAGAGACACACACGACCCTCCAGGTCAGCCGAGCGCCGGGATTCCTGGTGGAGCTGGGCGCCATGGGGGTGACAGTGGAGGTGCCCAGGGAGGCGCGGGCGAGGCTCTGTGGCCTCTGCGGCAACTACGACGGCGCTGCTGGCAATGACCTGCGAGGGCCCGACGGGACGGTGACGAGTGACCCACGGGCACTGGCCGAGGCCTGGCGGGCACCGGACTTCACCTGTCACCATTGAGTCAGAGATGACACGTAGCTGGATTAGAAAGAAAAGTGGCAAAAACTCTCGTTTATTTCATCCTCGCTTCTTTTATAGCTTAGTTTGCAACAGGTAGGCCTGATAGGTCATTTAATCAATGCATTTCACCTGACTGACTAATTAACAAGACACCCATTTGTAAACAATCTTATGAGAAATAAAGATTATTAGAAAAACACCACCTGCAGGCTTTTTTAATATTTGGCTGTCATTGTTTATCCCCAGCTCCCTAAACCTTCCCAGGCTGATTCTGGGAAAACTTATCTAGCTTTCTCTCTCTCTCTGATCAGGCTGTCACATCCACAACCACCCAGGTGGGTGACACCAGGGGGACACTGGGAGAGGGGATATTGGGGTGTCTTGGGGGTGGCACTGGGGGGAACAGTGCCAAAAAATGGGAGAAAATTAGCCTAAAAAAGAGGGGAAGGATCCCCCAAAGAAGGGAAAGAAGGCCCAAAAGATGGAAAAGAGACTGAAAAGAGGAAAAAGGGTTCCCCAAAAGGGAGAAAAGAGCCCTGAAAAGATGGGAAAGGAGACCAAAAAGAGGGGGAAGAGCCAAAACTGGGGAAAGGACCCCAAAATTCAGGATAAGAGACCAAAAAAAAGGAGCAAGAGCATGGGGGGGGGGGGGGG